>JAZKJV010009276.1:600000-1169803 GCA_037367405.1 Ottelia alismoides
GTGCTTGGGTAATTTATAGGGAGACCCTACTGAGATTTGATAATTACATATATGCCCCTATGTGTAAAAGAAGGAATATCATCGGGCCCAGACGGTTTTTGAAAATTACAGTTAGTCCCTCTAGGGGCCTATTTATGATTATTTATCTTTATTTTCCTCATATTTTTATTACATTTATACCCTTGCATTATTTCTTTCATATCTCGAGTATATTAAGTCCAAATTGAATGATTTCAGCTTCGTTTTGATGCTCTTTTCATTATCTTTCTAGTGGAAATATGAATTTCCTAATTTAACACTAAATTACATGTGATGAATTTTTATGACATATAATGTCTCTTGCTCTATAAATCCTTAGCATTAGTATATACCTATCTTGATTTTGACACTCGATTTGATTTTGAAACTAAATTATAATTTGTGCAAATTGATTTGATCTTTTCATGGCATATATTGTACACCATTTCTATGTTAGCGTAGCATTCATCTTGCATCTCATCGCATTTAAAAATAAAATAAAAAGTCATGTTTAATTCCTTGCATTATTTCATATGCATTGCTTATTATATTACATCTGCATGAATATCTAGAACTTAGAAAATAGTCACGCATTATTAGATAATAAAATTTGATATACAGACGAAGAGGATTGTGTCCATGTGTCCGAACTTGGTATGCTTGCCAAGTAAAATATCTTCCACATATTCGAAGGTATGGTTTTGCATGATCAAAATCTTTCTCATGTACTATGACAATTCGACATTATTAAAGAGGAAGATTTTGTGTTCACCAAATGGCACCGTTGCTGGGGACATGGATTACCTTTATTTACTTGTCGAATTTCATTGAGATGTTCTTGATGCAGATATTATAAAAAAATAGGTCTTCTCACCGTGTTGTTGTGCATCATTTCATGGTTATTTTTCTTGATATTTTTCTAACATTGTTCTTTTATGGAAGGGTCCATGGAGATTAAGGATGCTTGACCTGCATGGAAGCGGGGAGTTGGGAGCTCTCACTACAAGGAGCCACAAAAGAAAAGAAACAGAGATTCAAGGAGCTATAGTCATTACATTCATGCATTTGGTTGTAAAAAAATTATATCATGTGCATTTTTAGCCATCCTCGTTCAAGGGCTCACGTGTGTAAAAAAAGGAAAAAAGTAGATCACTAGATGATCTACCTCCTACACACACTCACACACACACACATCTCCACTCACCGCCTCATATTCTCTGTATATTTCACACAATGTACACTCCCTCCCACCCATATCCTATCGACCTTACATCTGTGTAAATTTAAGCCCTAACCCTTGTCCCCCAGTCCAAATTACAGATACTTCACCTAGGCTACTCTCAGCCTATAGGGGGATCCTTCGACTCAGTTTCACTATATCACCTTATATTTATCTAGAGCTACGGATTCATATCACTTATGCTATGAGGGCATAGCAACAACTAAGTATAGGGGGTATACAATATATTATTGTTTATGTGCTTTAGCCATAGCCCATGTTTTAAACTTTTTGTGCTTGGTTTAGCTTGACTTGTGAACCGATTTTTGTAAAAATTATTGTAAAAATCTTTTTAAAAATTGAAGGATTAAATTTTTATAAATACAATAAACCTTTTTCAAAAACTCCTTAAAAATCTGAAAACTTAAAATTTTCATTGAGAGAGGCTCGGACGACTAGGCTTAAAAATGAGTATCTACTCTTTAGTGAGGAACTTTGATCTCCCTTAGCTGAGTGGGTGGTTTAGAGGACACTGTCTATGACTTTGTCCTCAAGTAACATGGGTCTATCTATCGGTCAGTACTCGCACCCATATTAGCTGGAAGTAGATGCAACTATTCATATGAGCCTGGACCAGTTAGTATCTCTCTAAAAAAATGAAAAAAATAAAATTTATAAAAAAATACATAGATAAAAATCACAAAAATTCTTTAACAGAGGAGTTGGTGTATTCCTAACCCTTTCACATTCACTCAAGGCTTAATTTTGATGACACTTGATTTATGAGATCTTGAGAGTCTGAGTTAGACAGCCTTAGTCATTAGGGTTTGAACTTAATAATCCACGCTTCCCTAGTTGAAAAAATTTGAGCGCTATATCGTACTCTTCATCTCTACCCTTTAAAGAATATGATCAGCACAATACTTTTACAACTGCATGATTGATGAGATGAGTTGAGTTATCACTTGAGGAACTAGGACTGGAGATCTGAGTCTAGACTCGATCTAGTGATACTAGAGGATGTGATAAAGTTAATGAAGGCTTTAAGAAACCAGAGTATCAGCAAAACCCTAGCTAGTATATGAACAAGTTCAATGTTATCTTTTGATATTGGCCAATGTGCCAGGGTGTGAAAATCCCGAAATCAAAATAAAGGCATAAATGTAAAATTAAGATGGATCTGGGCTTAATTACAAATATGCTTTTATTTCGACATCCAAAAAATTCATTTGAATAGTCCATTTCATACAACTTGTCGATATATTTCCAACAAGTCCAACTCGCAAAAATTCAACTTTGGGAGGTGCATTCAGTTGAGGATCAAAGAGGCCGATGTAATGAAGTATGCATTTGACACTAGATAGGGCCACTATTAGTTCTTTGTAATGCCGTTTGGACTCACGAATGCACCTGTCACATTCATAGATTTGATGAATCGGGTCTTCCGTCCGTATTTGGGCAGATTCATGATCGTATTCATCAACGATGTTCTAGTCTACTCTCATGATGAATACAAACATGAGGCTCATCTTGACACCATGATAGAGACGCTCTGAGAGCACCAGTTGTATGATAAATACAATAAATGCAAGTTTTGGCTTTTTGAGTTTTTCTTGGCCACATGGTTTCAAGGACGGGGGTGTCAGTTGACCGCATCAAGATAGAGGTAGTGGTGTCTTGGGAGAAGCCCAAGATAGTTACAGAGATTCACAACTTCCTTGGCCTCATCGGGTACTACTGGAGGTTTGTCATAGGGTTCTCTTAGTTAGGTCTACCCATCACCTGGTTGATGTAGAAGGATCTCCCATTTGTTCGGAGCAACAAGTGTGAGTTGAGCTTCCGAATGCTAAAGGAGAAATTGACTTCTGCACCAATCCTCACCATTCCTTCTGGTACCTTGGACTTCACTGTGTACACAGATGCTTCCAAAGAGGGCTTGGGTGCAGTGTTGATGCAACGTGAACCGGTTGTCGCGTACGTGTCACGACAACGAAAGAACCATGAATGCAACTACCCCACTCATGACTTGGAGTTGGCAGTTGTGGTCTTTGCACTAAAGATATGATGCAACTATTTGTATAGGGTGACATTAGATATTTTCACTGACCACAAAAGTCTCAAATACATTTTTGATTAGAAGTAGCTGAACATGAGGCAAAGGCAATGGATGGAACTGCTAAAAGAACTATGATTGCACCATCTCCTACCACCTTGATAAAAGGGAATATGGTGACAGATGCATTGAGCAGGTGGTCACAATTTGATGGTTCAACAACTTGGTTGCAAACGTGGGATGTGCTCACCACACTTAGTGAATGACATCAATTTAAGAGTACATATGATGTAGTGATTGCGCCAGCAAAGTATAGTAGCTTGTAGGACATAATCGTCCAAGGGCAATAGACATATCACAGGATCCATGACTTGTACCATAGATGCTTGAAGGATGAATTCAACGGATTTCGAGTATGTGAATCCATCGTATGGAATGGGGACCGTGTGTGTGTTCCAGATGATCAGGCACTAATGAGAGATATCTTAGACGAGGCACACAATTCAATACTTTCTATACATCCAGGAGGCACCAAGATGTACCGAGACCTCTGCCAGCACTTTTGGTAGAAGGGTATGAAGAAGGACATAGCCGAGCACGTTAGTCGATGCCTTACCTTTTAGATGGTGAAGGCAAAGCATTAGAGCCCCCCGGTTTACTACAACCTCTTCCCATCCCAGTATGGAAATGGGAGAGCATTTCCATAGATTTTGTCAAATCATCATCGCACACCCCAGGTGGGCATGATGCGATATGGGTGATCGTTGACCGATTGACCAAGTCAGCCCATTACACTCCGGTCAACATGACATATGCACTAGTGCAGCTAGCCAAATTATACACCAAATTTGTTATTCAGTTGCATGTGACACCAAAAGAGGTAGTGTCAGATAGAGATTTCGACTGTACTCTGGACAATTCATAGGAACTTTGAGGACCGAGCTACGTATGAGTTCAGCTTATCACCCATAGATAGATGGGAATTCTAAGAGGACCATCTATACCTTGGAGGATTTGCTACGGGCTTGTGCAGTTGAATGGAAGGAATCCTAGAAGGATCACCTCCCACTGGTAGAGTTTACATACAACAATATCAACCACACTGGCATATGCATCGTACATTTCGAGGACTTGTACGGGAGGCAATGCACCACTCCTTTGTGTTGGCAGCATGTGGGTGACAATACCATGTTCACCCCACAGATCATTGAAGAGATTTACCTGGTGGTGCAGACTACTAGGAGGAAATTGCTGACCGCACAGAGCCGTTAGAAGAGTTACGCCGACCAGCGACGTAGAGACCTTGAGTTTCATGTATTTTATCCTACATTCATGTCCTAATGGGTATAATTCCTAGACAATCCCGTGTGACTAAAGTGTTTCACATGATCACAGGTTGGGGAGTTCATGTTCTTACGTGTGTCCCCAATGAGAGGCATACAACGATTCGGTGCCAAGGGCAAGCTAGCACCGCATTTTGTGGGACTGTTCGAGATTTTGGCCAGTGTTGGGAAAGTGACCCTTCCCCCACACCTTGAGGGCATCCGCGATGTGTTGCACATGTCGAATCTCAGGAAGTACATCCGAGATCCCCGACACATGGTCAACTACGAGGACCTGGCAGTGGAGCCATACCTCTCCTTCTCTGAGGAGACTGTTTAGATACTGGGTCATGCAATAAATAGGAGATACCATTGGTCAAATTCCTATGGTGAAGTTAAGATGTCGAGGATGCGGTCTGGCATTCTGAGGCAGACGTGAGGGATAAATACCCTCAATTGTTCACAGGTATGGAACTGAAACCGTAGTCAAATTCCTTTTGAGATTTTTATGGGTTTCACTCTCTTTGAGATTTTTATGGGTTCGTTCCTCATTGAGATGTGGATGCAAGAGGTCAGATTTGAAAATAAAATAGAACCATCTTAAGTCTCGGGAATGAGATTTCCTTCGGGATTTTTATGAAGTGAAAACCCCGCAACCTAAACAGGGACTTAACTGCAAAATTCAGATGGATCTGGGATAAATTTCAAATTTGATTTTATTCCGGTATCCAAAAAATTCATTTGAATAGTCCATTGCGTAGAGCTTGTTGATATCTTTCCAATGAGTCCAAGAACGTAAAAATCCGACTTCGGGAGTTTGAGATACGATTGTTTTAGCGAGAAGGAGTCCATGTCATATTCGGATCCGAACCCAGATCCGAATCTAGGTTAAGACCTTATAACCAGGGGCGGACCTATATATTACCTAGGTGGGGCACGTGCCCCCTAAGAATTAGGGAAATTTCAATTATCCTCATCAATGCAATATATCAATGCAATATATAGATATCTTTAAAAAACTAAAATATTGATGAAAAGCACCACACGGTATGCCCTCTTGTGCCCCTCCTCCCATGCCCATTTCCCCTCTCGTGCCCCCAACGCAACGAGCCCTCCTGTGCCGGCATGCCCCTCTCCATCCTGCACACGACACATTCCGTGGTGGTCGGTGACCCTCTCCCTCCCCATGCATCATGTGGCTCCGTTGATCCGCTCATGTGCCCCTCCCCCTCTCTAGTGTCTCCGCACATCCGATTTTTATTCAGTGTCTTTGTGTCCTAGCTACAATGTTACACTTGATTCCAAGTTCCCAATAAATATCGCTCACACAATAGGCGCAGTGTGCCCCTGCCTCCCTGTGAAACCATTGCATGACTTCCTCAAGGCCACATCAACTCTCCCACAGTGTCTTGCCTTCGTCTTTTCATGCTTCAACTGTAGATAACGAGATTATAAAACTTTTATCTTGATGACTTATTGATTCTATATTTTAATAAATTAGATTATTGATGAAATCAAAATATTAACCATATCTTTGAATTTTGTTACGATGGCATAACTAATTTGGTATTGCTTTAAAACTTCGATATATATATATATATATGTATGGCGAAGTTACCATTTTAATTAGAAAGATAATATCGGTAAAGTAGTAAAGTTATACAATAATGAAGTTCCGAAATGATCACTTTCAAAGTAATTGTTATAGTTGTTTCAATGCCATCATACTATATATGGATGTTACACGTAACTACTACACTATCAATAAATGAAGAATCATTAAATCAATCTATAGGACATTATCCATTAGTCTCTCCTCCAATAACCATTATCAAGATTATGGAACTTGATTTTTGTTTCCATCCGTTACAAATTTGATAGGTGTTCTATTTCAATCTAGAAAATAATATTTTATAATTGTATTGATTGAATAATTATTAGAACTTGTACGATGTTCTAAATATTTCATATTGCATGTAGGAACGAAAAATTTTCTTGCAAAAAATATGACCCCTTCATTTCAATTGCTAGCAGTTGTTTAACATATATTGAAAGAGATGCATTTAATTCTATTGCTGATGATCATCTATTAATTATCATCAAAATATGAAAATTAGATGCAGACAACTTTATATGGATGCATGGATTTCTCTCTATTTGCCTTATATGTAAAAATAACATCTCTTTTTATGCCATTATGTATATGGATTTTTATAATGATTTTTTAATATTTATTCTTATTTATTAGTTCTTTCTTATCGATGTGCCCTACCTAGTCCAAAATCCCGGGTCCGCCACTGCTTATAACCCATCCCCTTCTCTTACAAAACACCCAACTCAAGATTGCAGCCCTCCCCCCTCCCCTCACCGGATCATTGCTAGAATGCCTTAGATCAATGATTCAAGACCACCTCCACGGAGGGAAGAGTGAGGCCATCCTCGTGGACAGTTTTATCTAGCAATCAGGGCAGTGACCATGTCATTCTTCGTGGGTTAGGAAAATGAAGAAATTCATTTTCTTGAGGCATAATTTTCCCTTCCTCCTTGCTGCAGATTCCACACGAGTTTTGCCCAATATTCGAATGTCTTTAGAGCCCTAAAACATGCTTAGCATCTGCTGAAACTAAATCCTTGTTGAGACACTAGAATATGCTTCGGATGGGTGCATCAACCATGTATGCATTTAAGAATGTCTACTGAATACTGTTTGAGGATTATCATACCCTCAATACTACTAATCTTGTGAGAAATTGTTCATAAGAATCATCCAATGCTCTCAGGTTGTGAACTTGTTACACAAATATCAGCAATTGATTCTAATACGCGATAAGAAAGAACACACCATTATGATGCCGATACCTCCATGTTCTTGAAAGAATGAATCCATTGACGTCTCAAAGCTGATTTGTGTTCAGATATAATTCTCCAGAATCTCACCATAAAAATGTCATTTTTTGGGGAGCTATGACAATCGATTCTTTGCAACCTTGCACTTGTAATTATGCTTATTTCATAATATTTGTGCCCTCATGTCAATGATCTTTGAAAACCATTTTGAAGACTTGAAGTGATTAGAAAATCTTGGTAAAACACAAAATGATGTAAGATCAAATATTTACTGTTGCAGTTCCCATAAATATTTACATGAAACAAATCAGTCATGTTAGAATCAAATGGACCCTTATGGAGTCCCTTGAGATACTTGCTGGGTCGAGGGTAGTGTTTCTTGTATAGTCAAAGGTTGGCCCCTATTTCCTCAAAAAGAAAAATAAAAAGGGGAATTGCCACTAGAAGTTACTTACGTCCACTTTTTCAATTTTATAGCCAGAAATAGTCAAAAAAATATACGCTAATACACTCAACTCTTGCCACCACCATTGCCCCCATAAGTAGGAGTAAGGAATTAGTTAATTGTCTACCTACGATCACTTACTCCAAAATTTTCTCAGTACTCCAAATGCCACATCGTTGCATCCATAGTATTTTTAGTGTGGCACACCTCTCCGCTATGTTGGTAACATACTGTCCATCTTTTCTGAAGGATTGTTAAAAATCATCCCAACCGGAGGTATTCAACCATTGAAGAGACACAAGCGTTTTGTTGTGCGAAGGAACAATGAAAGAATATATATAGAATGGGGATTTATCTTGAAAAAGCATTGCACTGTTATATTATTCCAGGTCTGTGTATTGTGTACTGGTCCGAAATCAGAAGAACCCCTCTGTAGATTCACCAATGCCATGCTGTTGCTGCTACTAGTTGCATACGGAAGCATGATTTTGTTCTATTTAAGCCCAATGCTACTGCTGCGACTGGTTGCATATGGTTGCATTTTTCTTGTTCCGATAAGCACAATTGTTCTTTCCCTTTTGTATTCTAGTTTTTTTTGGATAAATAGCTTTCTGGCTCATGCTTCTTTTGATTTCCAAGTTAATGTATAAGAGTGGTGGTAGATCGCATATTATTGTTAGATGAGGTGATGAGTTTTGTTGAAGTACCATAGTGACAGGGCCCTATATCTTTGTGTGTAACTATACCATAACCGATTGACTGGATCTACTTACCTATTTAACACTAATTATACCTATCAATGGAGAAATGCTGCATCTTGTCGTGACTGTTAATTAGGTTATTAGAATCATAAGTTCTGCATATGAATCTACATAATGCATACCTTGAGGCTGTACATATGTAAATAATCCTCCTGCTCTGTAGACCTTTTATACCGCTTGGGCTAAAGTTTAGGAAATAAATTTCGAGGCAACAACTGCTATTGAGACTTGGGGTCCTTTACCATAAATGAAGGAGATGGGATAATCCTCAAGCACATCATGGAAGCGTGTGCATCATATCATATACGATGAAGAACGATTAGTCACACTAGTTGTTCTATGCAGCAGAATTTAAAAATTTTTTCATGCGATGAAATCACATGATCCAAGAATGATTCTTGGACCATTTCATCTAAACCACATAAAGGATAAAAGAATATCTCTTGAAGCGTGGTTGATCAAGTCTCTACGAAAAGAAACCTCTCGTCTCAAGTCTGATCTTCGGAGAAGACGCTTGCGAGCGCGGAAATGAGCCGCATGATCCTCGCAATCCAAGATATTGATCCAAGTGTGGGAACTCCTGATCTCGTCGCACGAGATCAAACATCTTCTTCGTGAGTGAATCACACCAAAGAAGATGGAGAACCGAGAGTCGTCGAGGCGACGTCACAACTACGAAACGACGATGAAGATCTTTCCTCTAGGGTATGGTGGATGACCACCAAAGGAGGGAGAGGAGAGGGGATGTGTGAATTAAAGAGAGGAGAGAGATTGTTGTTTCTTATTTGCATAACCCTAGAGAGCATGGGGTGCCTCTCTTTATATAGGGTTTGGGAGTACATGAATCACAATCCATGGGACACACAAAATCAATGGATGAGATTGATTTGTGTTTCTTTCAGTGGTCAAGATTGTTGTTGGTAAAAACACAACAACAAATTGATTCAATTTAGAATAAATGTATATTGATAAATCAACATAATTTAATCCTTAAATCAAATCATCAAAAATTAGAGATTATGGAGATGGAAATCTCCCCTTTCATATGGAGCCATGGACGGCTACCCTTTCCATGTTGGAATAAATAGCCTTTCCCAATCCTAATTGGAATGGGAGATTTTCCAATGAAATCCAAAATCTCTTGATTCCATAACAATTGTTGTTGTTAAATATTCTACAAAAAAATAATTCATAATTATTTTTAGAATATTGCAATCTTGCCATTGGAAATTTGTGAATCACATTCACAACCCAAAACAAAATGTGATCTACATTTTAATTAATTATCCAATGTGAATCCAATTCACGCCAATAATTATTCCAACAAATATAAATCATAATAATATCTCTCTAATACATTATAAATCACATTTATAATATAATATGAATAATTGGATATTGTTATCCACATTATTCTTATCCATAATAATTAAATCACATTTAATTATACGGATATATATTCACATGCATTGCAATGATGTGAATTAAATTCACATCAATTAAGAAAATTAAATCACATTTAATTATCAATTTCTCAATGCTTAGATATAATTCAACTATGGAAGTATTCTAGAACCCTTTCAAGAATAATGCGCTTTCTCTGCAGATACTTGGAGATAAGGACATGGAGATTGCATTGTTCTACGTATAGTGACTTGGATGTTAAGATCACATCTCAAATCCAGATATCACGGACCTCTCATAGATGCTTGATTAAATCAAGACCGCAAATATAATCTTCTCACACTAAAATCCAAACCTGTTTCATCACTCCCTTAGAATGGAAGCGTCATGGTTATACAATCATTTATGATCACATTACCCTCAGGTATTCCTAACACCTATACATCCTGCATACTGGAAGAGCTATGATAAACCCAAAGATATAGATCATTTTATACTATCTTCTTTAGGGTTTAATCATCATGTTGCTCAATCTTGGTCATTGGGAATTGGTATCGATCATATGCTTTCCTAAAGAATATATCATGACTTCAAATTCTTGTCATACTTCCAAAGCACGACGACCATGCATGAAATTTGATCGGTCCCAATACCTCATGAGTGACCTCATGTCTCCCGGTTCACAATGAACCTGTATGATCCCTTTAAGAGATTGTATTACTCATATGACTTTACATGTACACCAGCTCGCCGGTGTATAGACCTTGATTAGTTCATCAACCTATTGGTTTGCCAAATGCACACACTCAGACGTATAGTAACACATCTGCCTCTATTCAGAGGATGTGTGCCTATATTGTGATAGTATTCAATATAGGACTTAGGTTATCTCATCTCGTTAGGTCAACCCTTTGACCTAACTAATCTGACACCTTTGAATCATTATTTGCATGCAGAGGACCTGCATCAAGAGATCGATCAGATATCATCCTTAATGTGAGAGGATCGCCATCTCCTACTCAGGCTGGAGATCATCTCTTAATAATCATCTGACGGTGCTTGATGAGTCCTCTATCTAACTCCTTAGATATTCATCCATGCACTAGACTCTATGATTCAATTAATGAATCAACAGTTGTATGATTATCAAGACGGCCACAGTACATAAGCTAATTGTACAGAGGTACCTTATAGTGCATTCATTCATTTAATCTCAGAAAGAGAGTGAAACAATCAATAACTTTTATTGATAAATCATTTATTACAATAACATTTATTGTAAGAACGGTTCGCCTCGGGCTCACATGGATAACAATCTCCCACTAGCCCTCAGAACCATTCAGGAAAGATCCTTAAACCCATACTCATTACATGCTGTTCGAAAGCCTTCTGTGTTAGAGGTTTGGTAAGACGATCATCAACGTTGTCGGCAGAGGCCACCTTTGTGATGAGGATATCACTACGCTTTTGAATCTCCTGAATGATGTGGTATTTCCTTTCCACGTACTTGCTCTTTTGATGTCATTTGGGTTCCTTCGCTTAGGCAATGGCTCCCGTGTTATCGCAGAGTAACGGGATAGGAGTATCCGAGGAAACTACGTCAAGCTTCAGGATGAACTTGCGCAACCACACCACCTCCTTTGTAGCATCTGATGCAGCAATATATTCAGCTTCTGTTGTTGAATCTCCTGTAGTGTATTGCTTCTTGCTTCTCTAGCTCACAGCACCACCATTCAACATGAATACAAACCCTGATGTCGACTTTCGATCATCAATATCCAATTGGAAGTTTGAATCTATATATCCCAAGACTTGGAGATCACCATCTCCATAGATCGAGATGTTTTCTTGCGTCCGTCTTAGATATTTGAAAATATTCTTCACTTCATTCCAGTGTTGCTCTCCATAGCAGGATTGGTAACGACTTACCACTCCCACTGCATGACATATATTTGTCCTAGTACACATCATGACGTACATCGAACTTCCTACAACTGATGCATAGGGGCATCCAGCCATGGCCTTCTTTTCCTCAACACTTTGAGGAGACATCCCTTTAGATAGGTGGATACCATGTCTTAAGGGGAGGAATCCTTTCTTAGAACTATCCATACAGAATCGTTCAAGAATCTTTTTAATGTATCTATGTTGTGATAATCCCAATATCCTCTTTTCTCGATTTCTGAACAGCTCCACGCCTAAGATGTAAGAGGCTTATTCAAGATCTTTCATCTCGAAGGTATAGTACAACCAAATCTTCACACCGGTTATCATCCCTGTATCATTATCAATGATAAGGATATCATCTACGTAAAGCACAATGAACATAATAGCGCTCCCACTAAGCTTATTGTACACACAAGGTTCATTAGCATTTTGCACAGAATCATAACTCTTTATGGTTTCGTCAAATATGATGTTCCAGCTACGAGAAGCTTGTTTGAGCCCATATATGGATTTCTTCATCTTGCATACTTTGCCATCCTCAACTATTAAGCCCTACGATTTCTCCACATAGATATCCTCCTCGTGGTATCCATTGAGGAAAGACATCTTGACGTCCATATACCAGATGTCGTAGTCAAGAGATGCACCTATACCTAGCAATGTCCTGATGGACTTAAGCATAGCCACAAGAGAGAACATCTCATCATAGTCGATGCCTTCTCTCTGTGTGTAGCCCTTGGCTACGAGCCGTGCCTTGAAAGTCTCTACTTTCCCATCAAGTCTCCTTTTTCTCTTGAAAATCCATTTACAACCAATGGGTTTTACTCCTTTAGGTAGATTCTCTAGGGTCCGTACACCATTCTTATGCACGGAGTCAATCTCTGACTTCATTGCTAGCATCAATCTATCCATGTCATGATCCACGAGTGATTTATTAAATGAAGCAAGATCATTGTCAGTTTCACCTGACACATGGAATCCATACCTTTCAGGTGGTGCAACCACCCTCGAACTCTTTAGAAGAAGTATGGGTGTTTCATCTTTAGTTTTCTCTTCAGCTTCTGGTTCAAGAGGCTCATAATCCTCAAGGGATTAAATGAGTTCTTCTACTTCATTTCTATCTTGACCTTTAAGGAAGTCATCCTCTAGAAATTTCATATCTCTAGAGACAAAAACCTTTTGGGTCTCAGGGTCATAAAGATGATATTTAATAGCATCTTTAACATACTGATGAATCTGCGATTCGTCATCTTTATTCATTTATTTTAGCTCAAAATCCCTTATAAAACACCTGCATATAACGCTAATTCCATATTCTTACTAACTTGCATTTGTGTGTAAATATTGTACATTCCTTACTAATTTTAACCTAAAATAAATAAATAAAGAAAGAAAGGAAAAATAAAGAAAATAAAAAAAAGGAAGACTGTATACAGGTTGATCCGAACCCCGAGAGAAGATCAAGACTTGACCTGATCGACCAGGAATAAAGTAGGGGGAGATAGGGTCCTCAATCAGAAAATCCAAAAAAATGTGTTTCTCACTTATTTTGTGTATATCTATATAAAACTGACACTAATTTATTTGTACCTTAATTGACCCCAAATCAAATAACATTCAAAACCAAAGTTGTAAATAAAAATTTGTCCTAACTAATAAAAATGACTGCACAATTAAATCATGTACAGAATAAAAGTAGCCACACTTGGAAAAAAGCCACTAAGCACTAATTGAAAGATTAATTCCGACTCCATATGATCTCAAATTGAACCAATATCACTTCCATTGAATTGTAAATTAAATTATCTTCAAAATGGCTGTGATTTCATAATTTTTAGAGTTACGGTTGAAAAGTCGGTTTTCTGGGGTGGTTTGTGCAATTTCCCTTGTTTTTTGTGCATATTGTATTTGTATGTATATTTGTAAATATTTTTACTAATTATTTAAATAAAAATAAAAAAATTAATAACATTCTTAAAATAAAAAAATGCCAATTTCATCATTTACCCTTGTATATAATGTCATATATGTATATAGTACATGTATATAGTTGCTATTTTTAACTAACCATCATAAAAAAATAAAAAATAATATTATTTAATTCAAATAAATAAAGTGACGAAAATTCAAAAAAATTAGATAATTTTGTAAATAATTTTATCTTTCTATTTTATATCTCATGTTATCTCTTCCACCAAAAAAAATCTCTCTTATCTTCTTATCCAAAAATTCAAATATTCAAATGTCTCTCTTTTCTATTTATATGGCTCCATCTCCCTCATTCCAACCTGATCAATCTTTAGAGTGAGGAGCCCGATCTCCGAGAGAAATTTCGTCGAGGAAGTTGCGTAGCCTCCAAGCCGTTCGGTGACAGCGAGTCGGCCTTGTCGAGGCGATCACGGTCCATTTTCCGCACCTAAGGTGAGATCCAAATTTTTCTTCGCATTTTTATCTTAGTTGAATCGAATTTTATTTTGTCGCATTTTTTTTCATCGTCATTTTTTTCTAGATCTTAAAAAAATTCATCACGACTTATTTCACCACCGAATCGAATTTTCATCTCATTTTCTCGATCTCTCCACTTCTATTTTCTACCGTCCACGATCTCTCAACTCCGGCCGCGTACGGTGGCCGGAGATCGGATTCGAGTCCCTCATCTTTCGTCGAATCCCCATTCACTTTCCGATTTTGTAGATAAATAAAAGATTCCTTTTTTTATCTCTAACGTTGATTTTGCAGGACCATTAATAATAAAAAAAGACATTTGTTTTCTTTTTATCTAACGTTTGTTTTGAAGGATCAACAATAAATAAAAAATAAAAAAAGAATTTCTTGATCCCTTTATTTTTCTTATTTTTCGAATTTACAAACAAAAATAAAAAAATTCCTTTTATTTCCTGTTACATCAAAATTACAAAAAAATCAAAAAAAATAAAAAAATCTGCAGGCAGCGGGGTAGCCACCCCCCGCCGCCACCCATCCGCAGGCGGCGCGTCCTCCCGATCACACGCCCTCACCGGCCGCGTCTCTCCATCAAGCCGCGCAGCCACGCGCGCGCGGTGCCGCACCCCGCTCCTCAACCGTCCTCCGCCGCGACTCTGGCGCGTAGCCCTATCGCCAACCCCCGCGCGCGGTGCTCCATCGCCTCTCCTAGCCCCCTTCATCGTCTCCGGTCCCAACGCCATCGGCCTGCGCGCCTCCGACCGCTCCTCCAGATCGGCGCCGGACCGCCCAGCCTTCGTCCAATCCGCGCCGCCACCGCACGACTCCTGCCGCCTTTCCCTCCTCCAAGGACGCGCCACACCACCAGGGCCCTCCGCCTTGTGCCGCCTGCCCGCAACTCCACCGCCAATCCGCGCTGCCCCCTTGCGTGGAGAAGAAGCAAGGGCGGCGGCCCATCGTGCCCCCCTTGTGATTGAGGAACAAGAACGAATCCTTCCTAGGGTTCAATTTGTTTTTTTATTGGGAAAATATCATCACAAGTCCTTGGAAGTGCTACATATTACAAGGAAGACCCTCAAAGCCTAATTTGGGGGAAATTACAATCAAGCCCTCCAGAGTTTTTGAAAGTTACGTGTACGCCCCTGCCAGATCTATCACGTGCCGTGCACGCTACCTCAATAGGTGATTTGCGTTTTTTCCTCTCTATTTATTTTATTATCATTTGAGACAAAAACTTTGAATCTTTACAATTCAGTCCAAGACTTTCACAGTATTTACGTTCTAATCCCTGAACTGCAGAACATTAATTTGTGTGCTCTCTTTAATTGAAATGCATGGTATTTGTGATCCAAAAAATTTAAGAAAATTGTGCTATGCCCCTGATGTTCATATCCATCTAGCATAAAATTTTTGTTGCATTTTGATTTCATTTGGTATTATTAAAAAATCAAAAACAATGTCTTTTTCATTGTTTGAAATTCCAAAATTCATAAAAATTCGAATATTGTTCCAAAAATTCCCAAAAAATAGAGTAGTTGTATTTCATTGTCTTTTAATTTCTGACCAATTTTCACGCATCAATTATTTATAAAACCCAAAAAAATTGAAAAATATCAAAAATATTCTAAAATTCATAGAAAAACCTACAAAAATCCAAAAAATTGTGATTTCAATTCCTGTTTGTAGATATTCATTTCTAGTTTGTCATAAAAATAATTGCTAGGAGTTTTGGGTATTTAAAAGACTTTTAAATTGCAAATTACTTCAGGCTGTGCATATTTTCTTATTTCTTTACTGTTTGATTTTTAGAAAAATACAAAAACATCTAAAAAATCTACAAAAATTCTCATAAATATTTCAAAACTTAAAACCCAAAAATATTTTCTTTGGATTTTTCTGAGCATTCTGACTAATTGAAAAATTACAAAAAGAGTTGGTGTGCGTGTTTTTAATCTTGTGAATATTGCGTCGTGTTATTTTTGAAAATAAAAAAATTGCAAAAATCAAAATTACTAAAAATTTGAAAATCTGAAAATATAAAAAAATTATAAATAAAAAATAAAAAAATTAAAAGATTTAAAAAAATCACAAAAACTAAGGATAGTTGTCCTTTGAGATTCTCGTTTTCTCTTGATTGATTTTCGATTAATTGAATAACCCTCGGGAATTGTAGCCTCCCTGAGTTCGACCCTGTCCGCTATACAGGTTAATAAGTAGCAAAAAATAAAAAAATAATCTTTTGTTTACACGGGATTTTGGGGATAATCAACGACATACTTTTTACCAATTAATTTCCGTCCTCGAACTTCGTGCTCAACAAAATGGCGCCATTGCCGGGGAGGCACGGCGAGGGTAGTTAGGTTTCTCTTTTGACCTGCTATTCTTGGTTGTAAATATTTGTTCATAATTTGCCACATCACTTCATTGTTTATATCCACTGCATTCATTCCATCATTTTCTAATATTTTGAAAATTGTGTTTCTTACACATTCTCTTTTCTTTTTCTTGCGAGGGCCCGCGGAGCGAAGGAGGCGATCCTAGGAGAGCCGAAGCACCCAAGCGACGTGGAGGCGGCTTGATTCTTCACCAAGCCGCAGGATAGCGTGAGAAAAGGAGAGGAAGAAGTGAAAGAGCCGAAAAAAAAGAGAGAGAAAAAGAGAGAGAGAGAGACGAGAGTTTTTTTCTATCATTTGAACTTTGTAAACGGACATTCATTTGTTGCGGGGTCTGTTTCGCCAAGTGCCGGTGCACTTGGGGGACCTCATCGGTTTTGTTTTCATCGCCTTTATTTTCTTTGTTTTCCGCAGATTTCGAAAGCCACCTATTGATTTCTTAAATTAATTTGCTTGAGCCAGGTAATTAATTAGGTCCAAACACCCTAAACAAGAATTTCTGTGCCTATAGAGTAGATCGTAATTTGGACTTAGTCAAATTAACTTGTTCTTGCCCGTTAATAGAAGTTATCATCTAGGATGATTCACTTGCATTTGCATATAGGTTAGTTTATTTTCTGTATTTAAATTCTGCACGGATCACATGCATGTAGAGTGCTGGCGACAAGGTACGCATCTCTAACCCCTGCATGCATCATCGTTTTTAATCGCGCATTGGCATTTCCGATCTCCTCCCTTGTTTTCACTCACATAAGTTAAAAAGGAAATTGGACACTCGGTAGGCGATTCTTTGAAAATATCTTAACCAAGTGACAACTGCCTAAAACCAGGACTGCTAAAGAAAACTCGACCCTAAAAAATACAAAGAAAAATCATTGTCTTGGGGAGAGTAACCCCCTCATTGTATTCGTTTTTACTTGCTCGCACACACACTAAGGTTAGTGCCCAAATCCCATAATTCAGCCTAAGTGTTTGTATAACTTTGTAATTATCACCAAACTCTAAAATCAACAAGATAATTGACCGAACCTTCACGGTCTTCATATTGAGTTGAGTTGGTGAACTGGGGGTTTGTATTGTGTTTGCTTGTTAGTGCTAAAGATCCTTCTGTGTAATTTGCACCTTCATTCACTTTCACTCTTGCATTGACATTCGTGCTCTCGCATCCTGCCTATTGATTTCGAAGATGTCGGCTCGGAGTATTTCTCGTTCGGACTCCGCGAACTCATTCTACGCTCCGAGCCGTTCACCTTCTATTCGGGGAGACTCACTTCACGAATATTCCTCTTTCCCCACTTCACAATTCACAACATCCATAAATCCACTATTTGAAATTGGCTTTAATCTCGAATTAATATCTGAGACTCCATCAATTCTGAGCACTAATCGAGTGGCATATACATTTTCAGAGTCAGAAGCCGGATACTTAATGCCACCAAAGGGAAAGGGAGCCATGTCGGAACAAAGCGAGATCAACAGTACCCTGTTAGCCTCCATTCAATCAATCCAAGCACAGTTAACAGAGCAGGCTAAGTTCCAAGCTACATTGAGAGAGATGATTCTCGAGATAAGACAAGAAAGAGAAGATAGGAGAGGGGGGGATAACAGAAACCCTGGAGATGGGAATGGAGAAGAACCTCATGTAGAGCCTAAGCCTACACTCAAAGATGCTTATAATCAAGGAGCAGGGCAGACAAATTCGTGGATACAAATCCCTGTGGTTCATGGGCATTTTGAGCTTAAGCCAACTATTTTACCTCTTCTCCCAATATTCCATGGAAATATAAATGAAGAACCTTATATACACCTCCAACAGTTCTATCGCATTTGTGGAACAGTACACTACCCAAACATCCCATTAGAGGTAGTGCAGATGACCGCCTTTCCATTCAGCCTGATGGGAAAAGCCTTGTACTGGTTAAATCACTTGGGGAAGGTTGTCACCACTTGGGAAGAGTTGAGATCTGCATTTCTGAACAAGTATTATCCACTTGGATGACTCAACCAAATGCGATCCCTGATTGCTAATTTCTCCCAGATGCCCCAAGAGCCTATTCACGAGGCGTGGGAACGTTTCAAAGATCTGACGGAGAAATGCCCCCATCATGATATTCCAAAGACCAGTCTTGTACAAAATTTCTTTGGGGGTTTAAGCATTGAGAATCAGAAGCTGGTAGATGCCGCTTGTGGGGGAAGCCACTTTAACAAGGACGAGGATGTCCTTTATCAAATTTTTGAGGAGATGGCAGAAAGTTCAGCAGCTCTTTCTTCTTCACGTGCTTTTCAGAAGCACCCTGTCACCGCCCCTGTAGGACCCCACAAGGATGTCAAAATGACGGCAATACAAGAATTGGATAAGGTGGATAGCACAGACTTGGCTATCATTGGAAACCACCTATCCAAAGTAGACATTATTGAGAAGCGATCCAAGGAGCTCGATAAGCTTCATGTGATCGAGCAGAGGATGAAGAACCTGGATAAGCTGGATGAGATAACAAAGCATTTGGAACTTCTTGTGAGTACAATCAGTGCAGTCCACACTAAGAATGCAGCAGTAGACCCCTCTACTAAGGAGCAGACTCCTTCTACTCAGCAAAATAGCAGAGGACCATCTACAGTCCATCATGTCTACTACGTGCAGACACCTGATCAAGCTCAGCAGCATGCACATCAGATAGTTCCGTACCAACAAGAAGTGGCCTACATTCCTGAGCAGCAGTCTCCACCTCCACCTGTCATTCAGGAGGTGAATGTTATCTGGTTCGACCGTGAGCGAAACCGGCCCCGTCCGTCAGGGCAAGGCCAGTTGGGTTCACAGCAGGGTCAGAGGCCCACCCACCTGCTTCAAGGAGGCAGATCGCAACAGCAGTACCAGTACCAGCACCAGCAGTTCTAGCCTCAATATCAGTCTCCACCTCAGTTCTAAAACTGGAGACAAGGCCAACCACAACAGCAGTCCATGTATTTCCCTCAGCTGAACCAGCAGCAGACTGCATATTATGGACAATATCCTTCCCCCCTCCTCCTCATTACCAGAATCCGTATGGGTACCAACAGCCTCCGCACTATCAGTCTCAGCGACAACCAGTCAATGAGCAACCTGAGGCCCCTTCAGTCAATCCATCACTGGACCAACTTGCATTGATTATGAAGAACATGAATGAACTGACTCAGCGGATCGATGACCTGACTACCACCAAGACACTAATTCCAGCACAGGTCGAAGCCAACCCCAATAATTTCAAACGCAAAGAGCAGGTAGCTAAAAGCCCACCCACCCCCGAGACAGGTACCTTGATTTTACATGTTTATCTGACACCATTCATCTCAGGAGCGGTAGGAGATTGCAGCTGCCTACGCAGCAGTTGGGGTTGGGAGATCGGTCCACTGAGAGAGCATCATCTTCTACATCATCTCCTTCACCAATAGTCGAGAGGCCTAGTATAGCAGCACCCACATCTGGAGTTTCACCGCCTTCACCACCACCTTCACCAGACAGATGCAGATCAAGGGAGAATATACCAGTCGCAGATTCTTCCTCTTCACCAGCAACAGCATCCCGTTCTGTTTTAGATTCTGTTTTTCCTTCACCTAGATTGGACAACACTATACAGACTGATTCTAGTTTTCCTCTTGTACATGATGATTCCATTCTGAATAAAGGAAATGAACGTTTGCATGTTTATTCTGATTCTGTGCCATTTCCTTCTGCTCTCAAAGCTAAAAAATTCAAAAATTAAAAACAGCACTATCTGACCCTGGAGTGGTTGAGATCTTACAGAATATCTTTTTAAAGATGCCACTACTTACAGCCATGGAATACATGCCTACAGTAAAAAAGGGAATGAAAGAGGCATGTACCCAAAAGCGTCAACCAAGGAAGAACAGACGAAAGGAAATAGAGAAACACATCTTGACCATGGCCACAGTTCATGCCATCAGCAACCTTCCGCCGAAAAAGAAAGACAAGGGAGCACCTCACATCCGTTGCCATATCTTTGATCAAGAATTTGATCGTACTCTTCTCGATAGCGATTCCTCCATTAATCTCATGCCTTCCTCTCTATTAACTGAATTCCAGTTAGGGCCTCTTAAAACTACCAGAATGATCCTTCAGTTTGCCGATAGATGGATTAAGAGGCCAAGAGGTATTTTAGAGGACGTGATTGTAATGGTGCAGGGAATGAAATTTCCTGTTGATTTCATTGTCATGGATATGGACACCTCTGCACCGTTACTCCATACCCCGATCATACTAGGTCGATCGTTCCTCCAAACGACCGAAGCAGCAGTTGACTATGGTACTGGAGAGATCATCTTTCACTCTCGTAGTGACAAGGTGAAAATTGAGACGATCTCTGATCCTAAACCATCACCGCCACCAGCAACAGATGATACAGAGAAAGCAATATCAGAACCAGATGACTGTGATTTTCTTGCTGAATTCAAAGAGACGGATCTTTTCATGGATTTTATAGATACACAGGAGTCCTTTCCCCAAAAGGACTCTCTGGAAAGCACAGTCGACATGAGCTCCCTTGGTGGTCCAATTGAGATAGTTGCCGATGAGCAGTTTGAGCAGAGTTCTGAGGTCCAGATATCTGAGCCATTCATTGAATTTCCTTGTTTATGCACAGATGAGAGACATCTTTCTGAGATTATTGCTGAGATATCTGAGCCGTTCATTGATAAGAATATTGAACATCCTGATGAGCCATACCTCTCTGACCAAAGATCATTCATCGAAGATCTATCAGATATTCTATTTGCTGAGCCGTCAATAGCCAAGGTGGATAGTCTACAGAGCATAGATCACATACCGTCTACTAGTACAATAGCAGAGGTTATCACAGAGACGATTCAGACCCCACCTGAGCTTAAGGTTTTACCATCAACGTTGAAATATGCCTTCCGTGCGGGTCCCCCCCCAAATGTTTCCGGTCATCCTCAGCTCGCAGTTGACCGCTGAACAAGAATCTCGCGTGCTAGAGGTTCTTGAGAGAAACCGCAAGGCCATAGGATGGAATATCTCGGATCTCCATGGGATCAATCCAGCGTTGTGCTCGCATCATATCTACCTAGAGGATGATTGTAAACGCTCCCGTGATATATCCCATTTCGGACTCCAAATGGGTCAGCCCTTTACATGTGGTCCCAAAGAAATCTGGGATTACGATCGTAAAGAATGACCGTGGTGAGGAGATTCCGACCCGGGTACCTACTTCATGGCGTGTTTGTGTAGATTACCGATGCCTGAACTCAGCTACCAAGAAGGATCACTTTCCACTACCCTTTATTGATCAGATTGTTGAGAGGTTGGCAGGGAAAGAGTTCTTTTGCTTCTTGGATGGGTACTCGGGATACAACCAAGTTGCTATCGCTCTTGAGGATCAGGAGAAAACTACTTTCACTTGTCCGTTTGGCACTTACGCCTTTAGACGGATGCCCTTTGGATTGTGTAACGCCCCCGCTACATTTCAAAGGTGTATGTTGGCCGTTTTCGCCGACATGGTGGGTAATTTTCTTGAAGTCTTCATGGACGATTTCTCGATCTACAGGGATAGTTTTGACACATGTCTTGCTCATTTAGACCGAGTTCTTCAACGTTGTTGTGAGGTAAGCCTAGTGCTCTCGTGGGAGAAGAGTCACTTTATGGTGACTAATGGGATTGTATTGGGCCATGTCATCTCCAAACATGGTATGGAGGTTGACCCGGCTAAGATTGATGTGATTTCCAAGTTAGAGCCACCACAGAATTTGAAGCAGTTGAGGTCATTTTTGGGGCACGTAGGATTCTATAGGCGATTTATAAAGGACTTCAGCAAAATCGCCAGACCTTTGACGGAGCTTTTGTGTAAGGAGACTGATTTTATTATCGATGAGAAAGTTCTCCTTGCATTCAATCAAATGAAAGAAATGGTTACTAGTGCTCCTATCTTACAGCCACCTGATTGGTCTCTTCCCTTTGAGATCATGACAGATGCATCAGATTTCACAGTTGGAGCAGTCTTAGGACAGAGAAGGGATGGGGTACCATTTGCTATACACTATGCTAGCAAGATTCTGGATGAAGCACAACGAAATTATACAGTTACAGAGAAGGAGATGTTAGCAGTTGTATTTGGTCTAGAAAAGTTCAGATCCTACCTCATTGGTTCACACGTGATTGTATACACGGATCACATTGCCATACGATACTTACAGGCAAAGAAGGATACCAAACCACGCCTTATCAGATGGATCCTTCTTCTCCAGGAATTTGATTTAGAGATACGGGATAAACCTGGAGTGAAAAATGTTGTGGCAGATCACCTTCCCCGTATCACAAACACAAAGACTTCTGAGCAGAACATAATTCCTATTTTGGAAACCTTTCCAGATGAGTCCATTTTATCTGTGGACTCGCTTCCATGGTATGCTGATATTGTGAACTATCTTGTCTTCAAGAAAGTTCCACAAGATTGGCCGAAGTATAAGGTAGACAGATTTCTGTCAGAGATTCATTATTACCAGTGGGAGGATCCGTACCTATTTCGTGAGGGTGCGGATTGTATCTGGAGAAGGTGCATTCCTCAGGAGGAACACACCAGTGTACTTGAGCACTGTCACAAGCTAGAATCTGGTGGGCATCATTCGGGAAAACGCACGACAGCAAAGGTTTTACAGAGTGTCCTATGGTGGCCTACATTGTTTAAGGATGCTACAGAGTATGTTCGAGGTTGTATTGATTGTCAGAAAATGGGAGGAACAGTTGGTTCCAAAGATACCATGCCCCTAAGATATATACAGATTTCTGATGTTTTTGATGCTTGGGGCATAGACTTTATGGGCCCATTTCATGTCAGTCAGGGATTTCAGTACATCCTGCTTGCTGTGGATTATGTTAGTCGATGGGTGGAGGCTATCCCCACCCGAACCGCAGATAGTCGTACGGTGTGTTCCTTTCTCAAGGACCATATTATTGCGCGGTTCGGTATTCCCAAAATATTGATTTCAGATGGGGGAAGCCATTTCATTAATAGAGATGTAAAGAAGCTTGTGAAGGAGTACGCCATTGAGCACAGAGTTGCGTCTCCTTACCACCCTCAGACTAATGGCTTGGCAGAAATTTCAAAATAGGGAGATCAAAACGATATTGCAAAAACTTGTACGTCCAGATAGGAAGAACTGGCCCCAGATGCTTGACTCAGTTCTATGGGCTTATCGGATGGCGTACAAGTCTCCTTTAGGTATGTCTCCCTACAGATTGGTATATGGAAAGCCTTGCCACCTGCTAGTGGAATTAATTCACAAATCTTTATGGGCACTTCGTGTATGCAATTTAGATTATGAGAAAGGAGGAAAGAACAGGAAGTTGGATTTGAATAAATTACTGGAATTCCGAGACTTTGCATATGATAATTCACTTATGTATAAGGAGAAAGTCAAGCGCTGGCATGATAAACACATTCGAAGAAAGACTTTCTCCCCTGATCAGAAAGTTTGGTTATTTGATGCTAAGTTGAAGTTATTCCCAGGAAAATTGAAAAGTAAGTGGTCAGGACCGTTCATCGTGAGAGCTGTGCGCGACAATGGGAGTATTGTCATATCTGGGTTGTCATCTGACGCACATCCATTTGTTGTGAACGGACAGTTGCTGAAGCCATATCTAGATCATGATACATTCCTGTCCGTTGTGGATTCTATATCTTTGGTATCAGACGATGATCTTTTGTTTCCACCTTTTGCGTCCGATACATAAGCTCAACACCTCTTGTATATCCTTTCGTTTCACTCTGTCTTCTCTCGTTTTATCATTCACCCCTTTGCCGTGTGTGTGTGTGTATATGCTATACTTAGGATGTGCTTTATCCTAAGTATAGGGGGGGGGAGGGTGAAGGATTGTGTTGTTCATATTCATCTTGTTTATCACCCTTGTTGTTGTTGCCTATACTTAGGGATACTCTACCCTAAGTATAGGGGGGGTGATGTTGTTCATATCATGTCTTTCTGAGTCTGTACATTCTCTTCATCGGTTTTCCCCTTTGTACATTCCACTATACATAGGATTACTTGATCCTAAGTATAGGGGGGATCACCTACTTCTCTTCATTTTATCTTTTCTTTGAGTCGTTGTAGCATAGGAGTCTTTTCACCTTTCTTTGCTTAGCACGAGTTATGTCTTCCTTTATCGCTCTCTGATCACTATGAGGACATAGTTCGAGCTAAGTATAGGGGGGTGTCGTATATATTGTATATATACTTTAGACATAACTCGTACTTTTAAATACATTTATTTGGGGGGTTATGTGTATATTTTGTAAAATCCACTTTTGCAAAAAAAAAACAAAAAAAAAACAAAAAAACACAAAAAAACACAAAAAACATAAAAAAACATAAAAAAACAAAAAACAACAAAAATAATAAAAAAACAAAAAAAAAACGAAAGAGAGAGAGAGAGAGAAAAAAAACAAAAACAAAAAAAAACAAAAAAACAAAAAAAACAAAAAAAACAAAAAAAACAAAAAAACATAGAGAGAGAGAGAAAACCAAAACAAAAAAAAAACAAAAAATAAAAACAAAAAAACACACAAAAACAACAAAAAAACAAAAAATAAAAAAATCTCTTGTATATACTTGTATATATTACTAACCCCTTTCTCCTTTAAAAAAAACTACAAAACCAAAAATTATAAAAATTTTGCATAATTAAAAAAAAGTGCATATAAAAAAAACTTTCTTTCACATCTGCACTTTCCCTAAAAAATCAATAAAAAGTTCAAAATTAGAAAATTGTTTTACAAAAAAATGGTTCTTTCACATGTGCATCATTCTTTTTCAAAAAAAAAAACTCTCTGCATTGTTCATATTCTGCATTTGCATGTGCATTTTTCAGGATAGTATTGATATTTAAACTATGTCTGGAATGAAATTGAAGAATGGAGCTTAGTTGGACTTAATCCACCTAATTCTCAGAGGAACTTCACCGAGAAATAGGATTCTAGAAGCTTCAGTCTTTGACTTAATTCTTTGAGTTCCACATGACAATGTGCAGCATTTGACCCTTAGTGTCTAACCTGGTCTCTTCATTCTGGGTACAACTCTGGAATAGCGAATTAATTTGTACTCCCGCACTATGCACTTAGCTCAACTCAGACGGGATGTTGGAAGACTGTGTGAGTTTCTTTTCTGGTAGCGTGGAAATCTAAAGACCGGAGTACGGGTTGAAATAAAGCTTCGGAAAAGGGATGGATGGCTGGGCACAATTTTTTCTAAGACCCCAAAACATGTACGGAAAAAAAAGATTCTATATCCGTAGGGGCACAACAAGATCCAAGCAGAACCACCAAAACTCCAAATACAAAGAAGCTACTACCAAATAAATATCTGACCAAAAAGGTCCAAGCTTCAAGAAAGCCTGCAAATCTTGGTGGAGACTCGGCTACAGTGGCCAGCTTCACAAGGAGAGGTGACTACACTAAACCGCCCTCCAGTTCTTTTCTCATTCTTCTAACTTCTCCCCCAATTCGATTATGAACACAGCACGACAGACCTTAGAAGGAAATACCTGACTCCTCGAGGACGAGTTATTCGAGAGGAGATTTGCATGGTAGTCCGGCATTCTGGATGGGAAGAGCTAAAATTTTTCACACATATGAGTCGATTGTTCAATGTTCATAGGGTATGCTTTGGGAAGAGGATCGATCTAAGATGACTTCTGGGCCAAAACTGTGACAATGATGTGTAGAACTTGAAGGCCGTTGGTTTTAAAATTCAAAGTCTCATAGAAGTTCCGACACACAAATAATCCAAAGGTCCGACAGAGCTCCAAACTACAATTTTATGAAGATAAGTTTAATACTCAATATGTCTCACTTATTTATTTTCCCTTTCGTTTTTTTCTTCACTTATTCTTTCAGATAAGTGTTTGCTAAGGGACTAGCAAAGGTAAGCATAGGGGGATGATGAATCTGCGATTCGTCATCTTTATTCATTTATTTTAGCTTAAAATCCCTTATAAAACACATGCATATAACGCTAACTCCATATTCTTACTAACTTGCATTTGTGTGTAAATATTGTACATTCCTTACTAATTTTAACCTAAAATAAATAAATAAAGAAAGAAAGGAAAAATAAAGAAAATAAAAAAAGGAAGACTGTATACAGGCTGATCCGAACCCCGAGAGAAGGTCAAGACTTGACCTGATCGACCAGGAATAAAGTAGGGGGAGATAGGGTCCTCAATCAGAAAATCCAAAAAAATGTGTTTCTCACTTATTTTGTGTATATCTGTATAAAACTGACACTAATTTATTTGTACCTTAATTGATCCCAAATCAAATAACATTCAAAACCAAAGTTGTAAATAAAAATTTGTCCTAACTAATAAAAATTATTGCACAATTAAATCATGTACAGAATAAAAGTAGCCAAAAGCCACTAAGCACTAATTGAAAGATTAATTCAGGCTCCATATGATCTCAAATTGAACCAATATCACTTCCACTGAATTGTAAATTAAATTATCTTCAAAATGGCTGTGATTTCATAATTTTTAGAGGTTACAGTTGAAAAGTCGGTTTTCTGGGGTGGTTTGTGCAATTTTCCCTTGTATTTTGTGCATATTGTATTTGTATGTATATTTGTAAATATTTTTACTAATTACTTAAAACAAAAATAAAAATAAAAAAATTAATAACATTCTTAAAACAAAAATGCTTATTTCATCATTTACCCTTGTATATAATGTCATATACAAGCAAAGCGCAGTGAAAGCCCAATCTGCTATCAGTCGCCGCAACTAAGGCAGGTGGCTCTTCAAGTTGGTAGTGAGGAAAACGTGGATGGAGGATCACAAGAAGAACTGGAGCGAAGTGAGGTCGCGGTCAGACTAGTGGTTAAAACATATGCCCGAGGGTGCGGGGAGCACACATAGGTGAGAGACCATCAATCAGTGGTGAGCAGGAGCGGGGAGCGAAGGGTTAGTCCATTAGTCAATCTCTAAGAAGTGGTGAGGTGCAGGGAAGACACATTATGACTCATGGAGGGGGGAAAGAGCGAGATTGGACTTGGAAGACCTATGGGCGGACAGATGGCCTGCCTGGGACCTTGTTTGGCTTTCCTAAGGCCCGGAGACGATGCCCAGGGATGAGGCCTATGTCTCATTTCTCAATGCGAGAGGTGGGACTTGTATTCGCATTTAGGGCTGTATATAGTACATGTATATAGTTGCTATTTTTAACTAACCATCATAAAAAAAATAAAAAAAATAATATTTTTTAATTCAAATAAATAAAGTGACGAAAATTCAAAAAATTAGATAATTTTGTAAATAATTTTATCTTTCTATTTTATCTCTCATGTTATCTCTTCCACCAAAAAAATCTCTCTTATCTTCTTATACAAAAATTCAAAAATTCAAATGTCTCTCTTTTCTATTTATATGGCTCCATCTCCCTCATTCCAACCTGATCAATCTTTAGAGTGAGGAGCCCGATCTTCGAGAGAAATTTCGTCGAGGAAGTTGCCTAGCCTCCAAGCCGTTCAGTGACAGCGAGTCGGCCTTGTCGAGGCGATCACGGTCCATTTTCCGCACCTAAGGTGAGATCCAAATTTTTCTTCGCATTTTTATCTTAGTTGAATTGCATTTTATTTTGTCGCGTTTTTTTTTCATTGTCATATTTTCTAGATCTTAAAAAAATTCATCACGACTTATTTCGCCACCGAATCGAATTTTCATCTCATTTTCTCGATCTCTCCACTTCTATTTTCTACCGTCCACGATCTCTCAACTCCGGCCGCGTACGGTGGCCGGAGATCGGATTCGAGTCCCTCATCTTTCACCGAATCCCCATTCACTTTCCGATTGTGTTGATAAATAAAAGAATCATTTTTTTATCTCTAACGTTGATTTTGCAGGACCATTAATAATAAAAAAAGACATTTGTTTTCTTTTTATCTAACGTTTGTTTTGCAGGATCAACAATAAATAAAAAATAAAAAAAAGGATTTCTTGATCCCTTTATTTTTCTTATTTTTCGGATTTACAAACAAAAATAAAAAAATTTCCTTTATTTCCTGTTACATCAAAATTACAAAAAAAATAAAAAAAATCTGCAGGCAGCGGGGTCGCCACCCCCCGCCGCCACCCATCCGCAGGCGGCGCGTCCTCCCGATCGCGCGCCCTCGCCGGCCGCGTCTCTCCATCAAGCCGCGCAGCCACACGCGGCCACGCGCGTGCGGTGCCGCACCCCGCTCCTCAACCGTCCTCTGCCGTGACTCCGGCGCGCGGCCCCGTCGCCAACCCCCGCGCGCGGTGCTCCATCGCCGCTCCTAGCCCCCTTCATTGTCTCCGGTCCCAACGCCATCGGCCTGCGCGCCTCCGACCACTCCTCCAGATCGACGCCGGACCGCCCAGCCTTCGTCCAATCCGCGCCGCCACCGCACGACTCCTGCCGCCTTTCCCTCCTCCAAGGCTGCGCCACACCACCAGGGCCCTCCGCCTTGCGCCGCCTGCCCGCAACTCCACCGCCAATCCGCGCCGCCCCCTTGCGTGGAGAAGAAGCAAGGGCGGCGGCCCATCGTGCCCCCCTTGTGATTGAGGAACAAGAACAAATCCTTCCTAGGGTTCAATTTGTTTTTTTATTGGGAAAATAATATCACAAGTCCTTGGAAGTGCTGCATATTACAAGGAAGACCCTCAAAGCCTAATTTGGGGGAAATTACAATCAAGCCCTCCAGAGTTTTTGAAAGTTACGTGTACGCCCCTGCCAGATCTATCACGTGCCGTGCACTCTACCTCAATAGGTAATTTGCGTTTTTTTCCTCTGTTTATTTTATTATCATTTGAGGCAAAAACTTTGAATCTTTATAATTCAGTCCAAGACTTTCACAGTATTTACGTTCTAATCCCTGCACTGTAGAACATTAATTTGTGTGCTCTCTTTAATTGAAATGCATGTTATTTGTGATCCAAAAAATTTGAGAAAATTGTGCTATGCCCCTGATGTTCATATCCATCTAGCATAATTTTTTTTTTGCATTTTAATTTCATTTGGTATTATTTAAAAATCAAAAAACAATGTCTTTTTCATTGTTTGAAATTCCAAAATTCATAAAAATTCGAATATTGTTCCAAAAATTCCAAAAAATTAGAGTAGTTGTATTTCATTGTCTTTTAATTTCTGACCAATTTTCACGCATCAATTATTTATAAAACCCAAAAAAATTGAAAAATATCAAAAATCTTCTAAAATTCATAGAAAAATCTACAAAAATCCAAAAAATTGTGATTTCAATTCCTGTTTGTAGATATTCATTTCTAGTTTGTCATAAAAATAATTGCCAGGAGTTTTGGGCATTTAAAAGACTTTTAAATTGCAAATTACTTCAGGCTGTGCATATTTTCTTATTTCTTTACTGTTTGATTTTTAGAAAAATACAAAAACATCCAAAAAATCTACAAAAATTCTCATAAATATTTCAAAACTTTTAAAACCCAAAAATATTTTCTTTGGATTTTTCTGAGCATTCTGACTAATTGAAAAATTACAAAAAGAGTTGGTGTGTGTGTTTTTAATCTTGTGAATATTGCATCGTGTTATTTTTGAAAATAAAAAAATTGCAAAAATCAAAATCACTAAAAATTTGAAAATCTGAAAATATAACAAAATTAGAAATAAAAAATAAAAAATTAAAAGATTTAAAAAATCACAAAAACCAAGGATAGTTGTCCTTTGAGATTCTCGTTTTCTCTTGATTGATTTTCGATTAATTGAATAACCCTCAGGAATTGTAGCCTCCCTGAGTTCGACCCTGTCCGCTATACAGGTTAATAAGTAGCAAAAAAAATAAAAAAAATAATCTTTTGTTGACACGGGATTTTGGGGATAATCAACGACATACTTTTTACCAATTAATTTCCGTCCTCGAACTTCGTGCTCAACACATACCCAATGAAGTAACACTCACGATAACAAGATTCTAGCTTACTTGCATCCACATTCTTTGCATGGACCAAGCAACCCTAAACCCTCAAGTGTTTTACGCTAGGTTTGGTTCCATACTAGAGCTCGTGAGAAGGTTTAGGTATAAATTTCTAGGAATCTTATTCAGGATATATATTACAGTCTCTACTTATCATTGATCGAACCATGTCCATGATGGTCCTGTTGCATCTTTCAGCAACACCATTAAATTGGGGGGGGGGGGGTTCGAGGAAGAGTGAGATTGGAGACAATTCCATTCTCTTTAAGGTATTCTTTGAATTCATCTAAGAGGTACTTGCCACCTTAGTCAGATCGAATCCGTTTAATCTTCCTGTCGGTTTGGTTCTGAACCAAAGCCTTGAACTCTTTGAACTTTTCAAAGGTTTCAGATTTATGACGTAATAGGAAGATAAACCCGTATCATGAATGATCATCAATAAACATCAAATAATATCGATATCCATTTCGAGTTGTGGTATTGCAGGGACCATATATATCAGTATGTACCAGGTCAAGAATACTTTCACATCTTGTAACCTTGTTACGGAAAGGCATCCTGGTCATTTTACCTCGAATACAATGTTCATAGGTAGGAAAAGATTGAATCTGTAGAAAATCTAATGGTCCATCCTTTAACAATCTATTGATCATATTAACAGATAAATGACCAAGCCCTTGATGCCAAATCATATTCGAATGATTTCCATTCTCCCTGGATCTTTCAGGATTTTTATTAGTGGTAGTGGCATTCATGACATGCTCTTCAATGAATAATTCATAAAGTCCACCAGAAGTCAAAACACCATCCGCAATATATTTATCATATTGATTTATGACTAACTTATTATAGAAAAGGAATGAATATCCATTCTAGCAAGTTTAGATACATATATCAAATTCCTTCTGACTTCATGTACATAAAGACACTCTTCAAGTAATAAGACTCTACCACTAGATAACGATAGTCGCGCAGGTCCCGACGGCGACTGCTGCAACACTTACATCAGATCCCATATGGATGATTATATCCCCTTCTTCCAGATTTCTAATTTCCTAAAACAAAAGCAACAAATTGCATACATGAACAAAAGCACCAGAATCAACTACCCAACTTCCTTCTCGTCTAACGAGAAAACTAGTTTCAATGATGAAAGTAGATTTCATACCCGCAGGGGCTTTACCTTTGTGGTCCGACTTCAGGTATTTCAGGTAGTTATGCCTCCAGTGCCCTGGATTTTTGTAATGGTGACAAACGCCGATTTTATGTGATGCTATCAACGTGGATGCATTGGAAGATGAGACAACTCCTTGACTCTTCTGGGCCGGACCCTTCCGAGAATCTTGCTTCCGTCCGCGATTTCCTTTCACTTGTGCAAACATTGCACTAACAGAGGGGCCATCCTTCCTCATTATGTCTTTAACAGACTTTAATGCAACCAACAACCCAACGTTAGTAAAATCAACTTTGCTCATGCGGAATGTGACAACAAAGCTGTTGAAAGTCTTAGAGAGTGACAACAGAATGAAATCAACCTGCATGTCAGAATCCATGAAGGCTCCCAGGGTTTCCAATTCAGAGAGGTACCCAAACATTTTGAGTACATGTTTCTTTGACAGAGGTCCCTTACTGCATCTTACAGTGAATAAGCTCTTTCATTACATTATAACGTCGTATGCAGTTCACATTACCAAACATTTCTTTCAGATTCAACATGATTTCTTGGCAATGGTTCATCTCCACATGCTGATTCTAAAGCACATTGGGATAATGAGCCAAGAGTATAACATCTTGTCAAGTTATGATTGTCATCATATTTTTCATTAAATGAAATATCTTCCGGAGTCTTTGGGTTTGCAAGCCTGCCCTTGGTTAGCACATAGAAATGCGCTCAACACAGAGGACAAGATCCAATATTCGGATCCAATCTGAATAATTTAGTACGGTTAACTGATTGGCCTCCGGGAGCCTGCTCAGAGGGTTCATGGACTTCATTTTCTGAAATTAAGAATACACTATATTAGAACATATATATTCATTTTAAAATATTTGATTAAGAAATTTTAAGTCAAATTAGTCTTTCTTTTTTTCAACTTTGAAAGTTCATTCCCTTTTTTGCATTCAAAGCAAGAGATATACTTACCGCTGTATCTCTAGCAAGAACTGGGATCTCCTCTTTACCTTTGTCACATCTTAATAATATGAGAACTTGTGATTCAGATAAAGAGAAGCAGGAACACATTTTGTCTTGCAAGTCCAACTTGCATTTCCCAATTCGGTTTTTAACACCCAAGCCCACCACCCCTAAGGTGATGTTGACCCATTGTTAATTAAACCAACCATCAACATGCTTAAAACTCGCTATATGCAATCCAATATCGTCATAATAATATGAGAACTCGATATTGGGGTCATTACGTATATGGCCTTACTCTTTCGAGAAGCAAAGAGCCCGATCCAAATAAATTGTATACAGGAGCTGTCACTTCGGACAGGCGTCTCCTACATACAATTTCTGGCGACGGAACCATTTGCCTTGATAGGAGACCTGCATGTCACTTATGTGATCCTCCACCTCATATTCAAAATATTAATTAATTAATTATCGTGAATCACATTCACATAATTAATTATTCTAAGGGAAATACACATATATTCACAATAGAGTGTTTCAATTGGATATAATCAATTTAATCATATTAAATTAATTATCAATTCAATTTTAATCAACAAACTTGATTATTTCTTGAATGGAAGGTATAATCTCAAAGTACATATTATTTGAATTTTAATAATTAGAAAAATACACCTTGATTTCTCCGACATTTTCGAGTCCCTACCCATTGTCATGGCCAGTACCAACGGGAGTTGGACAGACTGCATACGGTGCAACCTGCTATCCCAACGCTCTCCGATTAGACACCATATCCACCTCAAGAAAGGATAATGCCAAATAGATCATTGTATACTTGAGATGTTCATCGGTTTTCAACTGAAATTATACTATATAATAATAATCAAAACCATTTTGATTATAAGGAAATTTACTAAACAAATTTCCGATCCTATTCAAGCAAGTTTGTTTGTTAATTGTGTAACCAATTATGATCCAGATCTCATCTAATCAATTATTTGGTTGAGGCCATGTCAATTAAGAAAATAATTATCACTAAATAATTCTCAAAATATTTTCCATAATTATTACAGGAAATTAACAATTAATTTCACTAATTGACAATCACATGGTTCTTTATTAGGAATGTAATTTCAGCAGTGACTCCTACTTACTAAAATTAACATATCTCAATCATATTAAATCCAAATTAGGTAAATTTAGTTTTCAAATATTTCTAATTTGATTTACAACAGAATATAAGTGATTAGCATGTATTTCAAGGCGTTTCAAAATAGTAATTAACTCATTAATTATGTTAATATTCGTAGTTCCCGTAACTGTGGATATATGTTCAATCAACTGATCATATCTCGAGCAAACAGAATCCAAATTACGTAAACTCAGGTCCTATGGTTTCATTATTTAATAGGGAATAAAATGCAAATGAATATTTTGTGTTTAAACATTTTAAATAGGGCCTAAATTACTCATTAAATAGAGATGCGAAAATGAAATGCAACGAAAAAACTTTCGCAACCCTAACAATCCCAAGTCATCCTAAGTTTATGGATCTTATCCAAAACCTTCAACCTGTCTATGACACCACTTGAAGGATATGGCAGAATCCTCAAGCACATCACAAAAGCGTATTCATCGTATCATATACGATGAAGAATGACTAGTAGCACTAGTTGTTCTATGCAGCGGGATATAAAAAATTTTTCATGCAATGAAACCACATGATACACAAATGATTCTTGGACCATTTCATCTAAACCACATAAAGGATAAAAGAATACATCTTGAAGCATGGTTGATCAAGTCTCTACCAAAAGAGACCTCCTGTCTCAAGTCCGATCTTCGAAGAAGACGCTTGCGAGCGCGGGGATGAGCCGCATGATCCTCGCAATCCAAGATGTTGATCCAAGCGTGGGAACTCCTGATCTCGTCGCATGAGATTAAACACCTTTTTCATGAGCGAAGCACACAAAATAAGATGGAGAACCGAGAGTCATCGAGGCGGTGGAACAATGGTGAAACGACGATGAAGATCTTTCCTCTAGGGTATGGTGGACAACCACCAATAGAGGAAAAGGAGAGGGGACATGTGAACTAAAGAGCAAAGAGAGCTTGTTGTTTCTTATTTTCATAACCATAGAGAGCATGTGTGCCTCTCTTTATATAGGGTTTGTGAGTCTCACAATACATGGGACACACAAAATCAATGGATGAGATTGATTTGTATTTCTTTCAGTGGTCAAGATTGTTGTTGATAAAAACACAACAAAAAATTGATTAAATTTAGAATAAATATATATTTATAAATCAACATAATTTAATCCTTAAATCAAATCACCAGAAATTGGAGATTATGGAGATGGAAATCTCCCCTTTCATATGGAGCCATGGACGACTACCCTTTCCATGTTGGAATAGGTAGCTGTCCCCACTCCTAATTGGAATTGGAGATTTTTCAATGAAATCCAAAATCTCTTGATTTAATATATCTCCAATTACAACAACAATTGTTGTAAAATATTCTACAAAAAACAATTCATAATTATTTCTAGAATATTTCAATCTTGCCATTAGAAATTTGTGAATCACATTCACAACCCAAAACAAAATGTGATCAACATTTTAATTAATTATCCAATGTGTATCTAATTTACATCAATAATTAATCCAACAAATATAAATCATAATAATCTCTCTCCAATATATTATAAATCACATTTATAACACATTATGAATAATTAGTTATTTCTATCAACATTATTCTTATCCATAATAATTAGATCATATTTAATTGTATCAGATATAAATTCACATGCATCCTAATGACGTGAATCAAATTCACATCAATTAAGATAATTAAATCACATTTAATTATCAATTTCTCAAGAATAACGCATTTTCTCTGCAGATACTTAGATATAAGGACATGGTGATTTTATTGTTCCACGTATAGTAACTTGGATGTTGAGATCACATATCAAATCCAGATCTCACGAACCTCTCATAGATGCTTGATTAAATCAATACCGCAAATTTAATATTCTCTTTGCATCTGAATTTCATTCAGATAAATGTCCAACAGTTGGATTAAGACCAAATTGCTTCTCTACTGAGAGGAGTCACTAAAATCTAAACGTGTTTCATCACTCCCTCGGAATGGAAGCGTCATGGTTATACAATCATTTATGATCACATCACCCTCAGGTATTCCTAACACATGCACATCCTGCATACCGGAAGACCTATGATAAACTCAAAGATATAGATCATTTTATACTATTTTCTTTAGGGTTTAATCACCAAGTTTCTCAATCTTGGTCATTGGGAATTGGTATCGATCATATGCTTTCCCAAAGCATATATCATACCTTCAAATTCTTGTAATGCTTCCAAAGCACGACGACCATGCATGGAATTTGATCGGTCCCAATACCTCATGAGTGAGCTCATGTTTCCCAATTCACAAGTGAACCTGTATGATCTCTTTGAGATATCGTATTACTCATATGCCCTTACATGTACACCATCTCGTCGATGTATAGACCTTGATTAGGTCATCAGCCTATTGGCCTGCTAAATGTACACACTCAGACAAATAGTAACACATATTTCTCTGGTCAGAGTATGCGTGCCTATATTGATTCGATATAGGACTTAGGTTATATCGATCTCGTTAAGTCAACCCTTTTACCTAACTAATCTGACACCTCCGAATCATTATTTCCATGCAGAGGACCTGCATCAAGAGGCCGGTCAAATATCAACCTTATTGCGAGAGGATTGCCATCTCCCACTCAGGCTGGAGACATCTCTTAATAATCATTTGACGGTGCTTGACGAGTCCTCTATCTAACTCCTTAGATATTCATCCAAGCACCAGTCTTTATGATTCATTTAACGAATCAACAATTGTATGATTATCAAGACAGACACAGTACATAACCCTAATTGTACAGAGAGGCCTTATAGTGCATTCATCATTTAATCTCAGAAAGGGAGTGAAAGAATCAATAACTTTTATTTATAAATCATTTATTACAATAACATTTATTGTAAGAATGGTTTGCCTCGGGCTCACATGGCTAACAATAAATTGGAATTGCTATAAATAAACACCATTGATCAAGCTTATAAGGAGGGAATATGCAAGTCTTTATTTGGCCTGCCCATGTCATTGCTCAAGTAAACCAGTTGAAATCAGCTTAAGTTGCTAAGATGTGGTATTGTTATCATTATATTTTTTGTAAGATGGAAACAACCTATGTAGTATGTGATTTCATCAAGATCCTGACCACCTGCTCTCGAGTTACATGTGAGAATCGTTGTCCAATCTCCTTACTCTTTTTAAAGGTGCTTGGCAATTTCCCTCCTCATCCTCTAGGAGTAGAAGCTTTAATTATATTATCAAATAAGTATTAACTGAACGCATGATATCATGGTGATCGGGTAGTGGAGTAGTTGCTGCCAAGAGAGGGTCATGCACCCTTGGGGCCTCTGGTAGAAGCCTAGATGACCGCAATCCCAATTGCTATTGTAGTTGCGATGGTTGGGGGACATGTTGCTTGGCACACCGAGGTGCTAATCTGACGGTGATGACCTCGGCACTTGCGTGATTTAGCCCAGTGTTTAAGTGTGGGTAAAGAAGTCATGGTTGGTTTACTAATGTTTTACTTGTCACTTAGAGTTATTGTCACTTAGAGTTAACACTCATGTACGGGCCAGTGTAGGCCACATTGATTGGTATTTCGAGTGGGAGCGCTAAGAGGGGAATTCTGAGAAATATGATTAATGAAGTTAGGAATGAGATATAATTCTTCTAGGTATAAGGTGAAGGATAAGGAAAGATATTTATGCATCACGGAAGCATGAGGTTTGCATTGTATGCGATAGGGAGCAACTAGTTGCACTAGTTGCTTGAGGCAGAGGAAATTAAAATTTTTCATGCGATGAAACCACATGATCCAATAACACTTCTTGGATGGTTTCACCTAGACCATAAACAAGTGTTAGGGTTACCTCTTGAATCGTGATTGCGATCGAGTCTCTAAACGAAGAGACCTCATGTCTCAAATCCGATCCGACGGAGGAGACGCTTGCAAGCACATTGATGAAATGCGTGCTTCTCATAATCCATGTTAATGATCCAAGCGACGAATCTCCTGATCTCGTCACATGAGATCTGACGTCTTCTTCACGAGCGAGGTGCACTGAAGGAGACAGAGATTCACGAGAAAACAACTCAACAGCATACAACGACGCTACGGTGAGAGCAACTCTCTCTAGGGCTCCATGGTGGACGTCCACAAGAGAGAGAGAGAGGACATGAGAGAGAGAGAGAGAGTTGTTGTAAACTTCTTAGAAGGGCAAGGGGCACCTCTTCTTATATAGGGTTTCTGGAGTCCATGGATCACAATCCATGGACTACACAAAATCAATGGATGAGATTGATTTGTGCTTCTTTCAATGGCCAAGATGTTGTTGGAAAAACACAATAATAATATATTTAATTTAGATTAAATATATTTGATAAATCAATATAATTTAATCTAAAATTAATACCAGTAATCTTGGAGATAATGGAAAGGAGAGTCTCCCCTTTCATATAGGAGTGGTGGACAACCACCCTTTCCTTATAGGAATTGGTTATAAGGAGTAGGAGATTTCCATTGCAATCTCCAAGATGGCATGATTCCATGTATCTCCAATATTTACAACAACAATTGTTGTAAATAATTCTACAAAAATAATTCATAAATATTTTTTGAGAATATTGCAATCTTGCCATTGGAAATTTGTGGATCACATTCACAATCAAAAATAAAATGTAAATTACATTTTCAATTAATTGTCCAATGTGAATCCAATTCACATCAAAAATTAATTAACAAATATAAATTTCAATTAGTTCTCTCTTATATAATATAAATCACATTAATAATATATATGATTAGTATGGATAGTGCTATCGACATTATTCATATCCATGATAATTAAATCACATTTAATCATCTTGGATCTCTATTCTCACGTACCCAAATAATATTAATCATGTTCACATTATTCACATCTTTGATAATTAAATCACATTTAATTATCTAAGATAATTCTCTTTATAATATGAATCAAATTCATATTATTCATGATAATTAAATCCTATTTATTATCAATTTTCTCAATGCTCAGTTACATAATATCAACAATGAAATTATCCTGAACTCTTTCAAGGATAATGCGCTTTCTCCACGGATACTTGGAGATAAGGACATGGTGGTTTTATTGTTCCATGTGTACTGACTTGGATATTGAGATTACATCTCAAATCCATATCTTGCGGACCTCTCATAGATGCTTGATTAAATCAAACCAGTAAATCTAATCTTCTCATTGCTTTTGAATCACATTCAAATCAATGCCCAACATTTGGACAAAGATCAGATCACTTCTCTACTAAGAGGGGTCACTAAAATCCAAACTTGTTTCATCATTCCTTAAGAATGGAAGCATCATGGTTATACAATCATTTATGATCACATTACCCTTACGTATTCCTTATACCCTGTACATCCTGCATACTGGAAGACCCATAATAAGCCTAAAGTATTAGATCAATTTTACACTGTCTACTTCATGGTTTTATCATTAAGTTTCTCATTTGATCATTGGGAGTCGGTATCGATCAAATACTTTCCAAAAGCATATATCATACCTAGGTTTTGATCATATACTTTCCAAAAGTATATATCAAACCTACAAATTCAGTCAAGCTTCCAAAGCGAGACGACCATGCACAAAATTTGATTCTTCCCAATATCTCATGAGTGAGCTCATGTCTTCCGATTCATTAATGAACCTGTATGATCCCTTTGAGAGATCGTATTACTCATATATCCTTACATGCATAACGCGCGTCGGTGTATAGACCTTGGTTAGGTCGTCAACCTATTGGTCTGCCAAATGTTTGTACTCAGACATATAGTAACATATTTAACTCCGGTCAGAGGATGTGTTCAAATATCATGACAACATACGACATAGGTCTTTGGTTATCTCGATCTTGTTAAGTCAACTCTTTGACCTAACTTATCTAACACCTCTGAATCTCCATTCCCTTGCAGAGGACGTGCATCAAGACATCAGTTAGATATCAAAAAACGAGAAAGGATTGCCATCTCCTATTCAGGATGGAGATCCTCACTTAATAATTATTTGACGATGCTTGTTGAGTCCTCAGTCTAACTCCTTGGATATTCATCGAAGCACCAACCTCTATGATTCAATTATTGAATCAACAGCTGTATGATCATGAAGATGGCCACGATATATAACCCTAATTGTACTAAGGGACCTATTATGCAAATTAATCATTCTTCATTTCAGATTAGGGAATGATATTCGTAATAACATTTATTGCATAATGGCAACCCGTGGGCTCGTATGTCCAAAAATCTCCTACTAACCGAAAGAGCCATTAATGGGCTAATCTTTAAACCCACACTCATATGACAATCATAGGCTATTTAGAAAAATATCTAGGTAAGTTGATCAATCGCTCTATTCCCAAGAGACTACGCCAAGTCCTTTTACGACACTTCCATAACCCCAGCAATAGTGCTCACATCCAATGCAAATGTTGCATCTCATGCAACCAGTACTCAATCTTGTCAGTTATAGTGTCCTTAAAACTACATCTCAGTAATTATTATGACCATTATTTCCATATTCCTTATCAGAATACCCTTATTTGTGGAGATCTCTATCTCCTACGGTATCTGCAATTATGACCTTTTAGATCACTATCTATAAAGTCTTAATCTCTTGAAGGTAAGACTTACACTTATCATCTTTGAAGATATTGCTATTACGACAACTAAGTGTTTTATCTCCATAGTATGATTATTAACAGTTTACTACTCCTGCTGCATGACAGACATCTGGCTTTTGTACACATCTAGCATACAGTCGGCTTATCGTAACTGATGCACAATGGCAAGCAGTTCTAGCATTTAATTCCTCAACTCTTTGAGGTGCTATCCCTTTAGATAGGTCAGTACCATATCTTAAGGGAAGGAAGCCTTCCTTGGGGTTTTCCAAGAATGGAATATGTCCAAGGTGTACCACAAATTTGACGGTCCTAATACCCTCTTCTCTATGCTTATGAACACCTTCAATACTAAGATCTAAGAGGTATCCTTGAGATCATATCTCAAGTTATGGAATAACCATATTATAAAACACTTATTATTATCATCCTTATATCATTCCAAATGATTAAAATATTATCTACATTTAGCATGATGAACACAATGACACTCTCACTAACCTTCACATATTTCATCAAGATTCTATCTAAAATCATAACATTTGTAATTTCATCAAAATCTGATGTTCCAAATAAAAGAAGTTTATTTGAGTCCATAAATGGATTTCCTTGCTTTCACACCTTACTTTCCTCATCCATGAAGCCATGGGGCTACTTCATGTGAATATCCCTTGAGAGTATTCATAGAGGAATGCAATCTTGACTTCCATCTTGAATATGTCAAAGCCAAGTTGTGTAGCTATAGTTATCAATATTCTGATCTGTTTAAGCATGGTCAATTGAGAGAAAGTTTCATCGCAAGCAATGTCTTCTCTTCGATGTGTATCTCGTGGAAATGAATCGTTCTTTAAAGGTGTCTACCTTCTCAACGGGTTTCCTCTTTCTCTTGAAGATCCACTTACATCTCAACGGTTCTTACCCACATAGGTGGATCCTTGAGGGTCCATATACAACACTTGTACATAAAGTCTACGTTATACTTTTATTGCTATCATCCATCTTTCCATGACACGATCTTCAGAAGCTTTATCACATGAAGTTAGATCATTGTCAGACTTAACTGACACATGGAATCTATCCTCAAACTCATTTGAAGATGTATGAGTATTTCATATTTAATTATTCTTTTAGTTTCTGATTTCAGGAGCCTCATTATCATCTCAAGATTAAATGAGTTCCTTCACTTCATTTTCATCTTGATTCTCAAGAAACTCATCCTCCAAGAATCATATCCTTAGAGATGAGATCTTTGAAAAATCTCAAGGTCATAAAGTAGGTATCCATAACCATCTTTATTTTCCTAATGCAGTAGCACTCTTAGGTGCTAGATTCCACCTAACTTGCCTGACACTTTATTAAGGATGTATATTGTAGTCTTTACTACATATATACTTGGAAACTAATAGGTAATTATGCTAAAAATCAACATTGATCAAATCATGTTATACATGATCCAATTGTATCTCCTTATAACTCTATTAGTTTAGGTGTATCAAGAGGAGTGAAATAGGAATGATATTCATATCTCCATAAGTTATTCCTTGAATTCATCTAACATGTACAAACTACCTAGGCTAGATCAAATTCATTTCATTTTCCTTCAAACTTTGGTTCTAAATCAAAATTGTGAAATCTTTGAACATTTCAAAGGTTTCTAAGGTGAAGAGAAGAAATTTCATATCACACATAATCATCAATGGATATCACATATCTATAATGTTTATTATGATATAGATGATCCATATACATCAATATGTATGAGATCTGAATACCTTGACATCTTACACCATTCCCAGAGAAGGTTGCAACGAACATTTTCTACTTTGAATATAATATTCATAAGTATGTAAGTTTCAAAATTTTAGACATTCTAAAGTTTCATATCTTACTAGTTTATTGATCTCATCAATAGATAAATGTCCAAGACCTGATGCTAGATCATTGTCGAATGATTTTGATCCTCCTATTGATCTTTTAAGGTTTTTAAATTTTCAGTATCAGAAATCTTAATGAACCATTCATTAATTTTTTTAATTTAGTAAAGGCCACTAGATGTTAGATTACTATATAAAATATATCCATCATAACTCACTATGATAGGTTTATTACATAATTTATGTTTATTTCCAACACTTAGAAATAAACTACAAGTGTATTCTAATATCCAGATCATCGACACATTCTCTAAGGTTGAGGACTCTCCCATTGAAATATGAAGTCTATCTATCCAATAGAGATTATTGCAACAATTATATCAATATCCATGTAGATGACTTATTAAACCTTAAGATCAAATTTCTAGTCCTCTAATACATCTGCAACCAATTGCAAGTGTCATTAGAAGAATGAGATATAATTATTAGACTTTGATCTTATCAAATAAGAAAGTCAATTTCAACTATTATATGTAAATGTAGATTATTCCGATGCACTATCTGAGTCCTTCTCTAAGGATTCTATATAGATTAGATAATCACACTATCAATATATCGACCTATTGTAGTATTGGCATTTATCCAACTATTTGGATTTCATATGGGAGTCATATAAGTATAGTCAACTCTTTGACTTTCCCTCTTACTTGGGTCGAACCCATGCTTCAAGTACGCTCTCTTCATTTATAAACAACCATTGCTTAAGACTAAGGATCTCATATCTTAAACTCAAAAGAATTCAATGTAAGAGTATTTCAATATTTATACATGCTCCATTCAATTCATAAAATATGAACATTATGAATCTTCATGAATGCCTTGAGTATAGACAGTAGAATGATGACACTCGTCGTATCTACATTCATCTAAACTCTTAAAACATTGGTTCAGGTAGGTACTCAAAAATTTTGAATATATCATCTCTTATAGAGCTAATATTATGCATGCCCAAACATCTTCTTAAATTTTATAAGGATTATTTTACAATTACGATCATAATCGACATGTCACTTCCAAAGTACATTAAATGGGAGATCAGGACTATAAAGACATACAAACCCTAGGTTTTAGTCCTATTATCTATTTAATTGTCATTCCTCATTCTTATGACGAAACTTGCACATTGCAACTACATACATTATGTGTCCAACTACAAGTACAATGTCTTGATCATGGATCCAATCCATGATATTATACTTATCATTATTGAGTATAGTATTGAGTGGGATTAATGAAGGATTATCTGAAAAAAGAAATTTGCATAAGTGTATATATATTATATATACATATTTTACTTTGATTTATGAGTTTTTATATCAAAGTTGTCTTGCCTTGTCAACACTGAAAGTTCATTCCCTTAATTACTTTCAATGTAAGAGATATACTTACCATTATATCTCAAGCAAGATTTGGGATCTCCTTCCTTATCTCTGTCTTATCCCAACAATATAAGAACTTGTAACTCCGATAAAAAGAAACAGGAACACATTCCGCCTTGCAAGTCGAACTTGCATTTCCAAATTCGGTCTTTAACACCGGGTCCCACCACCCCTAAGGTGATGTTGAACCGTCGTTAATTGAACCAACTGTTAACAGGATTATTACTCGTTATGCGTAATCCAATATTGTCCCAATAATATAGGACTCGATATTGGGGTCACTGTATATGGACTTACTCTTTCGAGAAGCAAAGAGCTCAATCCAGATGTGCTTGAATACATGAGCTGTCATTTCGGACATGCATCTCCTACATACAATCCCTGGTGATGGAACCCTTCGCCTTGACATGAGACAATGGATGTCACTTATGTGATCCTCCATACCATTTTCAAATTCTAATTAATTATTATGAATCATATTCACATAATTAATTCTTTCAAGGAAAATAACATCTCTATTAAAATAGAATGTTCAATTTTAATTGGATTCCAATTAATCTAATCATATTAAATTAGTGATCCAATTATTATCCAACAAACATCCTTTTATTGTTACTTGAAATATGCTATTATCTCAAATACATATTATTTTGAATTTTAATAATTAGAAAAATACACTGTGATCTCTCCTGCATTATCGAGTCACTACCTGCAGTCATGGCTAGTACCGACGGGAGTAGGACAGACCACACACAGTGCAACCTGCTACCCCAACGCTTCCTGACTAGACACCATATCCATCTCAGTAAAGGATAATGCCAAATTGATAATTCTGTGCTTGAGATGATAATCGGTTTTTCAACCGAAGTTATACCATATAATAATAATCAAAACAGTTTTGATTAAGATTATAAGGATATTTGCTAAATAAATCCCCAATCCTATTCAAGTAACTATGTTTGTTGGAATGTAGATCATGTAATCAATTTGTGATCTAGTTCATATCTAATCATTTATTGGTTAATGCAATGTCATTTAAAGAAATAATTATCATAAAGTATTTCACAAATATTTATACATAATTATTCCAGGAAATTAAACCATCTAATTTCACTAATTAATTAAATGACAATCACAATATTCTTGATTAGGAAACTAATTTACAATAGTTACCCTCACTTACTAAAATTAGAATATCTCAATCAATTTAAATTCAAAGAAAGCAAAATAAGTTTCCAAAAATTGCTAATTTGATTTACTACGTAATCTAAGTGATTTTCATGCATTTCTAGGCATTTTAAAACCTAAATTAACTCCTTAATTACGTTAAGATTTGCAGTTCCCAAAACAACGGATACATGTTCACTAAAATGATCATAACTTGAGCAAATAGATTCGAAATCATGCAAACTCAGATCCTACGATTTCTTTATTTAATAGGGAACATAATTCAAGTATTAATTTCGTGTTTTAAATAATTTAAATAGGGCTGAATATATTCACTAAACATAGATGAGAAAATGAAATGCGAGAAAACTTTTGCAAACCCTAATGAACCCAAGTCATCCTATGTTTATGGATCGCATCCAAAACCACCAACTTGGCTCTGATACCACTTCAAGGATATGGAAAGATCCTTAAGCACATCATGGAAGCGTGAGGATCACATCTTATGCGATCGGGAGCGACTAATCGCACTAGTTGCTCGAGGCAGCGGGAGTTAATTTTTTTATGTGATGAAACCACATGATTCAAGAACACATATTGGATCATTTCATCTAAAACATAAACAAGTATTATAATTACCTCTTGAAGCATGACCCGATTGAGTCTCTAAATGAAGAGACCTCATGTCTCAAGTCCAATCCGATGGAGGAGACACTTGCGAGCACGCTGATGAAACACATCCTTCTCGCAATCCATGTTGATGATACAAGAGGCGAATCTCCTGATCTCGTCACACAAGATCCGACGTCTTCTTCACAAGAGAGGTTCACCGAAGGAGATGGATATTTACGAAAAACAATCCGGCAGCATAACAACAACGCTGTGGCGAGAGCGACTCTCTCTAGGGAACCATGGTAGACGGCGACAAGAGAGAGAGAGAGAGAGGGCATGAGAGAGAGAGAGAGAGTTATTGTAAACTTGTAAACTGTTGCACATGAGAGCCCACGGCGAGCCATTATGCAATAAATGTTATTACGAATATCATTCCCTGATCTGAAATGAAGAATAAATAATTTGCATAATAGGTCCCTTAGTACAATTAGGGTTATGTACCATGACCATCTTAATAATCATACATCTATTGATTCAACTATTGAATCATAGAGGCTGGTGTTTGGATGAATATCTAAAGGGTTAGATTGAGGACTCATCAAGCACCGTCAAATGATGGTTAAGAGATGATCTCCAACCTAAGTTGGAGATGGCAATTCTTTCTCAGTTAGGCTGATATCTGACCGACCTCTTGATGCAGGTCCTCTGCATAGGAATAGAGATTTGGAGGTGTTAGATAATTTATGTAAAAGAGTTTACTTAACGAGATCGAGATAACCAAAGTCCGATATCGTATGCTGTCACGATCCAGACACACATCCTCTGACCGGAGACAGATGTGTTACTATATGTCTAAGTATGTACATTTGGCAGACCAATAGGTTGATGACCAAATCAAGGTCTATATACCGGCGTGCTGGTGTGCATACAAGGGCATATGAGTAATACGGTCTCTCAAAGGCATCATACGGGTTCAGTTACTGATCCAGAAGACATGAGCTCACTTATGAGATATTGGGAAGAATCAAATTCCGTGCACGGTCGTCTCATTTTGGAAGCTTGACTGAATTGTAGGTTTGATATATACTTTTGGAAAGTATATGATCAAGACCTAGGTATGATATATGCTTTTGGAAAGTATATGATCGATACCAACTCCCAATGATCAACAAGAAACTTACTGATAAAACCTTGAAGTAGACAGTACAAAGTTGATCTAATACTTCGGGTTTATTCTGAGTCTTCCAATATGCAGGATGTACAGGTATTGGGAATACCTGAGGGTGATGTGATCATAAACGATTGTATAACCATGACGCTTCCATTCCTAGGGAGTGATGAAATGGGTTTGTATTTTAGTGACTTCTCTCAGTAGAGAAGTGATCTGATCTTGGTCCAAATGTTGGACATTGATCTAAATGTGATTCATATGCAATGGGAAGATTCGATTTACGTTCTCGATTTAATCAAGCATCTATGGGAGGCCCGCGATCTGGATTTGAGATATGATCTCAATATCCAAGTCACTATATGTGGAACAATACAATCGCCCTGTCCTTATCTCCAAGTATTCGTGGAGAAAGCGCATTATCCTTGAAAGAGTTCATGGATAATTTCATTGTTGATATGTTTATCCGAGCATTGAGAAAATTGATATTTAAATGTGATTTAATTATCATGAGTAATATGAATTTGATTCATATTATAAGGAGAGTTATCTAAGATAAATAAATGTGATTTAATTATCAAAGACATGAATAATGTGAATGTGATTTATATTATTTGAGAAAAGAGAATAGAGATCCAAGATGATTAAATGTGATTTAATTATCATGGATATGAATAATGTGGATAGCAATATCCATATTAGTCGTATATATTATAAATATGATTTATAATGTATAAGAGAGAGCTATTTGTAATTACATTTGTTACATAAATGTTGATGTGAATTGGATTCACATTGGACAATTAATTGAAAATGTAATTTACATTTTATTTTGGATTGTGAATGTGATTCACAATTTTCCAATGACAAGATTGCAATATTCACAAAATAATTATGAATTATTTTTTGTAGAATAATTTACAACAAGTGTTGTTGTAAATCTGGGTGATTTCCATGGAATAATGTAATCTCACGAGATCTCATGAGATTACATGAGATTGCCACCAAATCCCATATTATGGAAGGAGGCAATATTCATTCCATAAATCTCCATGCTTGATTGATTTAATATGAGAATAAATCATATTGATTTATCAATATATATTCAATATAAATTAAATTAATTGTTGTTGGTTTTTTACCAACAAAATCTTGGTCATTAAAAAAAATACAAATCAATGTAAGCCATTGGATTTGTGTTGTCCCATGTATTGAGATCCATGGATCCCAAAATATTATAAAAGTAGAGGCACCCCTTGCTCTTCTTGGTTAAAACAACACAAGTGAGACAACAACAACTCTCTCTCTCTACTCGCCTACTCTCTCTATCTCTCTCATGTGGCCATCCACCATGGATGCCCTAGAGAGATTCTCCATCGCCGCAGCGTCGTCGTTATGCTGGCCGATGGTTTGCTCGTGGATATCCATCTACTTCAGTGTACCTTGCTCGTGAGGAAGACTTTGTATCTCATTTGTCAAGATCAGGAGATTCGTGGCTTGGATCATCAACATGGATTGCGAGAAGCACGCGTCTCATCCACGCGCTCGCAAGCGTCTCCTCCGTCGGATCGGACTTGAGACAGGAGGTCTCTTCGTTTAGAGACTCGATCATAACCACACTTCAAGATTTAATCCTATTACTTGTTTGTGGCTTAGACGAAATGATCCGAGAAGTGTTCTTGGATCATGTGATTTCGTCACATGAAAAAATTTTAATTTCAGCTGCATGGAGCAACTAGTGCGACTAGTCGCTCCCGATCACATACGATGCGATCCTCACGCTTCAGTGATGCACTTAAGGATTTTACCATATCCTTCAAGTGGTATCAGAGCCTTAGGTCGAAGGTTTTGGATGCGATCCATGAACCGAGGATGACTTGGGTTCATTAGGATTTGCGAACATTTTTCTTGCATTTCATTTTCGCAAATCTGTTTTGAGATTATTTTCGACAATGTTTAAATTGTTTAAACAAGAAAATAATAATTTTCTTTTGTTCTCCATTAAATAAGGAAACTGTAGGATCTGAATTTATGTAATTTGGATTCCGTATGCTCGAGATATGACCAATTTAGTAAACATGTATCCACTGTTTCGGGAACTGCGGATCATGACGTAATAAAGATGTTAATTGCAGTTTTGAAACACCTTGAAATGCATGCAAATTACTTATTTCTATTTTAAATAAATTATCAAACTTTAAAAATTTATTTTGCTTAATTTGTATTTAAATTTATTGAAATATGGTATTTTTAGTACGTGAGGGTCACTGTTGGAAATACTTTCCTAATCCAGAACCTAGTGATTGTCATTTAATCAATTAGTGAAATTAAATTGTTTAATTTCCTGGTATAATTGTGCATAAATATTTGTAAAATATTTGATGATAATTATTTTCTTAAATGAAATTGCCTTAACCAATATTTGATTAGATGTGATCTAGATTACTAATTGGTTACAAGATCTACATCATCTACATTCCAACAAACATGTTGCTTGAGTAGGATTTGGGATTTGTTTAGCGAATTTCATTATAATGTTAATCAAAATTGTTTTGATTATTATTATATGGTATAACTTCGGTTGAAGAACCGATGACCATCTCAAGTACAAAGTGATCTATTTTACGTTATCCTTTTCCGAGGTGGATATGGTGTCTAGCCGGGGAGCGTTGGGGTAGCAGGTTGCACCGTGTGCGGTCTGTCCCACTCCCGTCGAAACTGGCAATGATAGCGGATAGGGTTAGTATAATGCTTAAGAAATCATGATGTATTTCTAATTACTAAAATTCAAAATAATACGTATTTGAGATAATACCATAATTCAAGTAACAATAAAGATTGTTTGTTGGATATTGGATCATTAATTTAATATGACTAGATTAATTGGAATCCAATTAAAATTAAAACACTCTATTATAAATAGATGTGTCATTTCCCTTGGACGAATTAATCGTAATGAATATGATTAATAATGATTAATTAGAATTTGAACGTGATATGGAGGATCACATAAGTGACATCCATGGTTCCCACCAAGGCGAAGGGTTCCGTCGCCAGGGATTGTATGTAGGAGATGCCTGTCCGAAGTGACAGCTCCTATATGCAAGCGTATCTGGATCGGGCTCTTTGCTTCTCGAAAGAGTAAGGTCGTATATGTAGTGACCCCAATATCAGATCCTCATATTATTGAAGCGATATTGAATTGTGTATAGCGAGTTCTACTCCTGTTGATGGTTGGTTCAATTAATGACGGGTCAACATCGCCTTAGGGGTGGTGGGCCCGGGTGTTAAAGACCGAATTAGGAAATACAAGTTGGACTTGCAAGGCGGAATGTGTTCCCGCTTCTTTTTATCAGAGTTACAGATTCTCATATTATTGGGATGTGACAAAGATAAGGAAAGAGATCCCAGATCTTGCTGAGATATAATGGTAAGTATATCTCTTACATTGAAAGTGATTAAGGAAGTGAACTTTCAGTGTTGACAAGTCAAGACAACTTTGATACAAAATTTCCTAAATCAAACTAAAATTTGTATATATGTAAATATATACACTTTTGCAAATTTATTATTTCAGATAATCCTTCATTAAACCCACTCAATACTATACTCATTAATAACTAGTATGATATCATGGATTAGACCCATGATCCAGATATTGTACTTGCAGTTGGATACATAATGTATGTGGTTGCAATGTTCAAGTCTCCACATAATAATGAGGAATGACAATTAAATAGATAATAGGACTACAACCCTAGGGTTTGTATGTCTCTATAGTCTTGATCTCTTATCGAATGTACTTTGGAAGTGACAAGTTGATGATGATCTCAATTGTCAAATAATCCTTATAAAGACTTAAAAGATGTTCTTGAAGGATATGGAATTATCCTCAAGCGCATCATGGAAGCGTAATCGTCGTATCGGATATGACGAAGAACGACTAGTCACATTAGTTGTTCGGTGCAACGGAATTTAAAAATTTTATTCCATGAAACCACATGATCCGAGAACCATTCTCAGATCGTTTCATCTATAACCACAACAAGTATAATGCAATACCTCTTGAAGCGTGGTTGATCAAGTCTCTAAAGGAAGAGACCTCCTGTCTCAAGTCCGATCGTCGGCGAGACCGCTTGTGAGCGCGGGGATGAACCGCATTGTCCTCGCAATCCAAGAAGATGATCCAAGCGTGGTTGCTCCTGATCTCGTCGTACGAGATCAAACGTCTCCTTCGTGAGAGGAACTCTCCAAGAAGATGGAGAACCGAAGAACGTCGAAGCGGCGGCGCGGTGGCGAAGGCGACGACGGTTCTCTCCTCTAGGGTTTGGAGGTCGACCACCAATTAGAGGGAGAGAGGGCTGACTTGTGTAGAGAAGAAAGAGAGAGAGAGAGCTCCAATAATCATGTGTAAAGAGAGCATGGTATGCCTCTCTATTTATAGGGTTTTGGGATCCATGGATCTCAATCCATGTGACATATAAAATCAATGGATGAGATTGATTTATGTCAATCCAATGGCTAAGATTGTTGTTGGTAAAACCAAAAAATTTAGGTTAAAATATATTTGACAAAATCAAATATAAATTAGTCCTAAATCACACCAAATAAATAAGGAGAGAATATACATGGAGATTACATCTCCATGTACATTCCATATGGACGGCCACCCATTCCTATTTGGAATTGGGTGCCGCCCAAGCTTTCCATGAGGAGAGCAATCTCATGACATGTCATGAGATTGCATATCTTCATGGAAATCTCTTTATTTATTTTCCAACAACTTTTGTTGGCATTTATTCTTCAAAAATAATTCACAATTATATTTGAGAATATTGCAATCTTACCATGAAAAAATTGTGAATCATATTCACAATCCAAAACAACATATAATTTACATTGTCAATTAATTACACAATGTGTATCCGATACACATAATAATTAATCAACACATATAAATTATAATTTGCTCTCTCTAATACATTATAAATCACATTTATAATATATTATGAATAATTGGATATTTCTATCCACATTATTCTTATCCATAATAATTAAATCACATTTAATTACAATGGATAATTTCTTCACACATCAATATGATTAAATCACATTTAATCATCATTTCTTCATTGCTTAGATCTTATGGAAATATTCTCGAACCCTTCAAGAATAATGCAATCTCTCCGCAGATACTTGGAGATAAGGACACTGCGATTGTATTGTTCCACGTATAGTGACATGGATATTGAGATCATATCTCAAATCCAGATCGCGGGCCTCTCATAGATGCTTGATTAAATCAAGACCGTAAATCTAATCTTCTCATTGTATCTGAATCACATTCAGATCAATGTCCAACACTTGGACCAAGATCAGATCACTTCTCTACTGAGAGGAGTCACTAAAATCCAGACCCGTTTCATCACTCCCTAGGAATGGAAGCGTCATGGTTATACAATCGTTTATGTTCAAATCACCCTCAGGTATTCCCAATACCTGTACATCCTGCATACTGGAAGACTCACATTAAACCCGAAGTATCGGATCAACTTTATACTGTCTACTTCATGGTTTTATCAGTAAGTTTCTCATTCGATCATTGGGAGTTGGTATCGATCATACACTTTCCAAAAGCATATATCATACCTAGGTCTTGATCATATACTTTCCAAAAGTACATATCAAACCTACAAATTCAGTCAAGCTTCCAAAGCGAGACGACCATGCGCATGGAATTTGATTCTTCCCAATATCTCATGAGTGAGCTCATGTCTTCCGGTTCAGTAACTGAACCTATATGATCCCTTTGAGAGATCGTATTACTCATATGCCCTTATATACACACCAGCGCGCCGGTGTATAGACCTTGATTAGGTCATCAACCTATTGGTCTGCCAAATGTACATACTTAGACATATAGCAACACATCTGTCTCCGGTCAGAGGATGTGTGCCTATATCATGACAGCATACGATATAGGACTTTGGTTATCTCGATCTCGTTAAGTCAACTCTTTGACCTAACTAATTTGACACCTTTGAATCTCTATTCCTATGCAGAGGACCTGCATCAAGAGGTCAGTCAGATATCAGCCTTCAGATATAGGATTGCCATCGCCTACTCAGGCTGGAGATCATCTCTTAATAATCATTTGACGGTGCTTGATGAGTCCTCAATCTAACTCTTTAGATATTCATCCAAGCACCAGCCTCTATGATTCAATAGTTGAATCAACAACTGTATGATTATTAAGATGGCCATGTTACATAACCCTAATTGTACTAAGGGACCTATTATACAAATTATTCATTCTTCATTTCAGATCAGGGAATGATATTTGCAATAACATTTATTGCATAATGGCTCGCCGTGGGCTCGCATTTCCAACAATCTCCCATTAGCCCAAAGAGCCATTAATGGGCTAATCATTTAAACCCACACTCATGTGACAATCATAGCCTATTTATAAAATAGCTAGGTAAGCTGATCAGTCACTCTCTTCCCGCGAGACTACGCCAAGTCCTTTTACGGCACTTGCATATCCTCAGTAACAGTGCTCGCATCTAATGCGAATGTTGCATCTTATGCAACCAATACTCAATCTAGTTAGTTACAGTGTCTTTGACACTACAGCTTAACAATTACAATAACCAGTATTCCCAAATCCTTATCAGAATACCCTTATTCCTGGAGATCCTATCTCTTAAGGTATCCACAGTTAAGACCTTTTAGATCTCTATCTATAAAGTCTTAAGTTTTGAATATAAGACTTTGAGATCACTATCTCAAAAATCTTGTCATCTATGAAGATTTTGTTATTACTGCAAACAAGTGTTTTATTTCCATAGTAGGATTAGTATTTACTACTCCCACTGCATGGCAGTCATCTAACTTTTGTACACATCTAGCACACACCCGACTTCTCAGAACTGATGCCCAAGGGCAAGTAGTTCTAACATTCACTTCCTCAACTCTTTGAGGTGCTATCCCTTTAGATAGGTCAGTACCATATCTTAAGGGATGGAAGCCTTTCTTGGAATTTCTATGAATAGAATATGACCAAGGTGTACTACAAATGTGATAGTCCAATTATCCTCTTCTCTTGGCTTCTGAACAACTTCAGAACTAAGATCTAAGAGGTATCTTTGAAATCATATTTCAAGATATGGAATAGTCAGTCTATAAAACACTTATTATCATCCTTATATCATTCTAAATTATTAGGATATTATCTACATTTAGCATGATGAACACAAAGGTACTCCCACTAAGCTTCACATGGATCATACAGATTCTATCTTAAATTATAACACTTATAATTTCATCAAGTCTTATGGTCCAACTTCAAGAAGCTTATTTGAGTCTTTAGATGGATTCCTTACCTTGCACATCTTGCTTTCCTCAACCATGAAGCCCTGGGGCTACTTCATGTGAATATCCTCAGAGAGGTATTCATAGAGGAATGCAATATTGACTTACATCTTGAAGATGCAATAGTCAAGTTGGGTAGCTAAGGTTAGCAATATTCTGATGGTTTTAAGCATGGTCACCGAAGAGCAAGTCTCATTGCAAGCAATGTCTTCTCTTCCGGTGTGTGGCTCATGGCTACGAACCGTGCTTTGAAGGTCTCTACCTTCTCACCAGGTTCCCTTTCTCTTGAAGATCCATTTACACCTTTACAGGTCTTACCTACATAGGTGGATCCTCGAGGGTCCATATACAACACTTGTATATGAAGTCTACATTAGACTTTTATTGCTATCCATCTATCCATGCTATGATCTTCAGAAGCTTCATCACATGAAGTTCGATCATTGCCAGATTTCTCTAACACATGGAATCCATCCTCAAACTCATTTGAAGAGGTATTAGTGTTTCATCTTTAATTTTCCTTTCAGTTTCCAATTTCAGGAGTCTCATTATCAACTCAATATTAAATGAGTTCCTACACTTCATTTTTATCTTGATTCTCAAGAGTCTCAACCTCTAAGAATCACATTTTCATAGATGGGATATTTTAAGAATCTCAAGGTCATAAAGTAGGTATCTAATACCATCCTTTAATTTCCTAATGAAGCAACACTCTTGAGTGCTCAATTCCAGCTTACTTGCATGGAATCTTATTAAGTATATATAATGTAGTCTCTACTACACATATATACCTGGAAACCAAGGGATAATTATGCTAAAATTTATCATTGATAAGATCATGTCACACATGATCCAATTGTATCTACCTATAACTCTATTGAGTTAAGGTGTGTTAGGAGGATTGAGATAGAAATGATATTCATATCTCCATAAGGTATTCTTCGAATTTATCTAGTAGGTACTTGCTACCTAGATTAGATCAAATTCATTCTATATTCCTTCAAACCTTGGTTCTAAACCAAATATAATGAAATCTTTGAACATTTCAAAGGTTTCTTAGGTGAAGAGAAGAAATCTCATATCATACATAATCATCAACAAATATCACATATCCATAATGTTTACTATAATATAGATGATCCGCATACATCAGTATGTATGAGATCCTGAATACCTTGACATCTTACACCTTTCCCAAGGAAGGGTGTATTGGACATTTTTACTTTGAATACAATATTCATAAGTATGTAAGTTTTGAAATTTTAGACATTCTAAAGTTTCATCTCTTACTAGTCTATTGATCAAATCAATAGATAAATGTCCAAGGCTTGATGCTAGATCATTGTCAAATGATCTTCATCCTCCTATTGATCTTAAGGTTTAATTTCAGTATTTAGAAATGTTACTGAACCATTCATTAATTTTCTAATTTAGTGGAGTCCACTAGATTTTAGATTACTTTCTGAAATATCTTCATCATAACTCTTTATGAGAGGTCCATTCCAGAATTCATGTTTATTTCCAACATTTATAAATAAACAATGAGTGTATTCTAATGTCTAGGTCATAGAGACATTCTCTAAGACTAAGGGCTCTCCCACTGAAATTATGAAGTCTAGTGATCCAATGGAAATTGTTGCAACAATTGCATCAATGTCTATCTGGACAACTATAAACCTTAAGATCAAATTTTTTTCTAGTCTTCTAAAACATATGCAACCCATTGCAAGTGTTGTCAGAAGATTGAGATACAATTATTAGACTCTATCATACCAAATAAGAAAGTCAATTTCAATGATTTATGTAGATTATTTTGATGCTCTATCCGAGTCCCTGAAGATTCTAGACAGACTTGATAGTCGTACTATCAACACATCAATTTATTGCAGTGTTGGCATTCATCCAACTCTTTGGATGTCATATGGAAGTCACAGAGGTACAGTCAACTCTTTGACTATACTTCTTACTTGGGTCCAACCCATGCTTCCACTGCGCTCCCTTTATCTATGAGCAACCATTGCTTAAGACTAAGGATCTCTTATGTTAAATTCAAAAGAATTCAATGTAAGATCATTTCAACATTTATACATGCTTCATTAAATTCATACAATATGAATATTATGAAGCTTCATGAATGACTAGAGTATAGATAGTAGAATAATGACACTCATCATCTACATCCATCTAAACTCTTAAAATATAGGTTTAGGTAGGTACTCAAACAATTTGAATACATCATCTCTTATAGAGCTACCATTCTGCATGATGCAGTAAACCATCTCATTCATGATAAATGTCAAGAGCACATATGTATGCCAGAATATCTTCATTGATTTTATAAGGATTATTTGACAATTGCGATCATCATCGACATGTTACTTCCAAAGTACATCCAATGAGATCAAGACTATAGAGACATACAAACCCTAAGGTTGTAGTCCTATTATCTATTTAATTGTCATTCCTCATTAGTATGAGGAGACTTGCATATTGCAACCACATATATTATGTGTTCAATTGCAAGTACAATATCTGGATCATGAGTCCAATCCAAGATATTTCACTGGTTACTATTGAGTATATCATTGAGTGGGTTTTAATGAAGGATTATCTGAAATAAGAAATTTGCATAAATGTATGTATTTATATATACATATTTTACTTTGATTTAGGAATTTTTATATCAAAGTTGTCTTGCATTGTCAACACTGAAAGTTCATTCCCTTAATCACTTTTAATGTAAGAGATATACTTACCATTATATCTCAAGCAAGATCTGGGATCTCCTTCCTTATCTTTGCTGCATCCCAATAATATGATAACCTACAACTCGGATAAAAAGAAGCGGGAACACATTCCGCCTTGCAAGTCCAACTTGCATCTCCCAATTCGGTCTTTAACACCCGGGCCCACCACCCCTAAGGCGATGTTGACCGGTCATTAATTGAACCAACCGTCAACAGGAATACATCTCGCTATGCGCAATCCAATATCGCCCCAATAATATGAGGACCCGATATTGGGGTCACTACGCATACGCCCTTACTCTTTCGAGAAGCGACGAGCCCGATCCAGATGCGCTTGCATACAGGAGCTGTCACTTCGGACAGGCGTCTCCCACATGCAATCCCTGGCGACGGAACCCTCCGCCTTGACAGGAGACCATGGATGTCACTTATGTGATCCTCCATATCATATTCAAATTCTAATTAATCATTCTGAATCATATTCATTATGATTAATTCTTCCAAGGGAAATAACATCTCTATTCATAATAGAGTGTTTTAATTTTAATTGGATTCCAATTAATCTAATTATATTAAATTTATGATCTAATTAATATCCAACAATCATTTTATTGTTACTTGAATTATGGTATTATCTCAAATACGTATTATTTCGAATTTTAATAATTAGAATACATCATGATTTCTTAAGCATTATACTAACCCTACCCACTGTCATGGCCAGTACCGACGAGAGTGGGACGGACCACATACGTTGCAACCCGCAACCCCAATGCTCTCCGACTAGACACCATATCCACCTCGGGAAAGGATAATGCAAAAGAATTCATTTTGTACTTGAGATGATCATCGGTTCTTCAACCGAAATTATACCATATAATAATAATCAAAAAAAATTTTGATTAACATTATAATGAGATTTGCTAAACAAATCCCAAGTCCTATTCAAGCAACATGTTTGTTGGAATGTTGATCATGTAACCAATTAGGATCTAGATCACATCTAATCAATTATTGGTTAAGGCATTGTCATTTAAGGGAATAATTATCATCAAATATTTCATAAATATTTATGTACAATTATTCTAGGAAATTAAACAATTTAATTTCACTAATTTATTAAATGACAGTCACTATACAAGCATCAAGTTTGATGATTGTGTTTCCAATTAAGATTTAGATCAAATCTAATCAATTAATTGGTTGAGGCCATGTCAATTATGTAAATAATCAACTTCCATTATTTCACAAATATTTTTCATGATTATTTCACGAAATTGACAATTCATTTCACTAATTGACAATCACTTGGTTCTAGATTAGGACTGTAATTTCAGCAGTGACCCATACTTACTAAAATTAGCATATCTCAATCATATTAAATCCAAATTAGACAAAATCAATTTTCTAGATTGCTAATTTGATTTAGGACATAACCTAAGTGATGCTACACGCATTTCGAGGAAATTCTAAACAGTAATTAACATTTTAATCACGTTCAAATCTACAGTTCCCGCAACAGTGCATACATGTTCATTAAAACAACCATATCTAGAGCATACGAAATCCGATTTACGTAAACTCAGATCCTATGGTTTCCTTATTTAATGGGGGACAAAATCCATGTATTAAATTCGTGTTTAAATAATTTAAATAGTTCCGAATTTATTTACTAAACTGATCTGCGAAATCAAATGCGATAAAAACTTTCGCGACCTTAACGAACCCAAGTCGTCCTCGGTTTTTGAATCATATTCGAAACCGTCAACCTGGCTCTGATACCACTTGAAGGATATGGAATTATCCTCAAGAGCAACACGGAAGTGTGATCGTCGTATCGGATACGACGAAGAACGACTAGTCACACAAGTTGTTCGGTGCATCGGAATTTAAAAATTTTATTCGATGAAACCACATGATCCGAGAACCATTCTCAGATCGTTTCATCTATAACCACTACAAGTATAATGCAATACCTCTTGAAGCGTGTTTGATCAAGTCTCTAAAGAAAGAGACCTCCTGTCTCAAGTCCGATCGTCGGCGAGACCGCTTGCGAGCGCGGGGATAAACCGCGTTGTCCTCGCAATCCAAGAAGATGATCCAAGCGTGGTTGCTCCTGATCTCATCGCACGATATCAAACGTCTCCTTCGTGAGAGGAACTCTCCAAGAAGACGGAGAACCGAAGAACGTCGAAGCGGCGGCGCGGTGGCAAAGGCGACGACGGTTCTCTCCTCTAGGGTTTGGTGGTCGGCCACCAATTAGAGGGAGAGAGGGCTGACTTGTGTAGAGAAGAAAGAGAGAGAGCTCCAATAATCATGTGTAAAGAAAGCATGGTATGCCTCTCTATTTATAGGGTTTTGGGATCCATGGATCTCAATCCATGTGACATATAAAATCCAATGGCTAAGATTGTTGTTGGTAAAACCAACAAATTTAGGTTAAAATATATTTGACAAAATCAAATATAAATTAGTCCTAAATCACAAAAAATAAATAAGGAGAGAATATACATGGAGATTACATCTCCATGTACATTCCATATGGACGGCCACCCATTCCTATTTGGAATTGGGTGCCGCCCAAGCTTTCCATGAGGAGAGCAATCTCATGACATGTCATGAGATTGCATATCTTCATGGAAATCTCTTTATTTATTTTCCAACAAATTTTGTTGGCTTTTATTCTTCAAAAATAATTCACAATTATATTTGAGAATATTGCAATCTTGCCATGAAAAAATTGTGAATCATATTCACAACCCATAACAACATATAATTTACATTGTCAATTAATTACACAATGTGTATCCGATACACATAATAATTAATCAACACATATAAATTATAATTAGCTCTCTCTAGTACATTATAAATCACATTTATAATATATTATGAATAATTGGATATTTTTATCCACATTATTCTTATCCATAATAATTAAATCATTCTTCACACATCAATATGATTAAATCACATTTAATCATCATTTCTTCATTGCTTAGATCTTGTGGAATTATTCTCGAACCCTTCAAGATCAATGCAATCTCTCCGCAGATACGTGGAGATAAGGACAGGGCGATTGTATTGTTCCACGTATAGTGACATGGATATTGAGATCATATCTCAAATCCAGATCGCGGGCCTCTCATAGATGCTTGATTAAATCAAGACCGTAAATCTAATCTTCTCATTATATCTGAATCACATTCAGATCAATGTCCAACACTTGGACCAAGATCAGATCACTTCTCTACTGAGAGGAGTCACTAAAATCCAGACCCGTTTCATCAATCCCTAGGAATGGAAGCGTCATGGTTATACAATCGTTTATGATCAAATCACCCTCAGGTATTCTCAATACCTGTACATCCTTCATACTGGAAGACTCAGATTAAACCCGAAGTATCGGATCAACTTTATACTGTCTACTTCATGGTTTTATCAGTAAGTTTCTCATTCGATCATTGGGAGTTGGTATCGATCATACACTTTCCAAAAGCGTATATCATACCTAGGTCTTGATCATATACTTTCCAAAAGTACATATCAAACCTACAAATTTAGTCAAGCTTCCAAAGCGAGACGACCATGAGCATGGACTTTGATTCTTCCCAATATCTCATGAGTGAGCCCATGTCTTCCGGTTCAGTAACTGAACCTGTATGATCCCTTTGAGAGATCGTATTATTCATATGCCCTTATATGCACACCAGCGTGCCGGTGTATAGACCTTGATTAGGTCATAAACCTATTGATCTGCCAAATGTACATACTTAGACATATAGCAACACATCTGTCTCCGGTCAGAGGATGTGTGCCTATATCATGACAACATACGATATAGGACTTTGGTTATCTCGATCTCGTTAAGTCAACTCTTTGACCTAACTAATCTGACACCTTTGAATCTCTATTCCTATGCAAAGGACCTGCATCAAGAGGTCGGTCAGATATCAGCCTTCAGAGATAGGATTGCCATCTCCTACTCAGGCTGGAGATCATCTCTTAATAATCATTTGACGGTGCTTGATGAGTCCTCAATCTAACTCTTTAGATATTCATCCAAGCACCAGCCTCTATGATTCAATAGTTGAATCAACAACTGTATGATTATTAAGATGGCCATGGTACATAACCCTAATTGTACTAAGGGACCTATTATACAAATTATTCATTCTTCATTTCTGATCAGGGAATGATATTTGCAATAACATTTATTGCATAATGGCTCGCCGTGGGCTCGCATTTCCAACAGTTCTGGCATACATATGTGCTCTCGACATTTAATCATGAATGACAGTGTTCTCTGCATCATGCAGAATGGTGGCTCCATAAGAGATGATGCATTCAAAATGTTTGAATACCTACCTGAACCAATGTTTTAAGAGTCTAGATAGATGTAGACATGATGAGTGTCATCATTCTAATATCTATACTCTAGTCATTCATGAAGCTTCATAGTATTCATATTATATGAATATAATGAAGCATGTATAAATATTGGAATGTTCTTGCATTGAATTCTTTTGAATTTAACATAAGAGATTCCTAGTCTTAAGCAATGGTTGTTTATAGATAAAGGGAGCGCAGTGGAATGGGTCAGACCCAATATGAGAAGGATAGTCAAAGAGTTGATCGTACTTCTATAACTTCCATATGACATCCAAAGAGTTGGATGAATGCCAATACTGCAATAAATTATATTTTTAATTTATTCAATGACTCTGACAATTATAGGGATTTGTTTGGTTTTTATTGACACATAGTCTAAGCTAGGGGGTTAATTTCAACAAATTAAGAGCATGAAATATGGTTTAATCAGTTATATAAGGTCCAAAGGGAACTGTGAGGCAGAGCACACCAAAATGAGTTTCTATGGTCCGAGGCAAGTGCTTACAGTTGCAAACATGCATCAAAAAGTGGCACACAAGTTAAGGCACAAGTCCATGGATTTTTATCTCTAATCGTTATGGTTGTGTCCTTACCCACTATATATGGAATTGTATACCCGCAATAATGAGGGTTTTTCTCTCCTAATACAATTTAAGTCCAACTATTTTTTATATTTCATCAAAGTTTCAAAAGAAAAAAATGTGTTTTTTTATTTTCGAAAGTTTTTACTTTTTTGGATATTTTCAATAATATCTAACGGTCATCCCATTTCCTTTAATTTTCAAAATGTGTCTCACAAAAGGGGAATCATGGCATTCGGTGGAAAATAATGACGAATGTTAAGATAGAAGACATACCTTTCTCCAGCACTCTACATGTAGGATGATTCGCGTAGAATTTTAAAAACCTAAGTTAATGCATGAAAGTAATGAACACCGAGTCCTAAATCAGCAACTCTATTGTAAGAACAGATTAATTTTCAAAAATCAATTATTTACTCCTAAGTGGGATTAGGAAGATAGGTTATACTTTAAGTGTCTAATCAGTCATGCATACAATCCTAGGTTCACGAAATCACATGAAACAAATAATAAATTAGAAAAATAAACACCACGGTGAGATCAACCCAAGTGCACCAACACTTTATGAAACAGACCCTGAAAAGAAGAATATTGTCAAAGTCCGTATGTAAGTCGGGATGCCCTTAATAGACCCCATTCTACAAAAATAAAAATGGGCAAGTACCCCTTTTTCTCTCACTAAAACAGAAAAAGAACCAAATTCCCTAACTCTCATAAGAAAACAAAAAATAATAGGCTCTGAAAAAGAAAAGAAAATCTGTCTACACCAACTCGCAACGCTCATCTACAACTAGCTCATAGAAGACTGACGAGTCTTTGTGATCACAACTGAATCGACTTCCTAGGAAGCGGTCTACTCCTACAGGCCCTACAACATGAGTTAGAACAGACAGATAAAAGAAAAAAATTAAACAAAATCTCAATAAAAATCAAAGTCACAAAATCAACTCAAAATTTGAGAAGACTCGACAAAAACTCGAGAAAAAAACGATAAAAGAGAAATTGATAAAATAAAAAAAAGGAAAAACACACAAAAATTGAGAAGAAATCAAAGAGAAAATAAAAGAAAAAAATCAAGAAAAAACAAACACTCAAAAATCGAGAAAAACCACTAAAAATCGAGAAAATGAGAAGAAGAGAACAAAAAGAAAAACATTTACGAAATAATACTTGAACAATCAATCATGGATATGCCTCCCTGATAATGGTGGAATATTGATACATGGATTTTGCTTGTGGTCTAAAAGACGTCGATAGTAGAAAATCGCTCGAACAAAATCAGATGCATAAAAAAAGACATCAACTAGAATAATAAAGAGAGAAAATAAAGAAATGATCAGGCTTTCTCCCAAAATTAGCATTTCACTTTTTTACAGTAAAGTGTTTCTGGGTCGAATTCAAGAAGGTCGAAAATCACGTTCATATTTTTCAAGTGGAGAAATTTAATTTTGCTTTTTTTTATTTCTTTTCTTCTCTTCTTCTGTAAGAAATCTTTTTTATTGATTTTTATTTTTTATTTTTATTTGATTTTTATTTTCCATTTTGTGTTCTTTTTCAAAAGGAATATTTTCAAAAATTATATAGTATGTAAAAATAATATAAGATATAGTGGTACTATATAGTAGAGGAATTGCTCGAGCAAAAGGCTCAAGAAAGAAATCAAAAGAAAACCATTAGGGCTCAAAGCTTGAAGAATGAAAATTTAAAAATAAATTCGATGAAAATCCAAAAGTTCATGCAAAATAAAATGAATAAAAACAATAATACTCTAGAATGAACTGATTACCCTGCCCGTGAGTAGAGGGGTCAAATATGGCATGACAATGCAAATCCTTGGTGATTTGACTAATAGATAATAAATTCATAGAGAATTCAAGAGCGTAAAGAACATTCTGAAGCTGCATTTCAGGGATTAACTGCACCTCCCCCTGACTAGTAATGGGGGAGTGTGTCCCATCAGGTATCACCACAGATCTGCTTGACTGAGACGGGCTATAGGTACTGAATTGACCTATCACCACAGAGGTGATGGGATGCTCCTGAATCCATAATCTACTCTGATAAATTTGCCCAGTAACAACTAGTAAAAGCATATGTTGTACCTGATGTGGATGTAGTGGCTGAGGCTGCTACCTCCGAAGCCCCTAGGGGGCAGCCACACACACACATACATATATATATATATACACACACACTCTATATATATAAATTGATTTGGTTAATTTTGGAACTTAATTGATATTTGTAATATTCAAATCAATTTTGGGTATTTATTAAATCCCTAAGATGGGATATTTTCTGACTTTAAAAATAAACAAAAATTAGCAAAAATTCTACAAAATCATAAAAACATTAAAAAAATATATAAAAATCCAAAAATATTTTATGTACTGAATTTTATTTATATTAACTATTATTTATAAGTATATTACTATTTATTATATATTTCCTTATATATAATTATATTATATCTAAACAAAAAATAAAATATAATATCTGAAAATATAAAAAATTATAAAACAAAAATCCATAAAAATACATTAAACAATGAAAACCCAATAAAAAGATATATGTATATACATGATAATTGACATGGTTGTACATAAACACTTTGTTCACAAATAACTAAATTGCATAAATTGCATGTAAATAGCAATGATAATTTATGCATAAAAAGTAAATGCATGTAAATATCTATAAATTGCATAAATTAACATTCATACATTGTTGTGTAAATACTGTATAAAATATTATTTTTAATGCCAAAATTAAAAGAAAAAGAATAAAATAGCAATGATAATTTTTGACCCTAAATCTCGAGACCTAGGCATCTCGATGACTAAGTCGACAAGGATTAAAGTAGGGGGGAGATAAGGACTAATTATACATAAAAATCCTATTTATTAATTCATTTATTACTCAATTTTCAGACCTATTTTATTTTCCACTTTTTATACCTCAAATAAGGAAACTTTAAGACATGAAAGCTGTAGATAATAAAATATAGAAAAATGCAAAATTATTTCATGCAAAAACAATATACATTGTACTTTTTATGCTCAAAATAAAATTCCAGAAACCCAACTTTCCAGACCCATATCACTAAAAAACTCAAAATATATCAAAATCACCTTTAATTGTATATAGCTTTGAATAAGCTATTTAATGAATGTGAGTTCATGTTTTTTTGAGTTAAGATGTGAAAGATAGATTTTGGACCTCTATTATATAGTGTACCCAATTAAAATATTAATTTTATTTATTCTTTATTATTTTTTAAATTTTATTTTTATAAACTTGTAAATCTTTATTTATAATATATGTACATATTAAAACTATAATAAAAACACATAAATATTGAAATAAAATAATGTATATAATACATAGATGAACTACCTATAAGTATACCTATATAATATACAACCTTATTTATTTTAGTATACAAATACATCACAAAAATATAATAAAAAACACTTGTGTACATAAAATTAAGTTATAAATATATAAAATAAGAGAATAAAATAATAAAAAAATAAAAAAATTCAAAGTATGTATGAATATACCTATAAATAAACCCTTAAAAATCAACTACTGACAACTAACTTCAAAAAAACAAATAAAAATCATCATAAAATACTATATAAAATAATAAACATTTTTACTTTACAATAAAAAATAATAAAATCATTTACTATTTTTAAATAATTATTTTTTTAATAAATATGCAGTTTTCTCCTGTAGCGAGCCTACATGGACCTATGGCATTCCAACATTCGTTGACCTCCAGTCAACTCACCCTCCAGTCATTTTATCTCGTCAGAATTGTCTCTTCCCCATTTTCTTCCATTTTTCTTTCTCAACTCATCAATTTATCACATTCGCTTCCTTCAGAAGAACTCGTCATTGATCTTCTAGGATCCACACCGACCCTTCAGATTGCATGTACATGATCTAGATTCTTTCAAATTCAACCATCAGTAAGGGTGCCCTGACATGCTTATAAATAAAATCCTTCATCTACCTCTTGCTCTTCGGTCACCATTCCAAGCCTTAGAGCCCTAAACCTTTTTCTAGAGAGGATCCTTGTGACAGGAGGCATCTTCCCGAGGTCTGGATCGAGTGCAGGAGTAGGAGGTGCACCCTACGATGACGTTCCCGCCACCCTGCTCCTTGCCATCTCCGCCAGGTATGAGAGTTGTCTCTTTCATATTTTTAAGTTGCATTTCGTTTTAAGTTCCATAATCTATTCTTAGATTAGGTATCTACTAATCTATGTAGGGTAAAATTCCATGTCGTGGTTCGCCGTAATTGAGCTCCGGCAAAGTCCCATGTGAGATATCTACTGTTATCCGCCGCTTTGATCACCTCCCATTGATTCCCCTCCTGCTACTTTTCTCTTCGCCCCCTCTCATTCACCTAGATCCATCGTGGATCGGGAGATCAGATCTCCTCCACCGTCGCTCCGTCGGAGATCTCCGCCCCCACCACCTCGCTTCCATTTCACTCCCTAAGTCCCCCAGTACCCTTGGTTGTCTTCGTTGAATCTTCCTGCATGTACTAGTGGGCCAAAGGGCTTCGTTTGAGTTGACTTCGCACGTAAAAAAGGTACCTTGAGCCCTCGATCTTCCTCGACCATATTCAACTTCGCCAGGGCTCTAGCGTACTTCCTGAGGACCCCATTGGGTGCAGAGGAGCCTAAACTTTGTTTTGCCCTTGCCTGATCCTTCTAGACGATCACAGGAGCGCAGGAGGGTGGATCGAAGCTTGTTGTCAGCGATTTCTTCCCTTGTTTTTCTTTAGCCCCTCTTAATCGTTCAATTACTCTGCAGTCTGATCGTGCACAATATTGGGGTAACTACATAACTTCACCCTACATTTTGTGTATGTATTTATTGATATTGTAAAAAAAAATTTATAAATAAAATGGCGAAATTGCATGTAGGCCCTTGGACTTCCTGTATATCATATGAATGTCCGTGCTAAGTCATCTCACGTGCCGTCCCACGTGATTGACCATTTTGTAACCATATCCCTGGAATATTTTGTATTTAAATTTGCCTAAAAATATGTAAAGCATGTTATATATTTTTGGTTAAATTTCAGAGAGGCCCTTGGAATTTATTTTATTTATATGTGTGCCCCTAGGAGCAATTGTATTTTTTATATGGTTGATGGATTTATATAAAATAACTATGATCCAAAAATCATGAAAAAATAGGTGTAGGTTCCTGATTGCTTGTAGTTTCACGTCATGATTTTTATTTGCAATTTTGGACCTTTTTATTATTTACTAAAAATCATTTTGAGCACATACAGTCAATGTCTAGCGTAATAAATGCTGAAAAATATCAAAACATCTCTGAAAATCTGAAAAAATATATTTTTCCCATTTAGGTATTTTTATCCTTAAACCAAAAAACACTAAAATAGAAAAACAAATTCTTAAAAATTGAAAAATACCAAAACCCTTTATAAAAATCTAAAAAATCACTAGAAAAATCCAAAAAAATACATTTCTCTATTTTAGAATTATATATATGTAATTTTTTATGTATAGAAATTGATTTGGTTAATTTTGGAACTTATTTGATATTTTTAATATTCAAATCAATTTTGGGTATTTATTAAATCCCTAATATGGGATATTTTCCGACTTTAACCATAAACAAAAATTAGCAAAAATTCCACAAAATGATAAAAACATTAGAAAAATATATAAAAATCCAAAAAGATTTTATGTACTAAATTTTATTTATATTAACTATTATTTATAAGTATATTACTATTTATTATATATATCCTTAAATATAATTATATTATATCTAAACAAAAAAGAAAATATAATATCTGAAAATATAAAAATTATAAAACAAAAATCCATAAAAATACATTAAATCATGAAAACCAGATAAAAAGATATATGTATATACATGATAATTGACATGGTTGTACATAAACACTTTGTTCACAAATAACTATAGGCTATTGTATTTGCTCGATGGGGTTCGACCTCTACATGCGTACTTGTTTTGCATCTTGTAGTAGATTGTGATATTCATTGTTTTTATTTATTTTGTGGGTTATTTGTTGATTAATCAGGGCCTTCTATGTGGTCAACACACCGATTGCGATTTCTCTTTGTGAACCCGTACGACCCTCCAAATTCCCTTAGTTATCAGATGGCGTCGTTGCCGAGGAGCAATGAGCGTAGCCTATTTTTGTCATTTATTTTGTATAGTCATTTGTTCTTATTCATTTATTTATTGATGTAAATAATACTTGATTTGTTTTGCATATAGTCATTCAATTATTCTTTGCATATCATATTTTGGTTATATTTTCTAATACTCTTTTTTTGTGACTTTTTTGTGAGGGCCCATCATGCAAGGATGATTTTTTAGGAGGTCGATGTAGCCAAGTTTGGTGGAGGTCGATCATCACTATGTAACCAGTTGGAGAGGTTACAAAGGATGCAAGGAGAGGAAATTAGTATAGAAATAGATTAGAGCTTCGTTTATGTATTTATTGGTGAGAGAGACACTTAGTAATTTGTACTAATTAACTTGGACTCTACTCTCCACAACAAGGTCTAGTGCACGGGTGTTTGTTCACCTACGAGCCTTATCGCAGTTTTTGTGGTTTCTCGCCTTCTTTTATTTTGTTTCCCACTATTTTGATTTTTCTATCTTATTTTCATTTGTTTTGTGTGCATGTAGCCCCTAGACATAGGATTCTTAACTCGGTAATTAGGTCCAAACCTTAATAAGAATGCATGTTTCTATAGTCTCTTATGTTTGGATCTAGTCATATAAATACATGTTAGTTACTTGAGTTCCTACCTACGTAACGTGAGAGACAACATACAACACTAGCAAGACCTGTTGTGGTGGGCACCATGATGTCTCCAAGACCAGACTCTAGGGTTTGTCTCTAAATAACCAACATATAGATCTTCACGATTAATAACAGCTACTGTTTTGGGCAATTTTATTGATTGCAGACCACTATGTAGATAGGTTTACATATCGCATGGAGAGAGCTGGGAAGTATTGTAAGTCCTCTAACTCAACATGCATCATTAGATTCAATGGTGAGATTCCTTCATTGAGTCGACTTGCCCGGCTTTTTTACTATCTCCCTCTGATTTTGAGCACCTAGGACTTAAATGAAAATCTACAAAAATGTTAGGTGCTTGTATGCAAACAGATCAAAAAATGAAACCCCAAAAAAATAAAATAAGGGACCGCTTAATAAATTTTGACCTTAATTAAAATCTGTAATGGAATTTATTGTCTTGGGTTCATAAATCCCTCATTGATTTTGAAGGATATGGGAAAATCCTTAAGCGCATCATGGAAGTGGGAGCATCACATCAAATACGATCGGGAACGACTAGTCGCACTAGTTGCTCCGTACAACAGAATTTAAAAAAAATTAAAATGATGAAACCACATGATCTAAGAACACTTCTTGGATCATTTCATCTAAACCACAATAGGTAATAGGGTTACCTGTTGATGCGTGGTTGCGATCGAGTCTCTAAACCAAAATACCTCATGTCTCAAGTCCAATCCGATAGAGGATACACTTACAAGCGCGTTGACGAGATGTGTGCTCCTCGCATTACATATTGATGATCCAAGCAGGAAGATCTCCTGATCTCATTATACGAGATACAACATCATCTATACAAGTGAGGCATACCAAAGGAGATGGACATCCATGAGAAGATGATACGGTAGCATAACGACGATGCTGCAGTCCTGACGACTCTCACAAGGGCTTCATGGTGGACAACCACTATGAGAGAGAGAGAGAGAGATAGGCTTGGCGTGTAGAGGAAGAGAGGGAGAGAGAGCATTCATTATTATCTCTAGAAGAGCAAGGGGTGCCTATTCTTATATAGGGTTTTGGAATCCGTGGATCTCAATCCATGGACAACACGCAATCATTGGATGAGATTGATTTGTGTTTCTTTCTATGGCTATGATCTTGTTCTAAAAATACAACAACAATTAATTCGATTTAAATTAATATATATTGATAAATAAATATAAGTTAATTTCAAATCAAATCAATTGGATAGTCTTCGAGATAATGAGGAGACTAACTACATACCCTATAAAGGGAGGGACGTCCACCAATCATCTCATGAGATCTCATTATCTGATGAGATCTCATTATCTCATGATATCTCCAAGATTTACAACAACAATTTTTGTAAATTATTTCACAAAAATAATTCATAATTATCTTGTGAAATTTGCGATCATGCCATTGGAGAAATGTGAATCACATTCACATCCCAAAATAAAATGTAAATTATATTTTCAATTAATTATATAATGTAAATCCAATTCACGTCAAAATTAATCAACAAATATAAATCACAAATAGCTCTCTCTTATATATTAAAAAACACATTTATAATATATATGATTAATATCGATAGTGCAATCCACATTCTTCATATTCATGATAACTAAATCACATTTAATCATCTTATATCTCTACTCTCATGTGCCCAAATAATCTGAATCACATTCACATTATTTAGATCTTTGATAACTAAATCAAATCTAATTATCTCATATAACTCTCCTTATAATATGAATCAAATTCATATTATTAATGATAACTAAATAACATTTAATTGTCAAATTTCTCAATGCTCGGATACGCATACTAATAATGAAATTATCCTTGAACTCTTTCAAGGATAATGCGCTTTCTCTATGTATACTTGGAGATAAGGATAGGGTGATTGTATAGTTCCATGTATAATGACTTGGATATTGAGATCACATCTCAAATCCAGATTTGCGGACCTCCCATAAATGTTTGATTAAATTAAAGCCATAGATCTAATCTTCTCATTGTATCTGAATCATATTCAGACCAAGGTCCAATATTTGGACTAAGATAAGATCACTTATCTATGAGAGGAGTCACTAAAATCCAGACCTATTTCATCACTCCCTCAAAATGGAAGCGTCATGGTTATACAATCGTTTATGATCACATCACCCTCAGGTATTCCCAATACATGTTGTGCCACAAAATCTTCGAGGATCAGAAATTAATAGTAAGTGTCGTTGTTATCCCAAAAAACCAGCGACAAACAAACAATTTTTTTAATTTTTTTGATACTAATTTGCCTGTATAGTGGACAGGATTGAACTCAGGGAGGCTACAATTCCCGAGGGTTATTCAATTAATCGACAAAAAAACAATTAAAAAAAGGAAATCTCAAAGGTAAACTATTCGTGGCTTTTGTGAAATTTTTCTATTTTTCTATTTTTTATTTTTTTTCTGATTTTCAAATTTTTAGTGATTTAAATTTCTAGATTTTTTTTCAAAAATAAGGAGCAATAAGCACAAGATAAGAAATACACACACCAACTCTTTTTATATTTTTCAATTATATAAAAAATAATCAGAAAAATTCAGGGAAAATATTTTTGTGTTTCAAAGATTTTGAAATGTTTTTGGAATTGTTTGTAGAATTTTCAAATCTTTTTTTATTTTTCTTAAAATTAAACAGTCGTAATATAAGAAAGAATGCACAACCTGGAGTAATTTGCAACTTAACAATATTTTAAGTGCCCAAAACTCCTGGCAATTATTTTTATTACAAACTATATGCAAATATCTACAAACAGGAAGTAAAATGATAATTTTGGAGTTTTGTAGAACTTTTATGATTTTTATAAGATTTTTAGTATTATTCATTTTTTGGATTTTATAAATGGTTAATGCATGAAATTTGCAAAGAAATTAAAAGACAATGAAATAAATCTACTCTAAGTTTTTTGGAATTTTTGGAGATATTTTCAAACTTTTATGAATTTTTGAATTTCTGGAAGATAAAATGACACTGCTTTTGATTTTTTTAATGATAATAAATGAAAAGAAAATGTAATTAAAAATTTATGCTAAAAAGATACACACGTCAAAAGCATATCATGATTTTAGAGAGATTTATTGACTAAGGAAATATTTATTCAAATATGAAAAGCAACCGAAGTCAAAGTCTGGAAGTCAGGGGCTGCAGTGCAGATATTCAAAGTTTACAACCAACATGAACAAGGAATAAACAAGAGGGAAGAAAGTGTAATTTACCCAATGAAAACGTGACGTGCAGGTGACTTACTGGAGCAGAGCGCTTTATTGCGAAAGTTGCAAAATCTGAGGGCTTAGGTGAAAGTTTCCCAGTGAAGGCGTATTGTGCATGTGACAGGAAGCTCTATAGGGGCTCCTTTGCAATTATGCAATATTCTGGGGATGAAACTGATGTTTCTCCTATTTTTTAAAATCCCCTTAGGGTTTCTTTTACTGTTTCGTTCTTCTCATAGGGCACGGAGTGCCACCGCCGCTGAATATGGGAGGAACGATGTGGATGGGTGCCGCCATGGACGACGGCATGGAGATCCGTGCGAACTTGCACGGTGGTTGGCATACAATGGCACGTGCTCAAAGATGGACAGGCACGATGTCATCGTGCGGGCGGACAATGGGGCTTTGTCGACGGCGGAGTGGCCTCGCGCGGGGGGGGGGGGGGTGATGGGTACGTACAGGCGAGGAAGAGTGGTTTCTAGAGCGAGAAATGGGATGAAAAAATCGAATTGTGAGAGATCGTGCGGGGTAGAAAAGATCGCGAAGAAGTCGAGAAGTGGGATGAAAAATCGAATTGGTTGCGATCAAATCGTGATGGATTTTTAAATCTAAATAAAAAATGACGATAAAATAAAGATGCGAAAAATTAAACTAAGGTTAATCTAGGATAAAATAGGAAGAAAAATGACGATGGATCTCACCTTAGGCGCGGAAAACTACAGTGATTGCCTCGACGAAGGATGATTCGCTGTCACCAGACAGCTCGGAGTCTAGGCACCTTTCTCGACAAGAAGACTCTCAGAGATCGGGCTCCTCTGACCAAAGATTGATCAAGTTGGAATGAAGGAGAAGGAGCCATATAAATAGAAAAGATAATGGAGATGACATTTGAATTTTTGACTTTTTGGATAAAGAGATAAGAGAGATGAAAATTGAAATGAGATAAAGATAAAGAGATATAAAACTATTTACAAAATTAGCTAATTTTTTGAATTTTATTCATTTTATTTATTTGAATAAAAAATGTTCTTTTTATTTTTTAATGGTGGTTAATTAAGAATAGCAACTATATACATATACTATATACATATATGACATTATATACAAGGGTAAATGTGCAAATTAGCTTTTTTTTAAAAAAATTATTTTTGTTTTAAATAATTAGTAAAAATATATACAAATATATACAAATATAGTATGTACAAATACTGAAAATTGCACAAACCACCCCAGAAGACCAACTTTTTACTCATAACTCCAAAAATTATGAAAATACAACCACTAAAGATAATTTAATTTAGAATCCAATGGAAGTGAGATTGGTTCAAGTTGAGTTCATATGAACAAGAATTGGTCTTTCAATTAGTGCTTAGTGGCTTTTTTCCAAGTGTGGATGCTTTTATTTTTACAAGATTTAATTGTGTATTTATTTTTATTAATTAGAACATATTTTTAATTTACAACTTTGATTTTGAAAGTCATTTGATTTGAGGTCAATTAGTGTACAAATAAAGTAGAGTAGTACACAAATATACATAACACACAATTTTTTTGGATTTTCTAATTGAGGACCCTATCTCCTCCAACTTTATTCCTGGTCGATCAGGTCAAGTCTTGACCTCTCGGGGTTCGGGTCAGCCTGTATCTATTACATATATACAGTCTTCCTTTTTTATTTTATTTTCTTTATTTTTTCTTTCTTTCTTTATTTATTTTAGGTTAAAATAATATAAAAATATACAATATTTACACACAGATGCAAGTTAGTAAAAATATGGAGTTAGTGTGAAATACATGTGTTTTATAAGGGATATTAAGCTAAAATAAATGAATAAAGATGACGAATCATAGATTCATCATCCCATATGCTTTACCTTTACTAGTCCCTTTGCAAGCACTTATTTGAAAGAATAAGTGAAGAAAAAGAAAAAAAGAGAAAATAAAGAAAGTAGGATAATATTGAGTATTAAACTTATCTTCATAAAATTGTAGTTTGGAGCTCTATCTGACCTTTAAAGTATTAGTGTGTCGGAATCTTAATGGGAGATGGATTTAAAACCTAACAGCCTATGAGCTCCACAGGACTCCTATTCAGGTTACCTCAATAGTCAGGTCAGAACAAGTCTACATACACCAATTCTTATGACTATGAATCTTTACTTGTACGGTGTAAGTGAGGTATAGCTCCCCATCTCAGAAGTAGCAAAGAAACAGCCTCCCTTAACAAGGTAACTCTAGTTCACCAGTCTTGCAACTCTTTCCTCGAGGAGCAGAGATATTCCCTTCTAAGTTCAAGTACAACTAGCTCAAGAAGAGGGGATGGAGAAAAGAATGGACAGTAACCAGTGTAGCTACCTATGCTTGGATGCATGACCAGTGTAGCCAAGTCATCCGCTGCAAGCCTACAAAAATTTGTCATTAAGCTCTTACTGTATTTTTTTATCCTGGTATATACACTCCGGTATTCATTTTAACTTTCAATTAGGCCTGACCACTTTTGGAGATTCTGCATTTTTCTATACTTTTTTTGAAAGCATATACAAGGTGCATCATGTACATAAGGAGTTTTTCCTCTTGAGCCAGTAGACTATCCCTCTTTTTGAAGCATTATTGCAACCCCACAGCATCCTGTCTTTAGACCTCAACATCGCTAAAAGCAGGTTGAGACGTACTTCCTTCCCTAGAGGAAGACGAGAGGTTCCGCCTAGATGTACTACCCTCATAAGCTACCCCGAGCCAAAAGATTCTGCCTCCTCAATACCTCATCCATGAAGAGATACGTGTAGAGTGCTTGTCCAAGATAAGCTACGGTCTGAAAGAATCATGCGTGTGTTGTTAAATGTTCTACTTAGACTAATCAGGATGACATGTGAACATAGTCTTATGGACTCAATGAATTAAGTCACTAGGACCTGAAAAGTCTTAACTCCATTTCTTACAAGTTTCCTCTGAAGTTAAGCAGATTAAGGCCCAACTAAGTTCCATTCTTCAATTTTATTCCAGACATAGTTTAAATTCAATACTATCATGAAAAATGCACATGCAAATGCAAGAAAATATGTACAATGCAAAGAAAGCATTTTTTTTGAAAAAAGATGCACATGTTAAAAGAACATTAAAAAAAATATTTTCCTAATTTTGAACTTTTTATGGTCTTTTTGAGAAAATGCAGATCTAAAAGAAGTTTTTTTTAATTATGCAAGTTTTTATAGATTTTTGGTTTTGTAGTTTTTTTAAGGAAAAAGGGTTAGTAAAATATATACAAGAATTTTTTTGTTTTCTTCTTCTTTTTTTCTTTTTTTGTTGTTTTTTTGTTGGTTTTTTTACACACGTAGATTTTACAAAATTATATACATACCCCCCTAAATAAATATATTTAAAAGTACGAGTTATGTATAAAGTATATATATAATATATACGACACCCCCTATGCTTAGCTCGAACTATGTCCTCATAGTGATTAGAGAGCGACAAAGGAAGACATAACTCTTGCTAAGTATAGAAAGGTGAAAAGACTCCTATGCTACAACGACTCAAAGAAAAAATAAAAAGAAGAGGAGTTGGAGATCCCCCCATACTTAGGATCAAGTAATCCTAAGTATAGTAGAGTGTACAAAAGGGGAAACCGATGAAGAGAATGTATAGACTCAAAAATAAAAAGATACGATATGGACAACATCGCCCCCTCATACTTAGGGTAGAGTATCCCTAAGTATAGGCAACAACAAGAGTGATAAACAGGATGAATATGAACAACAGAAATCCTTCACCCCCCTATACTTAGGATAAAGCACATCCTAAGTATGGCATATATTCACACGGAAAAGGGTGAACGATAAAACAGGAGAAGAAAGAGTGAAATGAAAGGATATACAAGAGGAGTGGATGTACAAAGGTCAAGAAGGTCGAAAGCGGGCCTTCTTGCAGGACCGCTGAGGTATGGATTTGACACGGTGTAGGTCGATATTGGGATCATCATTAAACATAAACTGAGTAGGATCAACCAAGAATGTATCCTCAACGGTTTCAGATTGTGCAAGCCTAAATCGATTATTGGAAGTAGTATGGCCATGTCCTGCCTAGGAAGTCTCGCAAACATCAAAGTAAAATGGCTCAAAATTATTATAAGAAAAAGTAGGATCAATTTCATCCTGGCGAGCCTCTACCGGATCATTATCTTTATCAAAAGATCCAAATTCCTTTATAAAAGCAATCAAATCATATTTGGCCTGATCGGTCTCATCTGAATAATGGTGAATAGGAACGGACTTATCAGTGAAAGTACTGAAATCATGTCTATCCTGTCTAGTCTCAGAGTCTTCCTTCCGCTCTAGGGTGTCTATCGTGTTAATTCCGCGGATGTCATCAATGCATTGCCACGTACCAGAAGAGGGAACTCGAAGGTATATGCTTTCCGAGTCCTCCTCCTTGAAGAGGAATTCAGGAGACTCGGTATCATCCATCATACAACAAAAATCTCAGGTAGTATCATCATGGTCAATGTCCTTAGGGTTGTCTAACACAGACACACTCTCGTGGGATGCAGGTCTCTGGTCAGTAGTTGGTTTAATGATCAACACATAGCTCCCTACATCAAAACGGAAGCGAATCTCTCCTGAACTATAATCAATAACAGCTCCCGCAGAGGTAAGGAAAGGTCATCCCATGATGATTGGAGGGTTCTCTACAGAGGTGGAGGTCTCCATGGGCAATACGACAAAATCAGAAGTAAAGTTCATACCCTGAATAAGAATGACAACATTTTCTAGAATACCCTTCAACCTCCTAATATATACATCATCAAATTGAACTATCATCCTGGTTTTCTTAAGAGGCCTAAGATGAAGAGACTGCACCATAGAGAAGGGTATTATATTAACTGGCGAACTGTTGTCAAGGAAAGTGTTATCACAAGAATATTTAGATATGGAGAAACTCACAAGAGGTGTGGCAGTGTTCATTTTCTTAAGATATGGTCGGTGAGAAAATGGCGTAGGCAGTGGCCATGGTCAAGATGTGATGCTCAGATACAATTATCAAATTTGAGAAAAAATGAAATGAATGCAGTGGATATAAACAATGAAGTGAATGGCAAAAATTTAAACAAATATTTACAACCAAGAGTAACATGTCAAAATAGAAACCTAACTGCCCTCGCCGTTCGTCCCCGGCAAACGACACCATTTTGTTGGGCCACAGAATCTTTGAGGATTGAAAATTAATAATAAGTGTCGTTGTTATCCCGAAAATCCAGCAACAAACAAACATTTTTTTATTTTTTTGCTAATTATTTACCTGTATAGCGGACATGATCGAACTTAGGGAGTCTACAATTCCCGATGGTTATTCAATTAATTTACAAAAAAATCAATAAAAAGAAAAAAGAAATCTCAAAGGCAAACTATTCGTGGTTTTTTATGAAAATTTTCTCTTTTTTGTTTTTTTCTTTTTTTATTTTCTGATTTTCAAGTTTTTAGTGATTTTAATTTTCAGGTTTTTTTTCAAAAATAAGGAGCAATAAGCACAAGATAAGCAATACACACACCAACTCTTTTTGTATTTTTCAATTATATAAAAAATAACCACAAAAATCCAAAGAAAATATTTTTGTGTTTTAAAGATTTTGAAATGTTTTTGGAAATTTGTGTAGATTTTTCAAATGCTTTTGTATTTTTCAAAAAATAAAATTGTGGCAAAATAAGAAACAATGCACATCCTGGAGTAATTTGCAACTTAAAAATATGTTAAATGCCCAAAAATTCTTGGAAATTATTTTTATTACAAACTATATGCAAATATCTACAAATTGGAAGTGAAATGACAATTTTTGGATTTTTGTAGAAGTTTTTGTGATGATTTTTATAAGATTATTAGTAGTTTTCAATTGTTTTGGGTTTTATAAATAGCGTGAAATTTGCAAAGAAATTAAAAGACAATGAATAAAACTACTCTGATTTTTTTTGGAGTTTTGGAACTATTTTCAAATTTTTATGAATTTCTGAATTTTGGAAGATAAAATGATACTATTTTTTATTTTTTAATGATAATAAATGACAAGAAAACGTAATTAAAAACTTATGCTAAAAAATACACATAGCATGATTTTTGAGAGATTTATTGACTAAGGAAAATATTTATGAAAAATATGAAAAAGCTAGCAAAGTCAAAGTCTGGAAGTCAGGGACTACACTGCAGATATTCAAAGTTTACAACCAACATGAACAAGGAATAAATAAGAGGGAAGAAAGTGTAATTTACCAAATAAAATTGTGCCGTGCATGTGACTTGCTGGAGCAGAGTGCTTTATTGCGAAAGTTGCAAAATTTGAGGGCTGACGTTAAAATTTCCCAGTAGAGGTTTGTTGCGCATGTGACATGAAACTCTACAGGGACTTCATTGCAATTATACAATATTCTAGGGATGAACTGATGTTTCTCCATTTTTTGAAAATCCCCTTAGGGTTTCTTTACTATTTCGTTCTTATCACAGGGCATGGAGTGTTGCTGCCGCCGAATATGGGAGGAGCAGCGTGGATGGGCGCTGCCGTGGTCGACGGCGTGGAATCCGCGTGGACTTGCACAATGGTTAGCGTACGGTGGCGTGTGCTCAAAGATGGGCAGGCACGCCGTTGTCGTGTGGGCGAACGATGGGGCTTTGTCGACGGTGGAGTGGCCTCGCGTGCGGCGGGGGGGGGGGGGGGGGGGGGGGGGGTGATGGGGCAGGTGCAGGCGAGGAAGAGTGGTTCCTGGAGCGGTGGAGCGGCCTCCCCGCATGGAGGGCCGCGGAGGTCGGGGTCGCTGTTGGTGGTCGCGAACAGAGCGGTTCCTGGAGCGATGCTTGTGGCACTGCCCACGATGGGTGGTTTTATTTTATTTTATTTGTAAGCAGTAATAAGAGATTAAATTTTTTTAAAATTTTTTTTGTAAATCTGATATAGAGAAATTTAAATCAGAAAATAAAAAATGTTTATTTTATTTAATTTATTATTATTATTTTTTAGATGATCCTGCAAAACAAAGGTTAGAGAAAAAGAAAACAAATATTTTTTTGTACTCTTTTATCTTTTTATTTATAAACAAATTCAGGACGCAAGCAAGATGACTCGGTCCCAAATCAAATCACACAGAAGATGTGAATGAATGTGGTTCCGCGGAAGATGGCGGATGGAACCGGATCTCCGACCACCGTGCGTGGTCGGAGGTGAGAGATCGTACGAGATAGAAAAAGAACGCGTAGAGATCGAGAAAGTGGGATGAAAAATCAAGTTGGTGGCAATCAAATCGTGATGGATTTTTAAAATCTAAATAAAAAATGATGGTGAAATAAAGATGCGAAAAATTAAAATAAGGTTAATCTAGGATAAAATAAGAAGAAAAATGACGATGGATCTCACCTTAGGATGGAAAACTACCGTGATCGCCTTGACGAAGGCCGACTCACTGTCACCGGACGGCTCGGAGGCTAGGCACCTTTCTTGACAAGAGACTCTCGGAGATCGGGCTCCTCTTACCAAAGATTGATCAAGTTGGAATGAGGGAGAAGGAGCCATATAAATAGAAATTGATAATGGAGATGACATTTGAATTTTTGACTTTTTGGATAAAGAGATAAGAGAGATGAAAATTGAAATGAGATAAATATAAAGAGATATAAAACTATTTACAAAATTAACTAATTTTTGAATTTTCATGACTTTATTTATTGGAATAAAAAATTTATTTTTCTATTTTTTATGGTGGCTACTTAAGAATAGCAACTATATACATATATGACGTTCTATACAAGGGTAAATGAGCAAATTAGCCTTTTTTTTAAAAATATTGTTTATTTTTATTTTAAATGATTAGTAAAAATATTTACAAATACATACAAATAAAATATGTACAAACTTGCACAAACCACCCCAGAAAATCAATTTTTTACTCGTAACTCCAAAAATTATGAAAATATAGGCATTTTAAATATAATTTAATTTTAAATCCTATGGAAGTGAGATTGGTTCAATTTAAGTTCATATGGAGGTAGAATTGGTCTTTCAATCAGTGCTTAGTGGCTTTTTTCCAAGTGTAGTTGCTTTTATTCTGTACATGATTTAATTGTGCAATTATTTTTATTAATTAGAACACATTTTTATTTACAACTTCGGTTAAGAAAGTTATTTGATTTGAGGTCAATTAATGTAAAATAAGGTAGTGTAGTACACAAATATACACATCACACAATTTTTTTGGATTAACTAATCGAGGACCCTATCTCCCCCTACTTTATTCCTGGTCGATCTGGTCAAGTCTTGACCTTCTCTCGGGTTTGGGTCAACCTATATCTATTACATATATACAGTCTTCCTTTTTTATTTTCTTTTCTTTATTTTTCCTTTCTTTTTTATTTATATATTTTAGGTTAAAATAATATACAAATATACAATATTTACACAAAGATGCAAGTTAGTAAAAATATGGAGTTAGTGTTAAATACAGGTGTTTTATAAGGGATTTTAAGCTAAAATAAATGAATAAAGATGATGAATCGTAGAGTCATCACTTGTACATCCTGCATACTGGAAGACCCAGATTAAACCCGAAGTATTAGATCTTAGATTGTCTCCTTCATGGTTTATCATTAAGTTTTCTTATTCGATCATTGGGATTCGGTACCGATCATATACATTCCAAAGGCATATATCATACCTACATGTTTATCATATACTTTCCAAAAGTATATATCAAAACTACAAATTCAGTCAAGCTTCCAATGCGATATGACCGTGCAGGGAATTTGATTCTTCCCAATATCTCATGAGTGAACTCATGTCTTCCGGTTCATTAAATGAACATGTATGATCCTTTTGAGAGATCGTATTACTCATATGCCCTTAAATGCACACAGTGCGCTGGTGTATAGACCTTGGTTAGATCATCAACCTATTGGTCTACCAAATGTACAAACTCAGACATATAGTAACCAATCTATCTCCTATCAGAGGATGTGTGCCTATATCATGACAACATACGACATAGGTCTTTGGTTATTTCGAACTCTTTAAGTCAACTCTTTGACCAAACTAATCTAACACCTCCCAATCTCTATTATTATGCAGAGGACCGGCATCAATAGGTCGGTTAGATATCAGCCAAATGAGAAAGGATTGTCGTCTTCTACTCAGTCTGGAGATCATCTCTTAACAATCATTTGATGGTGCTTGATGAGTCCTCAATCTAACTCTTTAGATATTCTTCCAAGCACCAGCCTCTATGATTCAATAATTGAATCAATAACTATATGATCATTAAGATGGTTATGGTACATAATCTTAATTTTACTAAGGGAACTATTATGCAAGTTAGTTATTCTTTTCAGATCAAGAGATATTTGCAATAACATTTATTACATAATGGCTCGTTGTGGGCTCGCATGTCAAGCAATCTCCCACCAACCCAAAGATCCATTAATGGGCTAATCATTTAAACCCGCACTCATGTGACAATCATAAGCTATTTAGACATATATCAAGGTAAGCTGATCAATCACTCTATTCTCAAGAGACTATGCCAAGTCCTTTTATGACACTTGCATATCCCCCAGTAAGAGTGCTCGCATCCAATGCGAATGTTGCATCTTATGCAGCCGATACTCAATTTTGTCAGTTATAGTGTCCTTGAAATTACTGCTTAATAACTATTATAACCAGTATTTCCTTTATCCTTATCAAAATACCCTTATTCATGGAGATCTCTATATCCTAAGGTATCTGCAATTAAGACCTTTTACATCACTATCTATAAAGTCTTAAGCTCTTGAAGATAGGACTTTGAGATCACTATCTCTGAAGTCTTGTCATCTTTGAAGATTTTATTATTACTGCAATCAAGTGTTTTATTTCCATAGTAGGACTAGTGACAATTTACTACTCCCACTACATGGCAAACATCTGACTTTTGTACACATCTAGTATACACTCGACTTCTCGTAACTGATGCTCAAGGGAAAAAAGTTCTAGTATTCACTTCCTTAACTCCTTGAGGTGTTATCCCTTTAGATAGGTCAGGACCATATCATAAGAGAAACAAGTCTTTCTTGGAATTTTCCAGAAAATGAAAACATGTCCAAGGTGTACCACTAATGTGACAGTCCCAATATCCTCTTCTCTTTGCTTCTAAACAACTTCAGAACTAAGATCTAAGAGGTATCCTTGAGATCATATCTCAAGGTATGGAAAAGCCAGATTATAAAACACTTATTATTATCCTTATATCATTCCAAATGATTAGGATATAATCTACATTTAGCATGATGAACACAATGGCACTCCCACTGAGCTTCACATGGTTCATCAAGATTCTATCTAAAATCATAACATTTATAATTTCATAAAATCTTATGTTCCTACTATAAGAGGCTTATTTGAGTCCATAGATGGAGTTATTCAGCTTGCACACTTTTCTTTCCTTAACCATGAATCCCTAGGGCTACTTCATGTGAAAATCCTTAGAGAGGTATTCATAGAGGAATGCAATCTTGATTCACACCTTGAATATGTCATAGTCAAGTTGTGTAGCTAAAGTTAGAAATATTCTGATGAGTTTAAGCATGGTTACTGGAGAGTAAGTCTCATCACAAGTGATGTCTTCTCTTCGTTGGGTATCTTGTGGATACGAGCCGTGCTATGAAGGTCTCTACCTTTTCATCAGGTTCCCTCTTTCTCTTGAAGTTCCATTTACACCTTAATGGGTCTTACCTATATAAGTGGATCCTCGAGGGTCCATATACAACACTTGTATATGAATTCTACTTTAAACTTTATTGCTAACATCCATCTTTCCATGACATGAACTTCAGAAGCTTCATCACATGAAGTATGATCATTGTTAGACTTAACTGTAATCCATCCTTAAACTCATTTGAAGATGTATGAGTGTTTCATCTTTAATTATTATTTTTGTTTATGCTTTCATGAGCATCATTATCATATCAAGATTAAATGAGTTCCTTCACTTCATTTTTATCTTGATTCTCAAGAAAGTCATCCTCTAAGAATCATATCCTTAGAGATGAGATCTTTTAAGAATCTCAAGGTCATAAAGTAGGTATCCAATACCATTCTTTATTTTCCTAATGAAGTAGCACTCTCTGGTGTAAGACTCCAGCTCACTTGCATGAAACCTTATTAATGATATACATTATAGTCTCTACTACATACATACCTGGAAACTAGGAGGTAATAATGTTAATATTCATCATCAATAAGATCATGTCATACATGATCCAATTGTATCTTCCTATAACTCCATTGAGTTTAAGTGTGTTAGGAGGAATGATATAGGAATGATATTTCTTTCTCCATAAGGTATTCATGAATTCATCTACTAGGTATTAACTACCTAGATTAGATCAAATTCGTTTTCAACTTCCTTCAAACTTTGGTTCTAAACCAAAATTGTGAAATCATTGAACATTTCAAAGGTTTCTAAGGTGAAGCGAAGAAATCTGATATCACAGAATCATCGAATGATATCACATATCATCAATGTTTATTATGATATAGATAATCCACATACATCAATATGTATGAGATCTTGAATACCTCGACATCTAACACCATTCTTAGAGAATGGTGTGTTGGAAATTTTACTTTGAATACAATATTCATAAGTATGTAAATTTTGAAATTTTAGTCATTCTAAAGTTTCATCTCTTACTAGTATATTGATCAAAGCAAGAGACAAATGTCCAAGGCTTGATGCTAGATCATTCTCAAATGATCTTCATCCTCATATTGATCTTATAAGGTTTAACTTTCAGTATTATAAATCTTAATGAAACATTGATTAATTTTCTAATTTAGTAGAGTCCCCTAGATGTTAGATTACTATCTGAAATATATCCATCATAACTCTCAATGATAGGTTTTTTTCCAAAATTGATGTTTATTTCCAATCCTTAGAAATAAACTATGAATGTATGCTAATATCCAGGTCATAGAGACATTCTCTAAGACTAAGGACTCTCCCACTGAAAATATGAAGTCTATCTATTCAATAGAGATGTTGCAACAATTGCATCAATATCCATGTAGATGACTTATTAAACTTGAAGATCAAATTCCAATCTTCTAATACATATGCAACCAATTGCAAATGTTATTAGAAGAATGAGATACAATTATTACACTATGATCTTATCAAATAAGAAAGTCAATTTCAATGATTATATGTAACTCAAATAAAAAGAAGTGGGGACTCATTCTGCCTTGCAAGTCCAACTTGCATTTCACAATTCAGTCTTTAACACCCAAGCCCACCACCCCTAAGGTGATGTTCAACCATCATTAATTGAACCAACCGTCAACAGGAATACAGCTCGCTATGCACAATCCAATATCGCTCCAATAATATGCGGACCCGATATTGGGGTCACTACGCATACATCCTTACTCTTTTGAGAAGCAAAGAGCCCGATCCAAATGTCTTGTATGTAGGAGTTGTCACTTCGGACATGCGTCTCTGACATACAATCTCTAGTGACGAAACCCTTTACCTTGACATAAGGCCATGTATGTCACTTATGTGATCCTCCATATTATGTGTAAATTTTAATTAATTATAATGAATTAAATTCACATAATTAATTATTCAAAGGGAAATAACAATTCTATTAAAAAAGAGTATTTTAATTGGATATAAGAAATTTAATCATATTAAATCAATTATCAATCCAATTCAATCAACCAACTTGATTGTTACTTGAATGGATGGTATTATCTCAAAGTACGTATTATTAGAATTTTATAATTAGGAAAATACATCGTGATCTATCTGCATTATCCCATCCCTACCCGTTGTCATGGTCAGTACTGATAGGAGTGGGACAGACCGCACATGGTGCAACCTGCTACCCCAACGCTCCCCAACTAGACATCATATCCACCTCGGGAAAGGATAATGCCAAATTAATCAATGTGTACTTGAGATAATCATCAATTTTTAAACCAAAATTATACCATATAGTAATAATCAAAACCTTTTTAATTATAAGTAAATTTGCTAAACAAATTCCCAAACATATTCAATAAACATGTTTGTTGAAAGTGTATTAAGTAACAAACTGAAAATATAGATCATAAATAATCATTTATTGGTTGAGGCAATGTCATTTAAGGTAACAATTATCGTCAAATATTTCCCAAATATTATCCATAATTATTCCAGGGAATTAACCATTAATTTAACTTGTTTTTGATGACAATCACAAGGTTGTTTATAAAAAATGCAATTTCTGGCAGTCACCCTCACTAACTAAAATTGGCATATCTCATTCATTTTAAATTCAAATTAAGAAAAATAAGTTCCTATAGTTTCTTAATTTGATTTAAAAAAGGAAGAAGTTATTATCATGCATTTCTAGGTGTTCTAAAATAGTAACTAACTTTTTAATTATGTCATAATGCGTCATCCCTGAAAAAGTGGATATGGTCATTAAAAAGAGAATATCTAGAGCTATCGGATTCCAAATTACATAAACTTAAATCCCACGGTTTTATTAATTAATGGGAAATATTATCCAAATGATAGTTTTGTATTTAAACATTTTAAACAGGTCCGAAATGTATCACAAAATAGGGCTGTGAAAATTGAAATGCGATAAATTTTTCACAATCCCTTATGAACCCAAGTCTTCTTAAATTTATGGATAGTATCCAAAACCTCCAACTTGCCTCTGATACCACTTTAATGATATGGGAAAATAATTAACATAATCACAATAGCATGAGGATCGCATCAAATACGATCGGGAGCGACTAGCTCACTAGTTGCTCTGGACAGCGGAATTTAAAAAAATTTAAAATGATGAAACCACATGATACAAGAACTCTTCTTGGATTATTTCATCTAAACCACAAATACGTACTAGTGTTATCTCTTGAAGCGTGGTTGTGATCAAATCTCTAAACCAAGAGACCTCCTGTCTCAAGTCCGATCCAATGGAGGAGATACTTGCAAACGCGTTGATGAGACGCGTGCTCCTCGCAATCCATATTGATGATCCAAGCGAAGGATTTCCTGATCTCGTCATACAAGATTCAACATCTTCTTCATGAGGTAGGTGCATCTAAGGAGATGGAGATCCACAAGAAGATGATTCGGTAGCATAACAATGATGTTGCAACGATGACGACTCTCACATGGGCTTCATGGTGGACAACCACTACGAGAGAGAGAGGCTTGGCATGCAGAGAAAGAGAGAGAGGGAGAGAGAGCATTCCTTGTTATCTCTTGAAGAGCAAGGGGTGCCTCTTCTTATATAGGGTTTTGGGATCTATGGATCTCAATCCATGGACAACACACAATCAATGGATGAGATTGATTTGTGTTTCTTTCAATGGCTATGATCTTGTTAAAAACACAATAATAATTAATTTAATTTAAATTAATATATAATGAGAAATCAATATAAGTTAATTTCAAATAAAATCAATTGGCTAGTCTTGGAAATAATGAGACTAACCACATTGCCTAAAAAGGGGGGACGACCACCAATCATCTCTTGAGATCTCATTATCTCATGACATCTCCAAGATTTACAACAAAAATTCTTGTAATTTATTTCACAAAAATAATTCATAATTATCTAGTGAAATTTACGATCATGCCATTGGAAAAATGTGAATCACATTCACATCCCAAAACAAAATGTAAATTATATTTTCAATTGATTATCCAATGTGAATCCAATTCACATCAATAATTAATCAACAAATATAAATCACAAATCGCTCTCTCTTATATATTATAAATCACATTTATAATATATATATGATTAATATGGATAGTGTTATCCACATTATTCGTATTCATGATAATTAAATCACATTTAATCGTGTTGGATCTCCGTTCTCATGTCCCCAATAATCTGAATCACATTCACATTATTTAGACCTTTGATAATTAAATCAAATCTAATTATCTCAGATAACTCTCCTTATAATATGAATCAATTCATATTATTCATATAATTAAATCACATTTAATTGTCAATTTTTCAATGCTCGAGTACACATATTAATAATGAAATTATCCTAGAACTCTTTCAAGGATAATGCATTTCTCTGTGGATACTTGGAGATAAGGACATGGCGATTGTATTTTTCCACGTATAGTGACTTGGATATTGAGATCACATCTCAAATACAGATATTACATACCTCTCATAGATGTTTGATTAAATCAAAGCCATATATCTAATCTTCTTAGTGTATCTGAATCATATTCAGACCAAGGTCCAACATTTGGAATAAGATCAGATCACTTCTCTATGAAAGGTGTCACTAAAATCTAGATCTATTTTATCACTTCCTCGGAATGGAAGCGTCATGGTTGTACAATCGTTTATGATCACATCACACTCAGGTATTACCAATACCTGTACATCCTACATACTGGAAGAGCCAGATTAAACCCGAAGTATTAGATCTCTTTTAAACCGTCTCCTTCAGTGTTTTACCATTAAGTTTTCTCATTCGATCATTGGGAGTCTGTATCGATCATATACTTTCCAAAAGCATATATCATACCTAAGTCCTGACCATATACATTCCAAAAGTATATATCAAACCTATAAATTCAGTCAAACTTCCAAAGCGAGACGATCGTGCACAAAATTTGATACTTCCCAATATCTTATGAGTGAGCCCATGTCTTCCAGTTCAGTAAATGAACCCATATGGTCCCTTTGAGAGATCATATGACTCATATACCCTTGAATGCACACCAGTATGCCGGTGTATAGACCTTGGTTAGGTTATCAACATATTGGTTTACAAAACGTACAGACTGAGACATATAGTAATACATCTGTCTCTGGTCAGAGGATGTGTGCCTGTATCATGACATCATACAACATAGGTCTTTGGTTATTTTGATCTTGCTAAGTCAAATCTTTGACCTAACTTATATAACACCTCCAAATCTCTATTCCTATGCAGAGGACCTGCATCAAGAGGTCGATCAGATATCAGCAAAATGAGAAAGGATTGTCAGTCCTACTCAGGTTGGAAATCATCTCTTAACAATCATTTGACGGTGCTTGATGAGTCCTCAATCTAACTCTTTAGATATTCATCCAAGCACTGACCTTTATGATTCAATAATTGAATCAACAACTATATGATCACTAAGATGGCTGTAGTACATAATCCTAATTGTACTAAGGGACCTATTATGCAAATTAGTTATTCTTCATTTCATATGAAGAGATATTTGCAATAACATTTATTGCATAATGGTTCGTCACGGGCTCGCATGTCAAACAATCTCCTACTAGACCAAAGAGCCATTAATGGGCTAATCATTTAAACACGCACTCATGTGACAATCATAGGCTATCTAGAAAAATAGCTAGGTAAGCTGATCAGTCACTCTATTCTCAAGAGACTATGCCAAGTCCTTTTACGGCACTTGCATATCCCCCGGTAACAGTGCTCGCATCCAATGTGAATGTTGCATCTTATACAACCGATACTCATATTTGTTAGTTATAGTGTCCTTGATACTACCCCTCAATAATTATTATAACCACTGTTTCCATTATCCTTATCTAAATACCCTTCTTCCTGGAGATCTCTATCTCCTATGGTATCTTCAATTATGACCTTTTAGATCTCTATCTGTAAAGTCTTAAGTTCTTGAAGATAGGACTTCGAGGTCACTATCTCTGAGGTCTTGTCATCTTTGAAGATTTTATTATTATTGCAATCAAGTGTTTTATTTCCATAGTAGGATTAGTGACAGTTTCCTACTCCCATTGCATGCAGACATCTGACTTTTGTACACATCTAGTTTACACTTGGCTTCTCGTAACTGATGCTCAAGGGCAAGAAATTCTATATTCACTTTCTCAACTCCTCGATGTGCAATCCCCTTAGATAGGTCAGAACCATATCATAAGATTAAGAAGTCTTTCTTTAAATTTTCCAAAAAATGAAAACATGTACAAGGTGTATTACTAATGTGACAGTCCCAATACCCTCTTCTGTTTGCTTCTAAACAACTTCAGAACTAAGATCTAAGAGGTATCCTTGACATCATATCTCAAGGTACGGAATAGCCAGATTATAAAATAATAATTATTATTCTTATATAATTCCAAATGATTAGGATATCATCTACATTTAGCATGATGAACATAATGGCACTCCCACTAAGCTTCACATGGTTCATCAAGATTCTATCTGAAATCATAACATTTATAATTTCATCAAATCTTATGTTCCTACTATAAGAAGCTTATTCGAGTCCATAGATGGAGTTATTTAGATTGCATACTTTGCTTTCCTTAACCATGAAACCATGGGGATACTTCATTTGAAAATCCTTAGAGAGGTATTTCTAGAGGTATGCAATCTTGACTCACATCTTGAAGATGTCATAGTCAAGTTGTGCATCTAAAGTTAGAAATATTCTGATGGGTTTAAGCATGGTTACTGGAGAGTAAATATCATCGCAAGTGATGTCTTCTCTTCGGTGTGTATCTTGAGGATACGAGTCATGCTATGAAGGTCTCTACCTTTTCATCAGGTTCCCTCTTTCTCTTGAAGATCCATTTACACCATAACGGATCTTACCCATATAGGCAGATCCTTGAGGGTCCATATACAACACTTGTATATGAATTTTACTTTAAACTTTATTGCTAACATACATCTTTCCATGACATGAACTTCAAAAGCTTCATCACATGAAGTAAGATCATTGTCAGACTTAACTGGTATCCATCCTCAAACTCATTTGAAGAGGTATGAGTGTTTCATCTTTAATTATCCTTTTAGTTTTTGATTTCATGAGCCTCATCATCTTGTCAAGATTAAATGAGTTCCTTCACTTCATTTTTATCTTGATTCTCAAGAAAGTCATCCTCTAAGAATCATATCCTTAGAGATGAGATCTTTTAAGAATCCCAAGGTCATAAAGTAGGTATCCAATACCATCCTTTATTTTCCAAATGAAGCAGCGCTATCTGGTGTCAGGTTCCTGCTCACTTTCTTGGAACCTTATTAATGAAATTTTTGTAGTCTCTACTACATACATACCTGGAATCTAAGAGGTAATAATGCTAATATTCATCATCGATAAGATCATATCATACATGATCCAATTGTATCTTCCTACAACTCCATTGAGTTTAGCTGTATTAGGAGGAGTGAGAAAGGAATGATATTCCTTTCTCCATAAGGTATTCATGAATTCTACTAATAGGTATTAACTACCTAGATTAGATCAAATTCATTTTCAAATTCCTTCAAACTTTGGTTCTAAACCAAAATTGTGAAATCATTGAATATTTCAAAGGTTTTTAAGGTGAAGGGAAGAAATCTCATATCAAAAATCATCGAATGGTATCAGATATCATCAATGTTTATTATGATATAGATAATCCACATACATCAATATGTATGATATCATGAATACCTCGGCATCTAACACCATTCCTTGAGAAGGGTGTATTAGACATTTTAATTTTAATACAATATTCATAAGTATGTATGTTTTGAAATTTTAGACATTCGAAAGTTTCATCTTTTACTAGTCTATTGATCAATGCAACCGACAAATGTCCATGGCTTGATGCTAGATAGTTATCAAATGATATTCATCATCCTATTAATTTTATAAAGTTTAACCTTCAGTATTAAAAATCTTAGTGAACCATTCATTAATTTTGTAATTTAGTTGAGTCCACTAGATGTTCGATTAGTATCTGAAATATATCCATCATAACTGTCTATGATAGATTTATTCCAGAATTCATGTTTATTTCCAACACTTAGAAATAAACTATGAGTGTATGTTAATATCCATGTCATAGAGATATTCTCTAAAACTAAGGATTCTCCCACTGAAAATATGAAGTCTATCTATTCAATAGAGATTGTTGCAACAACTACATCAATATCAATGTAGATGACTTATTAAACTTGAAGATCAAATTCCAGTCTTCTAATACATATGCAACCAATTGCAAGTGTTATTTGAATAATGATATACAATTATTAGACTCTGATCTTATCAAATAAGAAAGTCAATTTCACTGATTATATGTAACTCGAATAAAAAGAAGCAGGAATTCATTCTGCCTTGCAAGTCCAACTTGCATTTCCCAAGTCGGTCTTTAACACCCGAGACCACCACCCCTAAGGTGATGTTGACCCGTCATTAATTGGACCAACCATCAACAAGAATACAACTCGCTATGCACAATCCAATATTGCCCCAATAATATGATAACCTGATATTGGGATCACTACGCATACATCCTTACTCTTTCGAGAAGCAAAGAGCCCGATCCAAATGGCATGTATGTAGGAGCTATCACTTCGAACAAGCATCTCCGACATACAATCTCTGGTGATGGAACCCTTCGCCTTGACAGAAGACATGGATGTCACTTATGTGATCCTCCATATCATGTTCAAATTTTAATTAATTATTATGAATCATATTCACATAATTAATTCATTCAAGGGAAATAACAATTATATTCAAAAAAGAGTATTTTAATTGGATATAATCAATTTAATTACATTAAATCAATTATCAATCCAATTCAATCAATAAACTTGATTATTACTTGAAAGGATGGTATTATCTCAAAGTACATATTATTCATGTTTTAATAATTATAAAAATACACCATGATCTCTATGTATTATCCCATCCCTACCCATTGTCATGGTTAGTACCAACAGGAGTGGGACAGAGACACACTATGCAACCTGCTACCCCAACGCTCCCCAACTAGACACCATATCCACCTCGGGAAAGGATAATGCCAAATTAATCATTGTGTACTTAAGATGATCATAAGTTTTTAAACCAAAATTATACCATATAGTAATAATCAAAACCATTTTGATTGTAAGGAAATTTGCAAAACAAATTCCCAATCCTATTCAAGTAACATGTTTGTTGAAAGTTTATCAAGTAACCCATTGGTGATCTTGATGATATCTAATCATTTATTGGTTGAGGCAATGTTATTTAAGGTAACAATTATCATCAACTATTTCTCGAATATTATTCATAATTATCCAGGAAATTAATCATTAATTTCACTAGTTTATTGGTGACGATCACAAGGTTCTTGATAAAAAATGCAATTTCCAGCAGTGACCCTCACTATCTAAAATTGGCATATCTCATTCATTTTAAATTCAAATTAAGCAAAATAAGTTTCTATAGTTTGCTAATTTGATTTAAACCATAAAAACGTGATTATAATGCATTTCTAGGTTTTAAAATAGTAGCTAACTCCTTAATTACGTCATAATTCACCATCCCTGAAACGGTGGATATATGGTCATTAAAAATAGAATATCTAGAGTTATCGGATTCCAAATCACATAAACGCAAAGCCCACTGTTTCCTTAATTAATGGAAAACATTATACAAGTGATAGTTTTATATTTAAACATTATAAATAGGCCTAAATGTATCACAAAACAGGGCTGCAAAAATTGAAATGCGATAAAATTTTCACAATCCCTTGTGAACCCAAGTCTTCTTAAATTTATGGATCTATCCAAAACCTCCAACCTGGCTCTAATACCACTTGAATATTATTGGAAAATCATTAAGTGCATCATGGAAGTGTGAGGATCGCATCAAATATGATTGGGAGCGACTAGAACGCAGTAGTTGCTCCAGACAACAAAATTTAAAAAAAAAAATTAAAATGATGAAACCACATGATCCAAGAACGCTTGTTGGATTGTTTCATATAAGCCACAGATTGGTTCTAGAGTTACCTCTTGAAGCTTGGTTGCGATCGAATCTCTAAACCAAGAGACCTCCTGTCTCAAGTCCGATCCAATGAAGGTGATGCTTGCAAGCACGTTGATGAGACGTGTACTCCTCGCAATCCATATTGATGATCCAAGTGGCGGATCTCTTGATCTCGTCATATGAAATTCAACATCATCTTTATGACCGAGACACACCGAAGGAGATGAAGTTCCACGAGAAGTTGATTGGGCCACATAACGACGATGCTGCAACAATGATGACTCTCACAAGGGCTTCATGATAGACAACCACTATGAGAGAGAGAGATATGCTTGGCATGTGGAGAAAGAGAGAGGGAGAGAGAGCATTCGTTGTTATCTCTTGAAGAGAAAGGGGTGCCTCTTCTTATATAGTGTTTTGGGATCCATAAATCTCAATCCATAGACAACACACAATCAATAGATGAGATTGATTTGTGTTTCTTTCAATGACTACGATCTTGTTGTAAAAACACAAAAATAATTAATTTAATTTAAATTAATATATATTGATAATAAATATAAGTTAATTTCAAATAAAATCAATTGTCTAGTCTTGAAAATAATGAGGAGACTAACCACATCCCCTAAAAAGGGAGGGACAACCACCAATTATCTCATGAGATCTCATTATCTCATGAAATCTCATTATCTCATGATATCTCCAAGATTTACAACAATAATTGTTGTAATTTATTTCACAAAAATAATTCATAATTTTCTTGTGAAATTTACGATCATGCCATTGGAAAAATGTGAATCACATTCACATCCCAAAACAAAATGTCAATTATATTTTCAATTAATTATCCAATGTGAATCCATTTCACATCTATATTTAATCAACAAATATAAAATTTAAATCACAAATAAATCTCTCTTATATATTATAAATCACATTTATAATATATATGATTTATATGGATAATGCTATCTACATTATTCGTATTCATGATAAATAAATCATATTTAATCATGTTGGATCTCTATTCCCATGTGCCTAAATAATCTGAATCACATTCACATTATTTAGACCTTTGATAATTAAATCAAATCAAATTATCTCATATAATTCTCCTTATAATATGAATCAATTCATATTATTCATGATAATTAAATAATTTAATTATCAAATTTCTCAATGCTCGTATACACATATTAACAATGAAATTATCCTTGAACTCTTTTAAGGATAATGCGCTTTCTCCGCTGATACTTGGAGATAAGGATAGGGCGATTGTATTTTTGCACGTATAGTGACTTGGATATTGAGATCACATCTCAAATCCAGATCTTGCAGACATCCCATAGATGTTTGATTAAATCAAGGCTGTAGATCTAATCTTCTAATTGTTTTGAATCATATTTAGACCAGAGTCTAACATTTGGACTAAGATCAGGTCACTTCTCTATGAGAAGATTCACTAAAATCCAGACCTATTTCATCACTCCCTCGAAATGGAAGCATCATGGTTATACAATCGTTTATTATCACATAACACTCAGGTATTCCCAATACCCATACATCCTGCTTACTAGAAGACCTAGATTAAACATGATGTATTAGATCTCTTTTAGACTGTCTCCTTTAGGATTTTATCATTAAGTTTTCTCATTCGATCATTGGGAGTCAGTATCGATAATATACTTTCAAAAGCATATATCATACCTAGGTCTTGATCATATACTTTTCCAAAGTATATATCAAACCTACAAATTCAATCAAGCTTCCAAAGTAAGACGATCGTGCACGGAATTTGATTCTTACCAATATCTCATGAGTGAGCTCATGTCTTTTGGTTCAGTAAATGAACATGTTGTTAGCCATGTGAGCCCGAGGTGAACGATTCTACAATAATGTTATTGTAATAAATGATTTATTAGTAAAAGTTAGGGATTTTTTCACTCCCTTTTTGAGATTAAATAAATGAATGCACTATAAGGTCCATCTAAACAATTAGGGTTATGTACCATGGCCATCTTGATAATCATACAACTGTTAATTCATTCATATTGACTGATGCTTGGATGAATGTCTAAGGATTTAGATAGAGGACTCATCAAGCACTGTCAAATGATTATTAAGAGATGATCTCTAGCCTGAGTAGGAGATGTCAATCCTCTCTTATTGAGGTTGATATCTGACCGACCTCTTGATGCAGGTCCTCTGCATGGGAATAGTGATTTGGAAGTGTCAGATTAGTTAGGTCAAAGGGTTGGCTAATGAGATTGAGATAACCTAAGTCCTATATTGAATGTTGTCTCAATGTAGGCACACATCCTCTGACCAAAGATAGATGTGTTACTACATGTATGAGTGTGTAAATTTGGCAAACCAATAGGTTGATGACATAACCAAGGTCTATACACCGACAAGCTAGTGTGCTTGTAAGGGAACATGAGTAATACGATCTCTCAAAGGGATCATATAGGTTCACTTGTGAACCGGAAGACATGAGCTCACTCATGAGGTATTGAGACCGATCAAATTCCATGCATGTTCGTCGTGCTTTGGAAGCATGACAAGAATTTGAAGGTATGATATATGCTTTGGAAAAGCATATGATCGATACCGATTCCCAATGACCAAGATTGAGAAACTTGATGATTAAACCCTAAAGAAGACACTGTAAAATTGATCTATATCTTTGGATTTATTAGAAGTCTTCTAGTATGTAGGATGTATAGGTGTTAGGAATACCTGAGGGTGCTTTGATCATAAATGATTGTATAACTATGACACTTCCATTCCGAGTGAGTGATGAAATAGGTTTGGATTTTAGTGACTCCTCTCATAGAGAAGTAATCTGATCTTGATCCATGTGTTGGACATTGATCTGAATGAGATTCAGATGCAATGAGAAGATTAAATATGCGGTCTTGATTTAATCAAACATCTATGAGAGGACCGTGAGATCTAGATTTGAGATGTGATCTCAACATCCAAGTCACTATATGTGAACAATACAATTGCCATGTCCTTATCTCCAAGTATCTGCGGAGAAAGCGCATTATTATTGAAAGAGTTCAAGAATAATTCCATAGTTGAATTATATGTAAGCATTGAGAAATGGATAATTAAATATGGTTTAATTATCTTGAATAATGTGAATCTGATTCACATTAATGGACGCATGTGAATTATGATATAATATAATTAAATGTGATTTAATTATTATGGATAGGAATAATGTGGATAGAAATATCCAATTTTTCATAATATATTATAAATGTGATTTATAATGTATTAGAAAGAGCTTTTTATGATTTACATTTGTTGGATGAATTATTGATGTGAATTGGATTCACATTGGATAATTAATTAAAATGTAAATCACATTTTGTTTTGTGTTGTGAATGTGATTCACAAACTTCCAATGACAAGATTGCAATATTCTCAAAATAGCTGTGAATTATTTTTTTAGAATATTTTACAACAATTTTTGTTTTAATTTGGAGATATGTAATCATGAAATCTTGGATTTCATTGGAAATTCTCACATTCCAATTAAGAGGAGATTTCCATCTCCATTATCTCCAATTTTTTGTGATTTGTTTTATACTTGAATAATATTTGATTTATCAAATACATTTAATTTAAATTAAATTAGTTCTTGTGTTTTTACCAACAACAATCTTGACCATTGAAAGAAACACAAATCAATCTTATCCATTGATTTTGTGTGTTGCATGGATTGTGATCCATGGACTCCCAAACCTTATATAAAGAGAGGCACCCCATGTTCTCTAAACTTATGCATGTAAGAAATAGCAAGCTCTCTTCTCTTTCTCTACTTCACACATCTTCCCTTCTCCTCCTCCATTGGTGGCTGTCCGTACCATACCCTAGAGGAGAAAATATTATCTTCGCTTTGTCGTTGTGATGCCACTTCGATGACTCTAGGTTCTCCATATTCTTTGGTGTACTTTGCTCATGAAGAAGGTGTTTGATCTCGTGCGAAGAGATCAGGAGTTCCACGCTTGGATTCAACATCTTGGATTGCAAGGATCACATGGTTCATCCCCTTGCTCGCAAGCGTCTTCTTCGAAGATCGGACTTAAGACAGAAGGTCTCTTTTCGTAGAGACTCGGGTATTCATATATACTTGATGTAGTTTAGATGAAATGATCCAATAATCGTTCTTGGATCATGTGGTTTTGTTGTATGAACATTTTTTAAACTCTGCTGCATAGAACTACTAGTACGACTAGTCATTCTTCATCGTATATGATACGATGATCACACTTCCGCAATGCTCTTGATTATTAATCCGTATTCTTCAAGTGGTATCGAAGCCAGGTTGAAGGTTTTGGATACGATCTGTAAACCGAGGATGACTTGGGTTCATTAAGGTTGCGAAAAATTTTTGTCGCATTTCATTTTCGCACCTCTGTTTAATGAGTAATTTCAGCTCTGTTTCAAATATTTAAACACGAAATATTCATTTTTATGTTGTTACCTATTAAATAAGGAAACCATAGGATCCGAGTTTACGTAATTTGGATTCTGTAATGATCATTTGAATGAACATGTATCCACAGTTTCGGGGACTGCGAATCTTAACATAATTATTGAGTTAATTACTATTTTGAAACGTCTTGAAATGCATGCTAATAATTTAGGCTCTGTTGTAAATCAAATTATCAATCTTTGGAAACTGATTTTGCGTAATTTGGATTTAATTTGATTGACATATGTTAATTTTAGTAAGTTGGGGTCACTGCAGAAATTACATTCCTAATCAAGAACCATGTGATTGTCAATTAGTCAAATTAATTGTTAATTTCCTGGAATAATTATGAAAAATATTCTAAAATTTTTAGTGATAATTATTTTCTTAATTGACATGGCTTCAACCAATAATTTTATTAGATAAGATCTAGATCACAATTGGTTACACAATCAACAAACAAACTTGCTTGAATAGGAATGAGAATTTGTCTAGAAAATTTCCTTATAATCAAAATGATTTTGATTATTACTATATGGTATAATTTTGGTTGAAAAACCGATGAGCATCTCAAGTACATTATCCTTTCCTGAGGTGGATATGGTGCCTAGTCGGGGAACGTTGGGGTAGCAGGTTACACCATGTGCGATCTATCCCACTCCGTCGGTACTGGCCATGATAGTGGGTAGGGACTCGATAATGCCGGAGAATTCAAAGTGTATTTTTCTAATTATTGAAATTCGACTAATACGTGCTTTTAGATTATACCTTACATTCAAGAAATAATCAAGTTTGTTGATTAAAAATTGGATTGATAATTAATTTGATATGATTAAATTGATTATATCCAATTAAAACACTCTATTGTGAATAGATGTGTATTTCCCATGGAAGAATTAGTTATGTGAATATGATTCACGATAATTAATTAATTAAAATTTGAATATGAGGTGGAGGATCACATAAGTCACATCCATGGTCTCCCTTCAAGGCAAAGGATTCCGTCGCTAGATGTTGTATGTAGGAGATGCATGTCCGAAGTGACAACTCCTGTATACAATTTATTTGGATCGGGTTCTTTGCTTCTCGAAAGAGTAAGGCCGTATACATAGTGACCCCAATATCGAGTCCTCATATTATTGGGGCGATATTGGATTGCGTATAGCGAGTTTTAAGCCTGTTAGCAGTTGGTACAATTAACAACGGGTCAACATCATCTTAGAGGTGGTGGGACCAGGAGTTAAAGACTGAATTGGGAAATGAAAGTTGGACTTGCAAGGCGGAATGTTTCCCCACTTCTCTTTATCCGAGTTACACGTTCTCATATTATTGGGATGTGACAAAGATAAAGAGGAGTTACCATTTCTTGCTTGAGATATAGCGGTAAGTATATCTCTTGCTTTGAAAGATAATAAGGGAACAAACTTTCAAAGTAGATAGAGCAAGACTAATTTGATTTAAAATTCCTTAATTAAATAATTTTAAAATCAATATATATATTTATTTATATGTTCAGTGCATTCTTAATTTCAGAAAATGAAGTCCATGAACTCTCTGAGCAGGCTCTTGGAGGTCAATCAGTTGACCGAACCTAATTATTCGGATAGGAGCCAAAATTTAGATCTTGTCCTTTATGCGGAGCGCATCTCATATGTGCTATCCAAGGACAAGATTGCAGACCCAAGGACTTTGGAAGATAAATATTTTAATGAAAAATATGAAGAAGATCATAACTTGGCAAGATGTTATATTCTTGTCTCATTATCAAATGTTCTTCAGAAGCAGCATGTAAAGATGAACCATTACCAAGAAATCATGTTGAATCTGAAAGAAATGTTCGGTGATGTGAACCGCACACAACGTTATAATGTAATGAAAGAGCTTATTCGCTGCAAGATGCAGGAAGGGACCTCTATCAGAGAATACGTACTCAAAATGTTTGGGTACCTATCTGAATTGGAAACCCTGGGAGACTTCATGGATTCTGACATGGAGGTTGATTTCATTCTGCTGTCGCTCCCTAACTCTTTCAACAACTTTGTTTTTGCATACCACATAAGCAAAGTTGTCTTTACTAATGCTGGGCTATTAGCCACATTAAGGTCTGCTGAAGACGTAATGAGGAAGGACAACCCCTCTGCTCGTGCAATGGTTGCACAAGTGAAAGGAAAGCGTGGTCGGAAGCAAGGTTCTCAAAAGGGCCCGCCTCAGAAGAGAAAGAAGTAGAGTCAAGGTGTTGTCTCATCTTCCAGTGCATCCATGTTGATAGCGTCGAAGAAAACCGATGCTTGTCACCACTGTAAGAAGCCAGGGCATTGGAAGCGTAATTTCCTGGAATACCTGAAGTCAGTTGATAAAGGTAAAGTCCCTGTAGGTAAGAAATCTACTTTCATCATTGAAACTAGTTTTCTCGTTGGACGAAAAGGAAGTTGGGTAGTAGAATTTGGTGTTTCTGTTCATGTATGCAATTTGTTGCATTTGATTCAGGAAACTAGAAATCTGGAACAAGGGGAGATAGTCATCCATATGGGATCTGATGCAAGTGTTGCAGCAGTTGCCGTCAGGACCTGTCGACTATTGTTATCCAGTGGTAGAGTCTTAGTACTTAAAGAATGTCTTTATGTACCTGAAGTAAGAAGGAACTTGATATCTGTATCTAAACTTGTTAGAAGTGGATATTCATTCCTTTTCTGTAATAAGTTAGTCGTTAATCAATATGATAAATTTATTGCGGATGGTGTTTTGATTTCTGGTGGACTCTATGAATTGTGCATTGATGAATATGTCATGAATGTTACTACCACTAATAATAATAAATACCCTAAAAGATCCAGGGAGAATGGAAATCATTCGAATATGATTTGGCATCAAAGGATTAATCATTTATCTGTTGATAGGATCAATAGATTGATAAAGGATGGACCTTCAGATTTTCTACAGGTTCAATCTTTACCTACCTGTGAACATTGTATTCGAGGTAAAATGACTAGGATGCCTTTCCATAATAAGATTACAAGATGCAAAGGTATTCTTGACCTAGTACATATAGATGTATGTGGTTCCTTCAGTACCGCGACTCGAAATAAATATCAATATTATTTGACGTTTATTAATGACCATTCACGATATGGGTTTATCTTCCTGCTACGTCATAAATCTAAAACCTTTGAAAAGTTCAAAGAGTTCAAGGCTTTGGTTGAGAACCAAACGGACAGAAAGATTAAACGGATTCGATCTGACCGAGGTGGCGAGTACCTCTCAGATGAATTCAAGGAATACCTTAAAGAGAATGGAATTGCCTCCAATCTCACTCCTCTTGGAACTCCCCAACTTAATGGTGTTGCTGAAAGATGCAACAACACCATCATGGACATGGTCTATTCAATGATGAGCAAAGCACATTTACCTCTTAGTTTCTGCAGATATGCAGTAGAGACTGCAATATATATCCTGAATAAGATTCCTAACAAATCTGTACCTAAGACTCCTCACGAGCTCTCGTATGGAACCAAACCAAGTGTGAAACACTTGAGGATTTGGGGTTGCTTGGTCCATGCGATGTGGACGCAAGTAAGCTAGAATCTCGCTCTCGTGAGCGTTACTTCATTGGGTATGTTAAAGATGGTATTGGATATCAACTTTATGACCCTGAGACCCAAAAGGTTTTCGTCTCTAGAGATGTGAAACTTTTGGAGGATGATTTCCTTAAAAGTCAAGTTAAAAATGAAGTAGAGAAACTCATTGAATCCCCTGAGGATTTCGAGCTTCTTGAACTAGAAACTGAAGAGATAAATAAAGATGGAACACCCATACCTCTTTGAAGGAGTTCGAGGGTGGTTGCACCACCTGAAAGGTATGGATTCCATGTGTCAGGTGAAACTGATAATGATCCTTCTTCATTTGATGAAGCACTCGTGGATCTTGACATGGATAGATGGATGCTAGCAATGAAGTCAGAAATTGACTCCATGCATAAGAATGGTGTATGGACCCTAGAGGATCCACCTAAAGGGGTTAAACCCATTGGGTGTAAATGGATCTTCAAAAGAAAAAGAGGACCTAATGGGAAAGTAGAGACTTTCAAGGCACGACTCGTAGCCAAGGGATACACAGAGAGAGAAGGCATCGACTACAATGAGACGTTCTCTCCTGTGGCTATGCTTAAGTCCATCAAAACTGCTAGCTATAGTTGCATCTCTTGACAACAACATCTAGCAGATGGACATCAAGACGGCTTTCCTCAATGGATACCTCGAGGAGGAGATCTATATGGAGCAGCCCTAGGGATTCATAGTTGAGGATGGCAAAGTATGAAAGCTGAAGAAATCCATCTATGGGCTCAAACAAGCTTCTTGTAGCTTGAACATCAGATTTGATGAAACCATAAAGAGTTATGATTTTGTGCAGAATCCTGATGAACCTTGTACGTACAAGAAGCTTAGTGGGAGTGCCATTGTGTTCATCGTGCTTTACGTAGATGATATCCTTATCCTTGGGAATGATATAGGAATGATGACCAGTGTGATGATTTAGTTGTCCCATACCTTTGAGATGAAAGATCTTGGAGAAGCCTCTTACATCCTAGTCTTGAAGTTGTTCAGAAACCAAGAAAAGAGGATATTGGGATTATCACAACATGGATACATTAAGAAGATTCTTGAACGTTTCCGTATGGATAGTTCCAAGAAAGGATTCCTCCCCTTAAGACATGGTATCCACCTATCTAAAGGGATGGATCCTCAAAGTGTTGAGGAAAAGAAGACCATGGTTGGATGCCCCTACGCATCAGCTATAGGAAGCTAAATGTATGCCATGATGTGTACTAGGCCAGACATCTGCCATGCAGTGGGAGTGGTAAGTCGTTACCAATCCTGCGATGGAGAGCAATACTAGAATGTCGTAAATGACATTTTCAAATATCTAAGACGGACGCAAGATTACATCTTGGTATATGGAGATGGTGATCTCCAAGACTTGGGATATACAGATTCAGACTTCCAGTCGGATATTGATGATCGAAACTCGACATCACGATTTGTATTCGTATTGAACGGTGGTGCTGTGAGCTGGAGAAGCAAGAAGCAGGACACTACAACAGATTCAACAACAAAAGCTAAATATATTGCCGCATCGGATGATGCAAAGGAGGCGATGTGTTTGCGCAAGTTCATCCTGGAGATTGGTGTAGTTTCCTCTACTACTCCAATCTCGTTACTCTGCGATAACACGGAGCCATTGAACAAGCGAAGGAACCTAGATGGCATCAAAAGAGAAAGCACGTGGAAAGGAAATACCACATTATCCAGGAGATTCAAAAGCGTGGTGATATCCTCATCACAAAGATGGCCTCTGCCGACAATGTTGTTGATCCTCTTACCAAACCTCTGACACAGATGGTTTTCGACCAACATGTAATGAGTATGGGTTTATGGATTGCTCCTGAATGGTACCGGGGGCTAGTGGGAGATTGTTAGCCATGTGAGCCCGAGGCGAACCATTCTTACAATAAATGTTATTGTAATAAATGATTTATCAATAAAAGTTATTGATTTTTTCACTCCCTTTCTGAGATTAATTATATGAATGCACTATAAGGTCCCTCTGTACAATTAGGGTTATGTATCATGGTCGTCTTGATAATCATACAGCTGTTGATTCATTCATAGAGGCTGGTGCTCGGATAAATATCTAAGGAGTTAGATAGAGGACTCATCAAGCACTGTCAAATGATTATTAAGAGATCATCTCCAGCCTGAGTAGGAGATGTCAATCCTTCCTCATTGAGCATGATATCTGACCGACCTCATGATACAGGTCCTCTGCATGCATGTCCTTTATCAGTGATTCGGAGGTGTCAAATTAGTTAGTTAAAGGGTTGACTTAACAAGATCGAGATAACCTAAGTCCTATATTGAATGTTGTCTCAATATAGGCACATATCCTCTGACCAAAGACAGATGTGTAACTATATATCTGAGTGTGTACATTTGGCAGACGAATAGGTTGATGACCTAACCAAGGTTTATACACCGGCGAGCTGGTGTACATGTGACGTATCCGAAAATGTCGCTTTTAAAAAGTTGTTTTTATCGTGAAGTGCGCAAAAATGTGTCGTGTGTTGTAGGCGGCAATCGGAAACGGTTAAGAAAATAACCACAAATATTATGTTCAATTGTGTGGTTTTATGTTTATTTTACTTGGGCAAGTCCCAAGGTCGATCACAAGGAGGCAAAGGAACAACCTAGAATTAAGTTAATCAAAGTTTGTGTTCGATTTTCGAGGCGGTTTTTTTTTTATTTTCAATGCAATAGAGGGTGCAATATGCAAATTCAGCCTATTTTAGGGATTAAAATATGAATTACGTCCAAATGATGTCTGAAAAATACGAAACTTGGCCGAGATGTAAAATATGATGAAATGAGTGCGCTGTAATATTTTTGGAATTTTTGTATGAAATATGATTTTTTATGGATTTTTAAATGCAAACAGAATGATTCTCAAAATCTAATTATAATAAATATCAAACCTACTTATTTTCGAGAACCAAAATTATCTAAGATCTATCACTAGGTGGTTGATTTCAGAAAAATCTAATCCTCGAAAATGTGAGATCTAATGCCTATTAAAAATTAAATAGTGAAATGTGCAAAATGATTTTTACAGGGCAAGTTATGAATGCAAATGCAATTCTTTTTGGGCACAATGTTAACAATTGACTCTACAAAATGTGATTTTTTGGGGATTTTTAGAGCAACGATTAATCACTTATGAATTTTAGAGCAAGAAATGGATAAAATATGCAAATTTCTACCAAATAATTATTTATTAATTAACCATTATCACAAAAATGCCCACAATATGTCTAATTGTAGAGAATTAGTTAACAAGCATCATGCTATTTTTAGATTAATAAAATGCTATAAAGAGAAGGTCCACAAATACGGGGGAACGCAGGGGTACTTATGCAAAATAAATAAAGAAATAATGCAAAACAAGGGTGTAGATGCAATTACCAAGAACTAGCGGGGGTTCTTCTGAAAATTTTTCAAGAAGTCACGTGATTTGCACGTGTTCTTGGTCTTCCTGAACTGATGCGCAAATAGGAGAAACTGTGGGGGGGTTTCTGCAAATAACCCCGAGGTCACGTGCGAGGCACGTGACCCAAAGGCTGAGATGCTGTAGCAGTTCCCCACGCACGTGCGTGGCACGTGCTGGGGCCTCGAGCTCAGAGCCCGATCGAGGTAGACGGGGGCGGGGGCGCTGGCTCCGGTGGAGAGAACGGCGGTGGCAGCGGATGCTGAGATGCTACTGATGAAGCGGAGGTGGCGAATGTCGGAGGTGGATGGTTGAGAATGAAGGTTGTCGATGAAGGGGCCGACACACGGCCGACGAACGTCAAGGTAGCGGCGGAGTCGGCAAAACGAAGAACTCGAGGCGGGGGGGGGGGGGGGGAAGAGAGAGGAAGAGAGAGAGAGAGAGAGAATACCTGAGGAAGGTGGCTCGACGGCGGTGTTAGACCGGAGCGGAGCAGTTGCGATGGGAGGGGCTGCAACGAGGCGGAAGAAATCTCGGATCACATCCGTGGAGGGCCTCGTGGTTGTTACGCCCGGAGGGAAAACTCCTTGAATGTGGATCAGCGGATGAAGAGCGAGGTGCGGCGGCGTCGCTTAAATAGGGCAGGGGGTCGCTCGTCGGAGATGGAAAGAGGGGATTTATTGGGATTCGATGGAGATGCGGATGAGGATCGGATGGCGAGATACGCGGGAGCGGGATAGCGGCGAGATCTGGAGGAGATCGGGAGGGTCTGCGGGCGGCGCGTGATTCACGGAGGCGGCGGAGATGCAGCGGCCGATTCGCGGCAGAAATTGGGGGCGGCGGAGTTCCCAATTGGGAAGGGAGGCCTGGAGAAGATGATCTGTGGGCCGTCCGATCGGCCAAGATCGGGCGGCCGCTAACGAGCCACGTGGCAGGCATAAGAGAGAGGAAGGCGCGCGTGCGGAGCACGTGCCTAGGAGGCACGTGCGATGCACGTGCGTCCGAATATTATTATTTTTTTTATTTTTTATTTTTTATTTTATATATATATTTATAAAACGAGTATATAAATACGCCAAAAATGGCTGACACGTGGCGGCACCAGGTGCTGCCACGTGTCAGCACTAGAAAATTCGCAAATTAATTACTTTGTAAAATATAAAAGAAATAGTAAATGGTCTCGGATCGAAAACGTTTCTTCACAAAAATTGCTCGTCCCGATGAGTTTACAACTTTCATTAGGACATCAAAACCAAAATCGATCATTTGCACAAAGTGGTATTTTTGGGGTATCCCATGTACGTAGAACACCTTGATTTTGGGGTTTAGTAATTTTTATGTCAATTTTTGATCAGATAAAAATCCAGAAAAATTATGGTAAAATTAATGATAACTAAAGACACTTTAATCTAATTTTTTTGGATTTTTGTTAATTGATAAATATGTACATAAAATATTAGGTCAAAAATAGCTAAAATATACAATATACAAAAGAGGCCCAAAACCCAACTTTCATATATGAGCTCCGATTTACTTGAACTTGATCTTGTTTTGAAGGTAATTGAATGTAAATTAGTTCAAAAGTGAGTAGGATTAAATCGGACAGTAGATGGGGAAGATGTGTGGCTTTTAGTCCGAAAATCCTGAAATTAGGGTTTGGGTTTTTGGTCCACTTATTTGGGTTAGTTTTTTTTGTATTTTTCATTTATTCTTGTTAGTGATATGTACACAGTAGAGGTGATTTTGTGTCATTCAAAGTTAGCATGAATGAGTTAAAAATAAGGGAAGTTAGGCTATTTACAGGTCATTTTGTCTTGGATTTTTGGCTTCTTATTTTGTGCAGATTTTTGTGCTAAAATGCAATTCTTATGAAATCATGCTCTAATGCTAATTATGCAGAATAGATGCAAGAATGCTGTTGATTTTGAGGGTTTTGAGCTTAATAAATGAGATTTAGAGTGATGAATACGAGATTCATCATCCCCCTATACTTAAACCATGCTTGTCCCTGAGCATCAAAAAGAAATGCCATGAGGTGAAATGAGATTGGGTTCCATACCAAGACCATGAGATGAAGGTGAAAATGAATCTCGACTCAACCTTTGGATTAATAATGTGGCGGAACTTCTGTGAGACTTAGAATTTTAAAATCAACAGTCCTTAAGTTCTACAAATCATTGCTTACAGTTTCGGCTCAAAAGTCATCTTAGATCAATCCTCTTCCCAAAGTATACTATGAACATTGAATAACCGACTCTTGTGTGTGAAAGGTTTTTAGCTCTTCCCACCTAGAATGCCGGACTACCGTGCAAACCTCCTCTCCAATAACTCGTCCTCGGGGAGTCAGGTATTTCCTTCTAAGGTCTGTCATGTTGTGTTCACAATCGAATTGGGGGAGAAGTTAGAAGAATGAGAAAAGAACTGGAGGGTGGTCAGTGCATTCACCTCTCCTTGTGAAGCTTGGCCAGTGTAGCTGAGTCTCCACCAAGATCTGCAGGTTTCTTGAAGCTTGGACCTTTTTGGTCAGATTTTATTTGGTAGTTGCTTCTTTGTATTTGGAATTTTTGGTGGTTCTGCTTGGATCTTGTTTTGCCCCTATGGATATAGAATCTTTTTTGTTTCCGTACATTTTTTGGGGTCTTAGAAAAATTGTGCCCAGCCGTCCATCCCTTTTCCGAAGCTTTATTTCAACCTGTACTCCGGTCTTTAGATTTCCATGCTACCAGAAAAGAAACTTACACAGTCTTCCAACATCCCGTTTGAGTTGAGCTAAGTGCATAGTGCGAGAGTACAAATTAATTCCTTATTCCAGAGTTGTACCCAGAATGAAGAGACCAGGTTAGAAACTAAGAGTCAAACTCTGTGCATTGTCATGTGGAACTCAAAGAATTAAGTCACAGACCTGAAGACTCTAAAATCCTCTTTCTCGGTGAAGTTCCTCTAAAATTAGGTTGATTAAGGTTAAGTTCAGACCCTCTCAGTTTCGGCTCATAACTCGGTTCAGAACCCAATGACTTTTCACAGATGCAAATGAATGCAATGCTGGATGAAGTGCAGGTGTGTGGAATGCAGACATTTTTTTATTTTGTTTTTGCAAGGGATTTTTATGCGAAAAATGAATGAGAAGCCATTTTTTTCAAAAAATTTTTTTGGGCAAAGTCAGTGTTAGTAGCAAAAAGTTTTTTTAATAACCACCCTGTAAATACATATAGACTTACGCGCAAGTACGAGGTATGGCTAAAATATATACATAGTATATATACAAACCCCCTATACTTAGCGAGTGTTGTGTCCTCAGAGCACAAAAAGCGTAATGAAGACATAGCTCGGGCTAAGCGTAAGAGAGTAAAATTATACAATGGTTTGCCCCCTATACTTAGACTGTGAATAGTCTAGTATAGAAGAAGAGCGCAAGAAGAGGTGGCCAGGATATGTAAATGAGGAGAGTATATACAGATGGGTGGCGGTTCCCCCTATACTTAGGCTCTGGCAGCCTAAGTATAAAAGAAAGATGGAGATGGAGCGATCGAGAGATGGGAGTGTGATGAGGAAAATGGTATATACAAATGGCATCCGTCCCCCCCTATACTTAGGCCTTGGCCTAAGTAGAGGAAGAAGTTGTACAAAGGGATCGATGTGGTCGGGAGGGAGGGTGGTTCTGATATGATATATCGTCAATGTCCTTGCTCTGTGTGAAGTAGATGACCTCAACTTGCACTGTATGTTCTTTGGATGATTCTATATATGGCTTCAGTAATTGTCCATTCACTGAGAAAGGTTGTGCATCATCTTTGAGTTCCGCAATGTCCACACTTCCATTGGTATGCACATCTATGACAACATAGGGACCCGTCCATTTCGATTTCAGTTTCCCATGAAAAATCTTTAACCGAGCATTAAACAACCATACTTTCTGCCCAGGGACAAAGGTTTTATCTCGAATGTGTCTATCATGCCATTTCTTGACCTTGTCCTTATAAATCACACTGTTGTCATATGCTCGGTTTCGGATTTCAATTAGCTCATTCAGATTTAAGTCTCAACATAATTTCCCAAAGTGACAACTCCAGTTCAACTTTTTGATTGCCCATTCAGATTTGTGAATCAGTTCTGCATGTAGATGGCATGGCTTGCCATAGATCATCCTAAAAGGTGAAGTGCCGAGTGGTGTTTTATAAGCTGTCCTATAGGCCCAAAGAACTTGATCCAATAGTTTTGACCAATCCTTCTTATCTGGACGAACCAACTTTTGAAGTATACTCTTCACCTCTCTATTAGAAACCTCTGCCATGCCATTACATTGTGGATGATAAGGGTTGGCTATTCTATGTTCAAATTTGTACTCCTTAGCCAAAGATCTCATTTCCCTATTCACAAAGTGGCTACCTCCATCAGAAATCAAGAATTTTGGTATCCCGAACCTGGCAATGATATTATCCTTGATAAACTTACAGACGGTTTTGCTGTCTGCGGTTCGGGTTGGAATAGCCTCTACCCATCTAGACAAATAATCAACCGCTAACAAGATGTACTCAAATCCATTGCTATTGGGAAAGGGACCCATAAAATCAATCCCCCATGCATCAAAAACATCACAGAAAATCATTGGTTGCATGGGCATTTCGTCTCTATAACCAACGGTCCCTCCCATCCTTTGACAAATCGGGCAAGACCGTACAAATTCATTAGCATCACGAAATAAGGTCTGCTAGTAAAATCCACATTGGAGTACCTTGTGTGCGGTTCTCTTTCCCGAATGGTGCCCTCCAGCCTCGAGAGTGTGACCATGTGTGAGGACACTCTGGTATTCTTCCTGAGGAATACATCTTCTCCATACACAATCCGCTCCTTCATAAAAAAGGAAAGGATCGTCCCAATGGTATTTTCTTGAATCCGACTTCAATTTATCAATCATTTTCTTGGTCCAACCAAAGGGAACCTTCTTAGAGACAAGATAGTTCACGATGTTGGAATACCATGGGGTTGAATCAATAGCGCAAACAGATTCGTCTGGAAAAGTCTCCTTAATAGGTCCAGTGTCAGGATAATCATTTTTCTCAAGTCGGGAAAGGTGATCAGCAACAACATTCTTTATTCCAGGTTTATCTTTGATCTCCAAATTAAATTCCTGGATTAACAAGATCCACCTCAAAAGCCGTGCCTTGGCATCTTTCTTTTCCATGAAGTATCTGATTGCCGTATGATCAGTGAAAATTGTCACCTTGGAGCCCAATATATATGATCTGAATTTTTCAAGGGCCCAAACAACCACGAGCATTTCCTTTTCAGTCACTGTATAATTTTTCTGTGCAGGATCCAATACTTTGCTCGCGTAGTGAATCGCATAAGGGATTCCAACCCGTCTTTGTCCAAGCACAGCTCCGACAGCGAAATCCGATGCATCAGTCATGATCTCAAAGGGAAGAGACCAGTGGGGAGCTTGTAATATTGGCGATTCACATATTTTCTGTTTGAGGAGCTTGAAGGCTCCAATCGGTCTTTTCCTAAGAGCTCAGTCAGTGGGCGGGCGATCTTTGAAAAATCAGGGATGAACCTTCAATAAAATCCGACATGCCCTAGAAAAGACCGCACTGACTTGACGTTGGTTGGTGGCTCAAGTTTCCTGATCACATCCACCTTGGTAGGGTCGACCTCCATTCCCTTTTTGGAGATGACATGCCCCAACACGGTACCCTCAGTCACAATAAAATGACTCTTCTCCCAAGAAAGTACCAAATTAACCTCCCTGCATCTCTTGAGGACCCGATCCAAGTGTGCTAAACATGTGTCAAATGAATCACCATGGACCGAGAAGTCATCCATGAAGACTTCCAGGAAATCGCCCACCATTTCGGCAAATACGGCAATCATGCACCGCTGAAAAGTTCCTGGGGCATTACAAAGCCCGAATGACATGCGCTTGAATGCGTAGGTACCGAAGGGACATGTAAACGTGGTTTTTTCTTGATCCTCGGGAGCAATAGCTACTTGATTGTAGCCGGAGTACCCATCAAGAAAACAGAAGAATGCTTTCCCTGCAAGTCTCTCTAAGATTGGATCAATAAATGGCAGTGGAAAGTAATCTTTCTTGGTCGCAGCGTTCAGGCGTCTGTAATTGACACAGACACGCCACGACGTGGGTACTCGGGTCGCGATCTCTACCCCCTCCTCGTTGGTGACCATCTGGATTCCCGACTTCTTCGGGACGACATGAAGGGGGGCCACCCACTTGGAGTCAGAAATGGGGTATATAAACCCTGCTTTGCACCACTTCTCGATCTCTTTCTTAACCACTTCCCGAAGATTGGGGTTTAATCTTCTCTGAAATTCACGGGAAGGCCTTGCGTTATCCTCAACATAAATTTGGTGCGAGCAGAGAGCAGGGTTGATTCCTACGAGATCCGACACCGTCCAACCAATGGCTTTTCGATTTTTCTCAAGGACTTCTAGTAGTTGGGATTCTTGTTCTAAAGTAAATGATGAGCTAATGATCACAGGGAATTTGTTTTTGGGTCCTTTGAGAAATGCATACTTCAATGTGGGAGGGAGGAGTTTCAGCTCTGGCAGATCTACATCATCAATCAAATCTGGCTGAATATCTTTTAAGTCTGAGTCAGTGATTGTTGGTGGTGGATCATTCTGTGATATGCTAGCCACTGATCTTGAAAGAGAGTGAGTCGGATCGCAAAAGTAGTGCGGTGATTCAGCCCAAGCCGCATCCGACTTGTCATTGATTTTTTTCGCAGAGGATGGGATGGACCAATCCGAAAGGAGTTCTGTGTCATCAAGATTGTACACATACAGGTGTTCAGATTTGTCTGGTAATAGCTCACACACTGTATGGCGCATTGTTTCTTCTTCTGATGTGATGGTATCCATGTGAAGATCTGGTAGTTGATCCCAAGGTCCGGTAGTGCTGATTAGATTACACTCAGATGTTTCAGCATCTTCAGTGATGGATTCGGAATCGGGTCTTTGCCATTTTGTTTGTCTCATTTCCAGATCCACTTCTCCATCTAGGGAGCGGAATTTCATCATTCCAGTGCCATAATCGAATACAACCTTGGCGGTTCTTAAGAATGGTCTTCCCAAAATGATTTGCAACTCTTTCGAATGGTTCGGGGTCTCCATATCAAGGACAGTGAAGTCCACTTTGTATTTCGTACCCTCAACCATAATGATAACATTTTTCACTTCTCCCTTAGGTCTTTTAGTAGATTTGTCAGCGAATTGGAGTAAAGATAATGATTTCTGAAGAGGTCCTAACTCCAATCGGTAATATAAGACTATGGGAAGAAGATCGATGGAAGAACCATTGTTGAGAAGTGTGCGTGCTAATGTGATACCGCCAATGCGGCTTTCCACATAATGAGCACCCAGATCTCTTTTCTTTCTTGGTATACGCTGGTTTCTCACGCATTTGGTAGTGGCCACTGTCAGAACATGGGTCTCCACAAACTGGTTTGTTTTCTTTGTTCGAGTCCGGGTGGGAGTACATTTCATTTTCAAATATTTCTGAAATGTAGGGTTACTGGACATATATTGATCAAAGGGTACCTTCACTGTGATGTTTTTTTGACAGAACTTTTCCATCACTGGGTCACTCTGGATAGTTTTCTTTTGTCTTCCTTTCTTGAGAGCATGGGGGAAAGGAATGGAAGCATTTGAGATAGGAGAAAGAGATCCAGAATCATAAATAAGAGCATCTTTATTGAATTTGGAGTTCTTATTACAATCATAATGTTTTGGATGATAATCATGTTGCTGAAATGGTGACAAAGGTATTTTTGCAGCAACTAGAGGTTTAAGGTCCTCTGTGGTTTCCATAGATGCTTTTCCCTTCTTTTGGGCTGAAATCCCCAGGCGTCCTTCGTCTTCATCCTCAGAAGCATCCTCCGGTTGATCTTCCGAGTCATGATGGTCAGCTTCCCTTGCCCGGTCAGGTACGACCACGGTCCTTCCACTCCTGAGGAACATGGCATTGATATTGTTAAATGAAAGGGTCTCGTGTTCAGATGTGGAAAAATCTGAGTAATATACCTGATTGTTGTATTGAGATGATTGAGATTTGTTCAAGCTATTGGGGTTAGCTTGAACTTGAGCGGGAATGGCTGTGACTGGGGCTGTCTGTTCTTCCTTCCAACGGGATAGACTATTAACATCTACCCGTAGGTCGTACAGTTCATTCCGGAAGCTGCGAATTTCTTCCAGCATCTGCTTTTGGATATCAACCGGGTCTTCTGGAGGTTTGGATGATCGAGATGCTTGATTTGGAGCTTGATATTGTTGACGATGTTGTTGAGGTTGGTTCTGACGGTCGTGTGGTTGTTGCTGCCTCGAGGTCTGATTGTGTTGTGGAGCGGCATTGTAGAAGGTGGGGGAACGCTAATATTGCTGACGGTCCCCCGGATTACCTTGTCGGGTATTATCCTGTGTGTACCAGATGCCATTTATCTCGAAAGTCAGAGGCGGGGCTTCTATGACTGTCTCGGCTGGAGGAGGTGACTGCTGGGAAGGTTGGATGTAGGATTGGTCCTGAGCCCATGGTTGCGGTTGTCTAGAGCCCGGCTGCTCTTGGACATGATGCACGTGATAAATTGGGACCGTAGGTGCAGTAGGCATCCCGATCTTGGACACCTTCTCAGTGAGTTCCTCCATTTGCTTTGGAAACTGAGAGAGCCGGTTGTCGATGTCGTTCACCCTTTTATTAATGTGATCCACCACTGTTAATTTTTCTGTGATAATGTTCATGTTGGGCAGCAAGTCCTCAACTATTTCTGCGACAGTTTGTTTCCCTCCTTTGGCTTGATAGTTGTTCAGTGAATCAGTGTAAGATCTACTAGCAATTTGTGAACGGCTAGTCTCTGCCATTTGCTCCAGTATTTTCCAGATGGTATCAGCTCCTCGGGATATGTAGTTTCCTCCACAGGCAGCGTTGACTAGACCCTGAGTCCCGTGGTTAAGGACAGAATAGAGGGATTGGATCAGGATGTTATTATCTAGGTCATGGCAGGGACATTTTTGCAGCAAATCTTTAAATCTATCCCATGCATCACAAAGTGGTTCATTTGGCATCTGAGAGAAGCTAGTGATGCAAGTCCTCATTTGATTGGTTCGACTCAAGGGGTAGAATTTTTTTAAGAATAGGTTCTTGAACCTATCATAGGTGGTCACCGTCACTCCCAGATTTTTCACCCAGTAATCTGCCTTACCCTTCAAGGCGAAAGGTAATGCAGTGAGACGAATGTAGTCTTGGCTGACTTGTGGGTGCCTCTGATTAGAACATACTAGCTCCAAATCACGCAAGAATTCATAAGGTTCTTCATCCGAATTACCATGAAATTGTGGTAATTGATTCATGAAGTGTGGCTTTAGTTCATGGTGAACCTCAGGTTGAGGTGGCTGCAAGTAATTTATGACCCTATATTGCCCGAGATTATATGCAGCCTCCATTGGTGGTTCTTCCTCTGCATTCATTCTTTCTAGTTGTGCCCTCATCAAATTTTGCTGCTGCTCAGATGCAGCAAGTCTTGCGAGAATCATTTGCATCGGATATTCATTGGGGTCATCTTCAGGATTGGTCTTCTTGGGAGGCATTTTTTGTGAGTTCTTTTTTTCACCTTCAGATTGTGAAAAATAGGAGTCAATAGTTTGAAGAGAATTATAAGATGAAGATTCCAGGGGAAGGTGTCCATGAAACCAAGGTGGTTCTGAGTAAGAGTGGCTCAGAGTATTTGAGATTGGAAAGTTTGTGGTGGTCAGAAAAGGGTTCGCTGAATCCGAACAGAAATTACCACAATTTTCCATTCTCGAATTTCAAGAGATTATCAAGAGATGAATGGATGTTGATCAGATCAAACACAATACAAAATTCTGTTTCACCAACTCACACAGTGAAGGTCGTAAGAGTTCGACCAATTTTCTTGTCAATTTTAAATGGTGAAAAGACAATCTTGTTAGCGAGCTGAAATTTCGGATTTGGGCTCTAGCCTTAAGTGTCGTCTCTCGCTCACTTAGAAAAATAGAACATCCAAAGTCGGGGTTGCTCTCCCGCAGAAATTCTTGATTTTATGGGTTATTTAAGATCAGATATATTTAGCAGTCCCGATTTTAATGAGGTGATCACTGAAAAATTAGATGAGCACAAATACACGTCTACCGTCCAATCCCAATTTCCTTTAAAGTTATGTTATAAAACAAGAGAGAGGAATTCGGGAAAAGCCGATGCATGCGGAAAACTATGATGAATGCTCAGTTAGAAGACTTACAGTGAATCCTCGCAATCTCCATGTGGGATGCTAGACCGAATTTAAAGATTATTCTAAATGCAATGCAAGCCGATGAAAAACCGCACCTAAGCAGAAAGTTCTATTAGCTGGAAGAATTGATTTAAATTTGGCTAACTTGAACGATCTATGTGCGTCTCAATTAAAGTGTAGTGTGGCCTAAGATCCTACGAGCACAAGCAAAAATATAAATGCTCTGAGAGCAGTATGTGCAGGTCTATCCTAATCGCCACTCAAGTCGGGCCCCACCCTCACCGGAGAGTGAAACAGGCCACGACACACCACAGAATAGAGTCAGAGGTCTTTCTACACACGCGAGATTCCAACTGGACACCGTTGTAAATAAGCAATTAATTACAAAAATTTAGAAATTGCAGGAATAAAAAATCTAGACTCTACGCTCTCTCACGACTCGACTCGATCTTTAAGTAATTGCGGTTTTTGCAAAAGTCGGTGAAGTTACGTCGGTTTTTGAAAAAAAATGCTCCACGTACAAAGTACCTCGCAATGAAAAATAAGAGAGAAAATGTAAGAGAGTGACTCAAAAAAATATATGAAAAATAAGTGCTGAAAATAAATTGCAGGAAAAATATGGAATTTACAATGCGAAATTCGGGGGTCAGACTACCCGAATACGGAAAACCGAACAAAAATTTTCAGACAAAAATCTAAGCCGTTTGCCTCCCCGGCAATGGCGCCATCTGACGTATCCGAAAATGTCGCCTTTAAAAGGTTGTTTTTATCGTGAAGTGCGCAAAAATGTGTCGTGCGTTGTAGGCTGCAATCGGAAACGGTCAAGAAAATAACCACAAATATTATGTTCAATCGTGTGGTTTTATGTTTATTTTACTTGGGCATGTCCCAAGGTCGATCACAAGGAGGCAAAGGAACAACCTAGAATTAAGTTTATCAAAGTTTATGTTCGGTTTTCGAGGCGGTTTTTTTTAATTTCCAATGCAATAGAGGGTGCAATATGCAAACTCGGCCTATTTTAGGGACTAAAATATGAATTACGTCCAAACGATGTCCGAAAAATACGAAACTTGGCCAAGATGTAAAATATGATGAAATGAGTGCGCTGTAATGTTTTTGGAATTTTTGGATGAAATATGATTTTTTATGGATTTTTAAATGCAAACAGAATGATTCTCAAAATTTAATTATAATAAATATCAAACCTACTTATTTTCGAGAACCAAAATTATCTAAGATCTATCACTAGGTGGTTGATTTCAGAAAAATCCTAATCCTCGAAAATGTGAGATCTAATGCCTATTAAAAATTAAATAGTGAAATGTGCAAAATGATTTTTACAGGGCATGTTATGAATGCAAATGCAATTCTTTTTGGGCACAAAGTTAAACACAATTGACTCTACAAAATATGATTTTTCGGGGATTTTTAGAGCAACAGTTAATCACTTATGAATTTTAGAGCAAGAAATGGGTAAAATGTGCAAATTTCTACCAAATAATTATTTATTAATTAACCATTAATCACAAAAATGCCCACAATATGTCTAATTGTAGAGAATTAGTTAACAAGCATCATGCTATTTTTAGATTAATAAAATGCTATAAAGAGAAGGTCCACAAATACGGGGGAACACAGGCGTACTTATGCAAAATAAATAAAGAAATAATGCAGAACAAGGGCGTAGATGCAATTACCAAGAACTAGCGGGGGTTCTTCTGAAAATTTTTCAAGAAGTCACGTGATTTGCATGTGCTCTTGGTCTTCCTGAACTGATGCGCAAATAGGAGAAACTACAGGGGGGTTTTCTGCAAATAACCCCGAGGTCACGTGCGAGGCACGTGACCCAAGGGCTGAGATGCTGTAGCCATTCCCCACGCACGTGCGTGGCACATGCTGGGGCCTCGGGCTAAGAGCCTGGTCGAGGCAGACGGGGGGGGGGGGGGGGCGCTGGCTCTGGTGGAGAGAACGGCGGTGGCAGCGGATGCTGAGATGCAACTGATGAGGCGGAGGTGGCGAATGTCGGAGGCGGATGGCTGAGAACGAAGGTTGTCGATGAAGGGGCCGACACACGGCCGGCGGACGTCGAGGTAGCGGCGGAGTCGGCAAAACGAAGAACTCGAGGCGGGGGGGAAGAGAGAGGAAGAGAGAAAGAGAGAGAGAGAGAGAGAGAGAGAGAGAGAGAATACCTGAGGAAGGTGGCTCGACGGCGGTGTTAGACCGGAGCGGAGCAGCTGCGATGGGCGGGGCTGCAACGAGGCGGAAGAAACCTCGGATCACGCCGGTGGAGGGCCTCACGGTTGTCACGCCCGGAGGGAAAACTCCTTGAATGTGGATCAGCGGATGAATAGCGAGGTGCGGCGGCGTCGCTTAAATAGGGCAGGGGGTCGTTCGTCGGAGATGGAAAGAGGGGATTTGATTGGGATTCGATGGAGATGCGGCTGGGGATCGGATGGCGAGATACGCGGGAGCGGGATGGCGGCGAGATCTGGAGGAGATCGGGAGGATCTGCGGGCGGCGCGTGATTCACGGAGGCGGCGGAGATGCAGCGGCCGATTCGCGGCGGAAATTGGGGGCGGCGGAGTTCCCAATTGGGAAGGGAGGCCTGGAGAAGATGATCTGTGGGCCGTCCGATCGGCCTAGATCGGACGGCCGCTAACGAGCCACGTGGCAGGCATAAGAGAGAGGAAGGCGCGCGTGCGGAGCACGTGTCTTGGAGGCACGTGCGACGCACGTGCGTCCGAATATTATTATTATTTTTATTTTTTATTTTCTATTTTTTATATATTTTTTTTATAAAACGAGTATATAAATACGCCAAAAATGGCTGACACGTGGCAGCACCAGGTGCTGCCACGTGTCAACACTAGAAAATTCGCAAATTAATTACTTTGTAAAATATAAATAAAATAGTAAATGGTCTCGGATCGAAAAAGTTTCTTCACGAAAATTGCTCGTCTCGATGAGATCTACAACTTTTATGAAGACATCAAAACCAAAATCGATCATTTGCACAAAGTGGTATTTTTGGGGTATCCCATGTACATAGAACACCTTGATTTTGGGGTTTTGTAATTTTTAGGTCATTTTTTTATCAGATAAAAATCCGGAAAACTTATGGTAAAATAATGATAACTAAAGACACTTTAATCTATTTTTTTGGTTTTTATTAATTGATAAAATATGTACATAAAATATTAGGTCAAAAATAGCTAAAATATACAATATACAAAAGAGGCCCAAAACCCAACTTTCACATATGAGCTCCGATTCACTTGAACTTGGTCTTGTTTTAAAGTAATTGAATGTACATTAGTTCAAAAGTGAGTAGGATTAAATCGGACACTAGATGGGGAAGATGTGTGGCTTTTAGTCCGAAAATCCTGAAATTAGGGTTTGGGTTTTTGGTCCACTTATTTGGGTTAGTTATTTTTTTATATTTTTCATTTATTCTTGTTAGTGATATGTACATAGTAGAGGTGATTTTGTGTCATTCAGAGTTAGCATGAATGAGTTAAAAATAAGGGAAGTTAGGCTATTTACAGGTCATTTTGTCTTGGATTTTTGGCTTCTTATTTTGTGCAGATTTTTGTGCTAAAATGCAATTCTTATGAAATCATGCTCTAATGCTAATTATGCATAATAGATGCAAGAATGTTGTTGTTTTTGAGGGTTTTGAGCTTAATAAATGAGATTTAGAGTGATGAATACGAGATTCATCAACATGTAAGGACATATGAGTAATACGATCTCTCAAAGTGATCATACAGGTTCACTTGTGAACCGAAAGACATGAACTCACTCATGAGGTATCGGTACCGATCAAATTCCATGACGGTCGTCATGCTTTGGAAGCATGACAAGAATTTAAAGGTATGATCTATGCTTTGGGAAAGTATATGATCGATACCGATTCCCAATGACCAAGATTGAGAAACTTGATGATTAAACCCTAAAGAAGACAACGTAAAATCGATCTATATCTTTTGATTTATCAGAAGTCTTCCAGTTTGTAGGATGTACAGATGTTAGGAATACCTAAAGGTGATTTGATCATAAACGATTGTAAAACCATGATGCTTCCTTTCCGAGGGAGTGATGAAACATGTTTGGATTTTAGTGACTCCTCTCAGTAGAGAAGTAATCTGACCTTGATCCAAGTGTTGGATATTGATCTGAATGAGATTCAGATGGAAAGAGAAGATTAAACATACGGCCTTGATTTAATAAAGCATGTATGAGAGGTCCATGAGATCTCGATTTGAGATGTGATCTCAACATCCAAGTCATCATACGTGGAACAATACAATCACCGTGTCCTTATCTCCAAGTATCTGCGGAGAAAGCACATTATTCTTGAAAGAGGTCAAGAATAATTCCATAGTTGAATTATATCTAAGCATTGAGAAATTTATAATTAAATGTGATTTAATTATCTTAAATAATGTGAATTTGATTCACACTAATGGATGTATGTGAATGATGATCCAATATAATTAAATGTGAATTAATTATTATAGATAGTAATAATGTGGATATCAATATCCAATTATTCAAAATATATTATAAATGTGATTCATAATGTATTAGAAATAGCTTATTATGATTTATATTTGTTGTATTAATTAGTGTTGTGAATTGGATTCACATTGGATAATTAATTAAAATGTAAATCACATTTTATTTTTGCTTGTGAATGTGATTCACAAACTTCCAATGGCAAGATTGCATTATTCTCAAAATAATTGTGAATTATTTTGGTAGAATATTTTACAACAATTTTTTTTGTAATTGGAGATATATGTAATCATGAAATCTTGGATTTCATTGGAAATTCTCACATTCCAATTAGGAGTGTGGATGACTAGCCATTCCAAGATGGAATTGGTGGTCGTCCATGACTCCATATGGAATGAGGAGATTTCCATCTCCATTATCTCCAATTTTTGGTGATTTGATTTATGATTGAATAATATTTGATGTATCAAATACGTTTAATCTAAATTAAATTAGTTGTTGTGTTTTTTACCAACAACAATCTTGACCATTGAAAGAAACACAAATCAATCTCATCCATTGATTTTGTGTGTCCCATGGATTTTGATCCATGGACTCCCAAACCCTATATAAAGAGAGGCACCCCATGCTCTCTAAGGTTATGCAAATAAGAAATAGCAAGCTCTCGTCTCTTTATCTACTTCACACATCCTCCCTTCTCCTCCTCCATTGATGGTCGTTCACCGTACCCTAGAGGAGAAAATCTCGCCGTCGCTTTGTTGTTGTGACGCAACTTCGATGACTCGCGGTTCTCCATCTTCTTTGGTGTACTTTTCTCACGAAGAAGGTGTTTGATCTCGTGCGACGAGATCGGGAGTTCTACGCTTAGATTTAACATCCTGTATTGTGAGGATCACGCGGTTCATCCCCGTGCTCGCAAGCGTCTTCTCTGAAGATCGGACTTAAGACAGGACGTCTCTTTTCGTAGAGACTCGATCAACCACGCTACAAGAGGTATTCCTATATACTTGATGTGGTTTAGATGAAACAATCCCATAATCATTCTTGGATCATGTGGTTTCTTCGCATGAAAATTTTTTAAATTCTGCTGCATAGAACAACTAGTACGACTAGTCGTTCTTCATCGTATATGATATGATGCTCATGGTTTCACGATGCGCTTGAGGATTACTCCGTATTCTTTACATGTATCATCCGTTTGAGAGATCGTATTACTCATATGCCCTTGCATTCACATCTGTGCATTGGTGTATAGACCTTGGTTATGTCATCAAGCTATTGGTCTGCCAACTGTACATATCAAACATATCGTAACACATCTGTCTCTAGTCAGAGGATGTGTTCCTATGTCAGGACAACATGCGACATAGGTCTTTGGTTATCTCGATCTCATTAAGTCAACTCTTTGACCTAACTTATCTAACACCTCCGAATTTCTATTGCCATGCAGAGGACAAACATCAAGAGGTCGGTTAGATATCAGCCAAATGAGAAAGGATTGCCATCTCCTACTCAGGATGCAGATTATCTCTTAACAATCATTTGTCGGTGTTTGATGAGTCCTCAGTCTAACTCTTTAGATATTCATCCATGCACCAGCCTCTTTGATTCAATAATTGAATCAACAGTTGTATGATCATTAAGATGGTCATGGTACATAACCCTAATTGTACTAAGGGATCTGTTATGCAAATTAGTTATTCTTCATGTTAGATCAGGGAGTGATATTTGCAATAACATTTATTGCATAATGGTTTGTCGTGGGCTCGCATGTCCAACAGATTTCAGGTACATTATGAGTGGAACAAATCCCCTCCCATGTGCTAGGCATGCCTCGCTAAGGATTATATCCCAAAACACAGTCCCTAACCGCCTTGTGTATCGCCTGGATTTCTGAAGTAATGGTGCTTCTATTGAACGTGACTGAGTAGGACCTTCTCAACGATGGTGTTCTCACCTTATGTGGAGCATAGACACGGTCTAAAGTACTAAGGTTAGGCCACGCCTTCACAAGGGTTTATGTCTCATCGGTTTGCATTCGAGTAGGTTCTTGCACGCTCACGAGTGATTCCATTACGAGCAAGAAAGAAAGTAGTGGTTTCGCCTATCATCTTCCTCTCTCTATTTCTTGGGCTGAGTAGGGATGAAGGGTTGCAGAGACCCGATGAATCTCGTATTCATCATGCTAAAATCTATATATTAAACCCCTGTCTTAACTAATCCAATAAAAATATCTATTAATTCTTTATTTTTATCTTGTAATACATTGTGTATAATTAACCTTAATTAATTGTATTTAATTTCTTTATTTTTCTTGTATTTATTTTTCTCATCAAAACCCCTAAAAATTAGGCAGAATAATTATCTATAATTCACTAACCCTTCAAAATATAAAAATACAAAAATAACTCAAAACCAAAAAGTCGGTGCTTTTATCCTCTTTGAAAATTCCCCCAAAAATACTTTTTGTACAAATGACCTCTTTTGGCTTTTTGTCCAACATGGAACTTGTAGATCTCGTCGAGACGAGCAACTTTCATGTTTTAACTTTTTTCTAAATTTTCCCTCTAACCATTTCTTTTGTATTTTTCTTAGTATTTACAATTTCAAATTTTCTAATTGGGCCACATGGCGCTCTCTAGAGCTGCGACATGGCCGCTCCTCCTTCCGCCACCCGACATCGTCCGGACCATTGGATCCCCTTCATCCCGCCTTCATCTCCGTCGTTCGTCCTTCGCCCACTCCCCACCGTCAGATCTGACTGCCGGATCTAATCCCAACTGCACGCACCCGCCTAAATCACATCCCTCCGATTCCCTTTTGATTCAACGATCAACACCTCTCCACGTAGCCCTTTCACGTCGATCGCTCGATCCCACGTGCATCCTACGGACCACGACGCTCCACGTCATCCAGTCCTTCCCAACCATACAATCGTTCTAACTCTTCATATGGGCCGCTCTTTAGCGCTTGTCTATCCACCGTAGGATCAGATTCTAAGATCTGATCCCCACTCTCTGTTCGCACTGCCATCTGGACCGTTGGATCACATGATCCAATGGCTCAGACCTTGTCTTCTTCCTCTATAACCCCCCTTCCCCAGTCGTTTCACCTCACGAGCCATCAGTCCCCTTCCATTTTTAGCACTCACCGCTGACCACCTCTCCTGCACGTAACATCTCCTCCACGAAACCCTACCCTCCGTCATCTTTGCGCAACCACCATCATGACGACCATCACTCCTCCGTTAAACCCTCGGTCGTCGAAACCCCCCTCTTCACCGTGTAACCACCAGACTTTCTCCACCTATAAAAACCTTCAGCCGCTACCGACAACCCTTATCCACCACTTGAGGGTCTCCTACCTAGCTTTGGTCGCCCTCCGGTGACAGCGGAGGGCGGCTTGATGAGGCGATCATGGACGTGAGTACTCTAGTGTGATCCGTGGCCTCCGGCCATGTCACGGTTGATTTAGAGCACCGTTGAGCACCGGGGCTTGAACGACCTTGTCGTGCGACGACCCCCAAGGTATGATACGGTCCTCAACCCAGATCACCGCCTCCACCAACACCTTGCTCCAGCGAGGTGATTTTTCCCTTTATTTCTTCGAATTTCCCAACCTCGTTACTCACCGCCACCCTCACCTGACCACCTTTCAACCTTCAGCACTCAATTAACACCCTCGTCGACCACCTTCCTCTTCTCTAGGACCTCCCCACGCTCCGACCCCCTTCTGCTCCATCTCGCTGGAGAAGAAGGCTCTGGGCCTCCAACTCCCTACGCCCCACACCCCCCGCTCACTCACCACGTACCTCGCATACACTCGCACAACTTCAACTATATTTAACCCTTGCAGGAACCTTGATTGACCGAAGTTCACATCGGAGGACCTTCAAGCAATTCTCCTCCGATGAAGCTTCATCGATCGTCACCTCCGATCAGCTTCAGAGCTTCGCAGCACCTCCAGGACCTCTGCCGCGCACACAACCATCTTCTCCGACCTTCAGGAGTGCTAGCGGCAAGCGGAGGAGCTCATCGAGCACGCCGGAGCACAGCCTCCTCCGGTAGGCCCACGACGAAGGTAGAAGATACAAATATAGTTCGATTGTTTTTGTCGGATGGCCATGATAGAGACAAGTGGCAACCCGAACCTCCAGCCGACCCTACAGGCTCGGGTCATCCGAACCTCAAGACCCTAGCTATCAATAGCTGCCACGTGGCTCCGAGCCAGAGGCGCCCTTCCAGCCTAGCCCCTCACGTGCTCTGCACATGGCGTGCTAGGAAAATTGCATGACAGACCCAGAGCTTTCTGATATTTACATCCAGGTCCCCAAGCGTGTGCTCAGCAAGTGCACACCTGGGTATTTTACAAGAAGGTCCCTCGATTTCTGGAAATTACTAAAAGGTCCTTGCATACATGGAATAATTACAGAGGACCCTGGGTAGTTTTTGGTATTTACATTTAGGTCCCTTCAGGGACCTAAATGTAATTTTTTTAGTTTTTTCTTGCATTTTATGTACAATTATGCCCCTGCATTTTTTAGCATAACTTGAGTATCGTAGGTCCAAATTGCATGATTTTAGTGTCTTTTTTATCCTTGTTTCCTCATCTACATCATGGCATATTTAATTTTCTCATCCGACAAAATTTTAAATGAAGTGAATTTTTGTGTTAGATGATGACCCTGCTCTACTTATCCTTGTTGTGATTTGATTTTAATGTTATGATCAAATTGATCCTGATTTCTATCTCTTTTATGTTGCTCAATGTTAGTGATATTTTTAGGGTATATTTGTAATCTTTTGTTCTGCATATAGGATCTCTTGCATTACTTTCATGCATTGTCTTATAATCACATAAAAGTCAAAACTACATGCATCATTTTATTGCATACTATCCTACTTAATGCATCTTGCACAACTGCATGAAGGCCTATAATTGAGAAATAATTCACACATGTTATGAACAGATCGAAATTCGATAAATATATGGAGTGGCTCGTGTCCCTGTATTTGACCATGGTAGACTTCCAAGTATAAATACTCAACAACATTCAAAGATTGTGGTTTTTGACGAACCAAATTTGCCTTCTATACTGCAATTCATCATTATTAAAGAGGCGGATTTTACGTTCATCAAATGGCGATGTTGCCGGGGATACGGCTTAACTTAATTTATTTGTTGAATTTTGACTCATCTTTGTCGAATATTTTTCAAGAATTACAGGTGCCTCATTCCGCTAAAGAGGCCGTAAAAGAATTGGTGAAGGAATTTTAGGAGCATGCATTTGCATACTGTAAAAAAAAGAAGAAAATGAAAAAAAAGGAAAAAATTGTTGCATATGCATATTATTTTAATAGTCCTCACAAAAGGCCTTGCATGTTGTAAGAAAAAAAATCACTTGATGATCTACCCCCCCCCCACCCCCCACACACACACGTGCACATACACACTAACTCCCCCCATCTCCCTTCCCTCTGTATATTTCACAATCTCTCTCTCTCTCTCTCTGTATATTTCACCCCTTCCCCCCCATCTACCCCTAGCAATCTGTAGAAATACAACACCCCCTCTACCCTTATGTCATAGTGTAAATACTTCTCCAGATACAATCCCCCCCTAACTCAAGACCTTACTTAGGCAATTTTTAGCCTAAGTATAGGGGGGTCCCGTCTACCCATCTATCCCTCACATTGTCTTCTTGTACTTAGGTCAATTTTTGACCTAAGTATAGGGCGACCCTCCTCCTCAGTTCCGATATATCACCCTATATTTGATGGAGCCATGGCTTCATGACACTTGTGCTATGAGGACATAGCAAATTTTAAGTGTAGGGGGTATACTGTATATAATTGTTTATTTACTTTAGCCATAGCTCATATTTTTAACACTTTTTGAAAAATTTGTTTCTGGGCTTGGTTTTGGTAAACCTGTGAACTGAGTTTTGTGAAAACCTTGTAAAGTTATTTTCTTAAAAATTGAGGGATTAATTTGTGTAAATAACCCTTATCAAAAAAATGAAAATTTGAAAATATTTCTTTGAATTAGACTCTTACTACTAGGCTTAGTAGACACTTTCAGTGAGGGAACTTCGATCCCCCTTAGCAGAGTGGGTGGTTTAGAGGACACTGTGGAAGGCTCCGTCCTCAAGTAACACGGGTCTGTCTAACGGCTCGTACTTACACCCATACTGGCTGAGAGTAGATACTTTTATTCATTTGAGCCTGGGCTAGTCATTGTCTCTCCAAAGAATTAAAAAAATGAATGATGAAAATTAAAATCCATAAAAATATGCAAAAGCCAAAAAATCACACAAAAACCACTAACGAAGGAGTTGGTGTATTCCTGACACAAACACATTTACTCAAGGCTTGAGGATTTTTAGGACACTGGATTTCTACGATCTTGAGAGTCTGAGTTAACATGCCCTAGTCACTAGGGTTTTTAAACTTAATTGTCCACATTTCCCTGGTTTGAAAGATTTGAGCGCTATATTGCACTCTTCATCTCTACCTTCAAAAGAATATGATCAGCACAATCACTTCCAGAACTACATGATTGATGAGATGAGTTGAGTTATCACTTGAGGAACTAGGACTAGAGATTTGAGTTTAGACCCGAATTGATGATATTCGAGGATGGGATAAAGTTAATGAAGGCTTCAGAAAACATGTGTCAGCAAAACCCTAGCCAGTTTGTGAACAAGATTCATATGCTATCTTTTTGATATTTACCTAAAGTGCCAGGGTGTGATGAAACTTAATGAAAATTGTTGATCAGTGTGTGCCAACTTTTGATAAAAGCAGTGGAGCTAGCCAACAAAGCAATGAAATGTCAAAAGAAAAGCTCGATCATCCAAGTCAAATTATAAATGAGCTTCCACCAATGGCGAGTGCTCCCAAATATTTTTAAAGTATCCATTTGGACCAAGCACTAATTAGGACCAAGGAGTCGGGCTGACACCAAAAAAGGGCTCTGCATCATAAATGCTACAAGTCTGTGTGTCGAAGGTATCTTAGATACTCAAAAGAGACACACCCTGGTGTACTCTCAGAAAAAAAAAAAGTGCAGACGACTCGAACTCTTTTGACGGACACATTGATCAACAATCTAAAAATCTACATGTGTTGAGTAAAAAGGCACTCGGGAGGCCCCTTGTTCCATTGTGAGGGAGAGAAAAATGGACACAATCCTGTGCCCTCCATCATCAGGCCGTCCATCTACATTTCAAGTCTAATGAACTAATGAGACGCTTGACTGAAGCAAGAATAGACTTATTCCCTAGTGTTGAGGATGAGGTCTAGAGGAGATCTTTGGGACTGGAACTTTGAGTGATGCCTCAACTAGACTCTCATGAAATGCAGTACACCTAATTTCATATCCTTATATTATATGTACAAAAAGAGAGTCTGATAATTAGAAAAGTTGGATTCCTTCTAACTAAGGCTAGGATAAACCCAGAATTTTGGATCTCTTAAATTAAGGGTCTTTGAAGATCGAGCCTTGAAATATTCACTCGCACTGCTAGGATAATCCGACTCCTTCATTCTTTAGATGCTCAAGGACGAGCATGGTTTAAGTATAGGGGTATGATGAATCTCGTATTTTTCTTAATTAATTGTATCTAATTTCTTAATTTTTCTTGTATTTATTTTTCTCATCAAAACCCCTAAAAATTACGTAGAATAATTGTCTATAATTCACTAATCCTTAACAAGATTAAAAATTCAAAAACAACTCAAAACCAAAAAGTCGGTGTTTTTATCCCCTTTGAAAATACCCCCAAAAATACTTTTGTACAAATAACCTCTTTCGGCTTTTTATCCAACATAAAACTTGTAGATCTTTTCGAGACGAGCAACATTTATGTTATGACTTTTTCCTAATTTTGCCTCTAAATATTTCTTTTGTATTTTTCTTGGTATTTACAATTTCGAATTTTCTGATTGGGCCATGTGGCGCTCTCTGGAGTTGCCACATGGTCGCTCCTCCTCCCGTTGCGGACAACGGCACCATTTGATGAATTCAAAATCCGCTTCTTTCGTAGTCGTAAATTATACTATAGGAGGTGAATCTCGGTCGATCAAAATACCACAATCTTTGAATGTTGTGGAGTATTTTTACTTGGCAAGTCTACCAAGGTCAAACACAAGGAACGGTGATTATTAGTTGCGTGGGTTTAAACTAAATTAAATGATTAATTAATGTTTGATTATTTTCTATGTTGGGATAATATACAATGCAATGAAATGCAATTAGATGCGAAAATACAGAGACAATAGTTCAACACAGGATCTGAGATTAAGATTTTTGCTCCAAAATATGTTCATAAATATCCTCGAAGTTTATCATAGATCAAAATATATAGTTCAAGAGAAATATTCAAATTAATTCAGACTGCAAGCATCGGAGCTGATAGATTGGTCCTACTTCTAATAATTCAATGAGAATATTTAAGCAGAGTATCTATCCTCGAAATTCATGTGATTTAATTCCTCAAATATTATAACCAATAATTCAAAGGAAATTATTCAATGTAAAGTCCTCAACTGTGCTCCTGCAAAAGAGATCATTAATTTCTCAATAAAAATGTAGCGCAAATATGTCAAAATTACGCTGCAATATCTGGAATTTACTTTAGGCGGGGGTATATCTGCAATATCTAGAACGAGCAGGGGAATCCGTGCAATTTTTTTAATGTACACTTGCATAGCACGTGCGCCAGAAGGCTTGGGGGCAGACCGAGAGGCTCGGGATCTCGAAGCACAAACTCGTTCACCCGAGCCTATGTGGCAATTGATGACGGCTCAGGAGATCCAAGCTAGAGGCTCGGAGCTCCGAAGCTGAGGCAGGACCGGAGGCTTGGGTGGGGTATATCGTGGTTGAATTGGGGCCGTTAGATCGAGGGACCCATCCTTAGATCCAACGATGGATGTGAAGTACGACACGACAATGATCGGCCAAGGAGGCGGAGGAGCCGTGGCGGCTGAGCGTGGAGGCATAGAGGCAGAGCTGGTGAGGTAGCCCTGATCGATCAAGGCCAGGTGGCATCATATGGCAGAGCTCGGTCGACACACGGTCGAGCAGCTGGAGCAGAGGTAGTGGAGGGCGACTCCGTGGATGCCACACGGTCGTGTGTGGCTTGGCGCGGAAGGTGGAGCACGACCGGCTACACTCGGGGGTGAAGCAGCCGATGGGGAGAGCTTCTACAGCGGCGATGTTGGCATAACTGGAGTGTATGCCGAAGATAGAAGCCAAACAGAGGAGATTTGCGAAGGTTGAACAAAGGTGGTGGCACAAATCGAGGGAGGAGAGCGTTCTCCTGAAGGGATGAAGGAGCAGGTCGACGGCCTGTGCGAGGCCGGCGGTAGAGGTGGGGATGCAAACTTTAGAGAGATAGGAGGAGAGTAGTGACCCGAAATGGAGGGGCTCCAGTTGTGGCTCAAGTCGTCAAAATGCGACGAGCTAAGTAGCTCGCTAGGAGCTGCAACAGAGCTCCTTGAAGCCCTGGATCACGCTGAAGTCTTGGGCCGCTGCCACCGGCGAGAGGGCGAATGATGGAGAAGGTGAGGGTCGACGTGGCTTTATAGGGAGGCGGGGCGAGGGCGCAACTGCCGCAAGATGGGAAGCGGAGCAGCCGTCGGTCGTAGGTGGTTGTCTATAACGACTATAGGTAGGGGAAGGGGTTGGTCACGTGCTAGGCACGTGACCTGGGGGGCCTGGAGAGAGAAGTGGGGTGCCACGTGGCACGCCCAGGGGCTGCCACGTGGCGCCCAAAAAAATTCAAAATTTAAAGATAGAAAAGAAGTAGAAGGAGACCTCGAATCAAAAAATTTTCTTCACAAAAGTTGTTCATCTCGATGAGATCTACAACTTCCATGAAGAACTTAGGAGAAAAAGAGGTCATCTATGGGACGTGGAATTTTTTGGTGGTTTTCCATGTGTATCGAAAACCGGTTTTTTCGAGTTTTGTAAATTTTTGGTGGTTTTAGAGAGGATGAAAATTATAGAAAAAATATGGTAAAATACAAGAAAATTAATTACACACTAATCTATTTTTTGAAATTTTAATAAATAAGAAAATAGGAAAATAAAATAGAATTAAGAAGCACACAATTTTTGTACAGACTCACAACAGACACTTGGACTTAGTCAGTTTCTTTGAATTCCGTTTTAATCTAGATTTGTATTTTTGTGTCGCTTAATAAAACTTTCATCAAAGAACATAGATAAAAAAATAAATAAAATTAAAAGGGTTAATTATGTCCATGAAAACTCAGGTCAAAAATAGCAAAAGTCAAAATACGTAAAAGAGGCCCAAAACCCAATTTTCACATATGAGCTCCGAATTTTACGAAATGGGTCTTGTTTTGAAGGTATTTGAAAATGGAGTATATGTTGAAAGTGAGTAGACCAAACTCAGACACTATATGAGGGAGATATGCTCGTTTTAGTCAGTCAGATGTGAAATCAGACTCTGGGATTATTTGACACTTATTGGAGTTAGTTATTTTTTTGTATTTTTTATTTAATAAGGTTAGTAATATCTATACAATGGATGTAGTTTGGGTTTAATCAGAGTTAGGATGAATAATTTACAAATGTGAGAAGTTAGCGGCCTTTTGGGCTAATTTACAAATGAATATTTTAATGCAATTATGCATGATGAAATGAAAATATTATTTACACATGTATGAATGCCAATCATGCTCTGTTAATGATAAAATGCTTGTGAATTTTCAGGAACCGAGCCTAATTGACCAATTCTATCATGATGAATACGTGATTCATCATACCCCTATACTTAGACCATGCTCGTCCCCGAGCATCTATGAATGACTGACTTAGTTGAATACATCCCTGATTGTGCATGTGAATTTTCAAGACTCGATTCATAGAAGACCCTTAATTTGAGTGATCCTAAAATTCTAGGCTCAATCATGCTTTAATCAGAAGGAATCCAACTTTTCTAATTTTCAGACTCTCTGTTTGTACATATAATATAAGGATATGATTTTTAGTGTACTACATTCATGAGAGTCAAGTTGAGACATCACCCAAAGTTCCAATCCAAGAGACTCTCCCCTAGATCTAATCCTCAACATTAGGGAATAAGTCTATTCTTGCTTCAGTCAACCGTCTCATTAGTTTGTCAGACTTGAAAGTGTAGATGGACGGCCAGATGATGGAGGGCATATGATTGTGTCTGATTTTTCCCTCACAATGGAACAAGGTGCCTCTCGAGTGCCTTATTACGCAACACAAGTATATTTTTATTTCGTTGATCAATGTGTCCGTCAAGAGAATTTGGAGTCGTCTGCACTTGTTTTTCTGGGAGTACACCGGGGTGTGTCTCTTTTGAGTATCTAAGATACCTTCGACACTCAGACATGTATCGCTTACGATGCAGAGCCCTTTTTATGATGTTAGCCTGACTCCTTGGTCCTAATTAGCGCTTGGTCCAAGTGGACACTTAGAAAATGTTTGGGAGCGCTCGCCTTACTACATTACTGCTATCTGTGCCCTAAGAAATTCATTTTGTTGGGAGCGCTCGCCTTACTGCATTACTGCTATCCTAGTCAAGAGTGCTCGAATGGGATCATTGTCGTTCTCATCGTCACCAGGGTTCTTCTTTGGAGGCATTGTGATTCACCTTCAGAGGAAAAGAGTTCAGTAATAAGTATCGAAATTAAGTGAAGATTTGCTAAGGATAAAAGTTTCCTTAGTGGAGGAGTGAAATGAAGGGCTAGTCTGAGAGTGACTAGACCCTGAAGGAGGAGGAGTACTGAAGATGATGCTCCTAAGACAAGAAGGATCGAGAGAGTCTTTACGAGAATGCAGACACAAAGCAAACACAAGTCAATTTCTCAAGTTCACCCACTCAACACAGATGAAGGCACGTCAGGGTTCGGCCGCTTATCTTTTTAATTTTTAATTTAATGACAAGACAATCTTGGAAATTAAGCGGAGCTGTTAGGTACTGAAATATTTCACTAGGTCTGTCCCGAGTTCGTACAATTAGTTGCACCTACTCTCAATCAGTATAGGTGTAAGTACGGACCGTTTAAACGGCTACCCGTGTTACTTGAGGACGGAGCCTTCCACAGTGTCCTCTAAACCATCCACTCTGCTAAGGGAAGTCGGACCGTAAAACGGCTACCCGAGACCCTCACAGAAAAGTAGCTAATTATTTTTAATAAAACAGTAGTCTTTGTGAGATTTCTCAGTTTTGACTATGTCCTAGGTGTGTGTTCTTTCTAATCCTTACAATCAATGAGTGGGTTTCTCTCCACCAAACACAGGTTAATTTTATGTCAGTTTATATACAGTCGCCTTGATTAGCAGTCCCAGTTTTAAGTTAAGATTATCATTGTAGTTTATGTGAGCACAGAAATTCATGCCTAACAAGTAGTCCTAGTTCCTTTAACTCCTAAGTTGTAAAGCTTGAGAAGGAGAATCAGAAAAGCCAATGCAAACGTAAATCAATGATGCATGCTTAAGAGAAAGAGTTACAGTGAATCCTCGTGTTCTTCATGCCGGATGCAATATAAGGAATTTAAAATTACACTAAATGATATGCACAGATGAAAAACGCCCTAAGCAGATAGTTCTATTAGCGGGAAGAATTGATTTCAAAATTTGGCTAATGTTGAATGATCTATAGTGTGTATAGTTAGTGAAAGTGTGACCTAAGAATTATGAGCACAATCAATGATAGACAAGCAAGCGTATATATGACTAAGTCCTACGCCACTCAAGTCAGGTCCCAACCACACAGAAGGGGTTGAAACAGATCCGATACACCACAGAACTGTTCAGTCTGAATTATTACAAGGGTTGATAGAGAGGAACCCTGAGAATAATGCATAAATTTAAACCTAGACTAATCTCTCTCTCACAAAAATCAAAATTCAATTCTCCGTCCTTGCAGATCCTTGATTAAATCCCAAAATTTCGCTCCTAGTAGTCTGCGAAGAGAGAATTTGCGGTTAGTATCTGTAGTAAGAGAGAAATGCAGAATAAAATGCAGAAATATTACACAAAAATTAATTTCACAAAAATTTATTACAAAAATGATTTAAAACCCTAGAAAGTTACCGTTCCCTGGCAACGACGCCATTTGATATGTGCATACTACAGGTTACAAAGGAGGCGGACCTCAATAAGTGCATACTACAGGTTACAAAGGAGGCAGACAAGTATGAGATACTTTTCAAGTAGTACTCTCTCTCCTATTGTATTAGCATGCTAAGGACTTGTTACATGATATGCCTGAAATAACAACTCTAAAATTGAAAAGATAATAAGTAGCTGAACCTTCACGGCTTCACATGGCTTGAGTTGGTGAACCCAAATTTTGTATTGTGTTTGTATGGATCTAGATTGAGGATTCAAAGATCTCCCGCGCAGTTGCAAAAATTTTGTCATTTGTGTCTCTCTTTTGACCCCCGCCCAATTTGAGATTTTCTACTATTTTACACTCCATTTATTCATCGTTGACCACTGTATCTTTCCTCTTGCATCGATCTTCTTCTTGCTTCATGATGTTAATCCATGGATGGTTTACTTGAGACTTTGATGACGGCTACATCGATTCTATAGAATAGACCACGTCAATAATTCGAGGCGATTCCCGAGAACCTGATCCAGACTTTGCGGTTCGATCTCTAGACTCCTCATCTTCTATCCATACCTTTTGACCACCCAATAAACCATGATCACTTTTGTCCCACCTTTGTCGTGGTGAATGAAAGTCGATTACAATCTACATCTTTTTCATTCAAAACACTCTGGGATTGACCCTAATTTGAGACTCATCTTGGCAGATGGGATTCAATTTCAAAATGGTCTGATTGGGAATTTTTTACATTTTAGATAGAAGCCAATCCCAGCCCTGGATCCCAAAACAAAATTCATCTCTTCGGATTCAGACCCAGAAATGGCTCCCCAAGGAAAGGGCAAGGGTTAGCAACCACCTTCCCAGCCTGAGCAAGGATAGATGATGGATCAGAATTCGGTGAACACTCAATTGTTAGCCTCTATCAGGCCATTCAGTAGCAGCTGACAGAGCAGGCCCTAGCACCGACTATGTTCTAGGACATGTTGAATGATGTAATGAACAAACAAGCAGGAGGAGGAGGTGGACCTTGTGATGATCCTAACGAGGAAGAGCCAGAACAAGGGAGTAGAAACCCACGCTGAAAGAGACATATAATGCTGGAGAAAACCAGATGAGTGAGTGGATCCTCATTCCAGCGGTGCATACTCACTTTGAGCTCAAGACTTAGTTCCTCGCTCTTCTCCTATCATTTCACGAGAACACCAGCAAAGATCCTTACAGTCACCTACATCAATTTTCACGCATCTGTTGTACAACCCACTTCCCCAATGTTCCTTTGGACGTAGTGAAAATGATGACGTTCAACTTTAATTTGAAAGATAAGGCCCTATACTTTATCAATCATTTAGGAAAGGTTGTGATGACATGGGTGCAATTGAAATCCACCTTTCTGCATAAATTCTACCGTTTTGGTCGGCTCAAAAATATGTGAGCCAGGATCAACAACTTCTCCCAAGGTGCCTACGAGACCATTCATGAAGCCTGGGAGAGATTCACAGATATGCAAGAGAAGTGCCTCCACATTGAGATACCAAAGACCAGTCTGGTCCAACATTTTTTAGGGAACTGAACATAGAAAGCCAAACGCTCATCGACGTAACATGTGAGGGATCTCACTTCAATAAGGATGAAGATGTGGGAAAATCTTTAAAAAATGGCTGAAGGAGAGGCCACCCTCTCTTCATACCGTACATATTAAAAGCAACCCTAGATCCTCCAGAAACAAGTTCAGATGGCAGCATCTCGCGAGGCAGAGAGAGATGAGAACTCTAACCTCAACATCATCGGAGGCCGTCTCTCAAACATTGATATTAAAATCGAGAAGCGATCATAGGATCTTGATAAACTCGTTGTGATCGAAAAGAGGACATAATACTTAGACAAACTGGACCAGATCACCAATCAATTAGAGTTGTCGGTGGGCACCATTAGTTCTGTCTAGTCGGTGACACCGCCTACAGAGACTCCATCTGAGAAGAAAGATGAGCCATCACCACCACAACAACCTTAGCCAAGTTAGTAGCCACCGATAGTCCAGCACGTGTACTATGTGCACACGCTCTATCAGGGCCAGTTGTAGCAGTAGATGGTGGTTTAGTTGTATCCAGACTTCCTTTCCTCTTCCGATTCAGCTTTTCCACCAACACCCGTGATTCAAGAAGTCAATGGTGTCTGGAGCAATGACGCATAATTGTCCCATCCTACCAGACATCCTCAGGGCCAACCACAAGCCAACAGGGCCTACCACCAACCTCAAGGTAGTCGTTTTGGACAGTCCTCTCTATCCCGCCTCAGTATCACCAGCCTCTACAGTACAATAACCAATGGAGGTAGAACCAGCAGTATGCACAGCCGCAGTACTTCTCGTTACAGTCGTATCACTAGTATGTGGTTGTTCCACATCAACAGTATACTCCTCCCTCCTACTACCAGTACCAGCTTCCTCTACCTCCTCAACCACATCAGCAGTCATCGCCTCAGCCACGTAATAATCAGCCACAACATGGTCTATACGTTAAACCTTCAGATGTGAGTCCTATGAACCTGATCCTTGATTGCTTGGCCCATCTTGTCAAATGGATAACATACGAGACGAAGAATCTAGATGACCTAAGTGCCACCAAAACATCCATTCTTCCGCAAGTCAAAGAAAATCCCAATAGCTTCAAAAGAAAAGAGCAGGTAGAATGCGATGTCCAGTATGTGCCTATAGAGTTGGATTATTGTTGTATTGTTTTATCTAATGTTGTCACTCTCAGGAGCAGTAGGAATTCGCTCCATCTGCCACAAGCCACGGGAAAAGTAAAACTTCGACAGGTAAATCTTCATCTTCTACATCAGCCACGCCAACCACAAGGACGGGTGGGGAAGGAGGAGACATTCCAGTTGCCATTCGCCTCCACCACCATCAGAAAAACTCCCAAAAAATAGAAAAATCCAAAAGATCAAAAAGATGTTCGCAGCTAAAGTAAATCCATGCCAGTCATTGAGGAGCTGCCTGCCACCATCGATCCTACGCCAGTCGATGGAACCGAACCCCACCTTTTGCTTGTACTCCAGCACCAGCATAGTCATCTACAATATGTACTCCTTTTTGTGAGTCGAACATATAGAATATTGTAGACAAGGATTTTGTTGTAAATAAGAACCCTGTTTTTGATTTCGACCCTGTAGATATTCCTTTTCTAGAAGAAATAGAAAATTCCAAAAAATGCAAAAAAAATGCATTATCTGATCCCATAGTTGTGGATATCGTTAAATATAGTTGTTGAGATTCCTTTAATGAAGGCTATGGAATACATACATGTTGTGAAGAAAGTCTTGAAAGAGGTATGTACAAATAAGCGTCGACCAGCCCATAACAACATACATTGATAGGTTGATAAGCATGTTCTCACCATGGCTACTATTGCAGGGATCAACAATCTCCCTCAAAAAAAGCAAGACAAAGGAGCACCTTTGATCAGTTGCAAGATTTTTGATCAGGTCTTCGAGCGAACATTTCTTGACAGTGATTCTTCCATCAAGCTCCTGCCCTCTTCATTATTGTAAGAATTTGGGCTAGTTCCTCTCAAGCAGACATAAATGATCCTTTAGTTTGATAATCGATCCATCAAGTGACCTCGAGATCTTTAGGAGTACATTGTGGTAAATGGATGGGACATTCAGTTTCCAGTGGATTTTGTAGTCCTTGTAATGGACACCACTCACCCTTACTCCAGACTCCTATCATCCTAGGATGATCATTCCTGCGCACTTCACAAGCCGTGATTGATTATGGGTCTGGAAAGATCACCTTCAACTCGGGTAAAAACAGAATTACTATAGACGTGATCAGTGAACCCAAAGTCGTAACTGATGAGGGCCATGCAGCATTGTGTGAAGCAGACCGTGACTTCATTGTAGAGATCAGAGATACACCACTCTCTTTTAACGATCCATGGACACAAGAAATCCTCTCTCTAAAGGAGGACCTAGATAGAATGATCGACACAAGCTCCGAGGACATTTGGGAGACAGAATCCAATTTGCTTATGAATCTTTTTCATTCCAATGATTCATTACAACCCAAACATAATGATTCCATTATAGATTTGTTCTGCACGTTGTCAGAACATCGGAGAGACACTAAGATCTGCACTACTACCATAGTTCAGACAGAGCATCCTCCAACCAACACCATTTCAGAAGTAACCGAGAAGTCGGACAAATCAGAATCAGAACTGAAGCCACTTCCAGTAGGCTTGAAGTATGATTTCCGTACGGGTGCAGAAAACATGTATCCGGCCATCATCAGCAGCAGGGTGACCCCAGAACAAGAATCTTGACTTCTCAAGGTTCTAGAGAAAAACCACAAGGCACTTGGTTGGTACATTTCCGATCACCAAAGGATAAATCTGGTTATGTGCTCACACCATATCTACCTAGAAGAAGATGCCAACCCATCACTTGAGTTTTAGAGGATACTAAATCAAAATCTAATGGGCATCGTTATGAAAAAATCATGAAATGGTGTGATGCAAACTTTATTTATCTGATCTCTGGCCCCAAATGGGTGAGCCCACTACACATAATTCCGAAGAATTCAGGGCTTATTGTGGTTAATATGATAGAGGAGAGGAGATATCTACTCGAGTTCCGACATCTTGGCGTGTATGTGTTGACTACCACCATTTGAACGCAGCAACTAAGAAGGACCAGCTCCCCTTGCCATTCATTGATCAAATATTGGAAAGATTGGCTGGCAAGGAGTTCTTCTGCTTTTTGTATGGCTACTCTGATACAACCAAGTGGCAATCTCCCTTGAAGATCAAGAGAAAATGACCTTCACTTGCCCGTTCGGCACCTATGCTTTCAGGAGAATGCCGTTTGGACTGTGCAATGCACCAGCAACATTCCAGAGATGCATTCTTATAGTTTTAGTCAAGATGGTAGGTGATACTATCGAGGTATTTATGGACGACTTATTTGTCTGTGGTGACATCTTTGATGCTTGTCTTGAACACCTAGACAAAGTACTTCGAAAATTCCATGAAGCCAATCTGGTATTATCATGGGAAAAGAGCAACTTCATGGTCACAAACTCACAGAGGGGATTGTGTTGGGTCACGTCATTTCGAAATGTAGCATGGTGGTACACCCAGTAAAGATGGATATGATTTCCAATCTTGAGGACCCTCAGATAGTAAAGAATGTGAGATCATTTCTGGGTCATGTGGGACTCTATAGAAGATTCATCCATGATTTTAACCGCATCGGCCGACCTCTTACATATTTACTATGCAAGGAGACTATGTTCAATGTTGATCAGTAGGTCCTCCTTTCATTCAATCAGCTGAATAAGCTAATCACCCAAGCTACAGTTGTACAGTCGATAGATTAGTCTCTTCCTTTTAAGATCATGACAGATGCATCAGATTTTGTAGTTGGGGTAGTTTTAGAACAACAGAAAGACAAGGTGCCCTATGTCATCCATTATGCTAGCAAAACATTATATGAAGCTTAGAGAAACTACACTGTAACAGAGAAAGAGTTGCTGGTTGTGGTATTCTCCCTTGGGGAGTTCAGATCCTATTTTCTTGGATCAAAAGTCACAATCTACACTGACCACTCTACTAGCAGGTACTTACAACAGAAGAAGGATACCAAGACCAGACTAATCATATGGATCCTTCTCCTAAAGGAGTTCGATTTGGAAATTAAAGACAAGTTTGGAGTTCAAAATGTAGTAGCAGATCATCTATTTGAAATAGAGTTGTAGGATCTTCTCCCGAGTGGTGCACTTATCACAGACAGCTTTCTTGACCAGTTAATTCTAACTGTGGATTCACTTACTTGGTATGCTGATATTGTCAACTACCTCATCTCTAGCGTAGTTCCACAAGAATGGATGAAGATTCAGAAGGACAAATTCTTATCAAAAATCCATTTCTACCAATGGGAAGATCCTTTACTATTTATGGAAGGAGTGGATTGTATTTGGCGCATATGTAATTGTCACGCAGAGCAACATAGTGTCCTCGAGCATTGTTACTCACTCAAATCTATGGACACCACTCTGGAGATAGAATGGCAGCGAAAGTATTGCAGTGTGGCCTCTGCTGGCCTACACTATTTAAGGATGCAACAACATTTGTCAAATGATGCACTGACTATCAACGATTGAAAAGCACCCTTACATCCAAAGATTCAATGCCCCTAAAGATCATTTAGATTGTTGATGTATGCTTGGGGGATCGATTTCATGGGACCCTTTCCCAACAACCAGGGATACGAGCACATCCTTCTTGTTGTTGATTATGTGAGTCGTGGGTTGAATCTACCCCCGCTTGAGTCACGGATAGTCGTATAGTGTGCTGCTTTCTAAAGAAAACATCATTTCATGGTTAGGGATTCCGAAGATATTTATATCAGATGGGGGTAGGCACTTTATTAATCGAGAGGTCAAGAAATTAACAAAGGAGTACGGCATCGAGAACCGAGTCACATCTCCTTACCATCCTCAGACCAATGGTATGGCACAATTATCTAACAGAGAAATCAAGACCATATTTCAAGAGCTTGTCAAGTCGGAAAGGAATAATTGGTCCTAGCTTTTGGACTCAGTCCTTTAGGCATAGCTTTTGGACTTAGTCCTTTGGGCATATCGAACCACTTATAAGGGCATGTCGCCTTATTGTCTTGTATATGGAAATCCATGCCACCTACTAATGGAACTGATTCATAAATCATTTTGGGCATTTAATATCTGTAATTTTGACTCACAACAAGTGGTTAGAAGAGGAAATAAGATATGAAAAGGCTCTTGCAGTTTCGATACTATGCATATGATTACACATTGATGTACAAGCATAAGGTGAAATGCTGGCATGATCAGTACATCAGAAGAAAGACCTTCGAAGCTGGACAGAAAGTGTGGTTATTCAATGCAATGTTGAAGATCTCCATGGGCAAATTGAAAAGAAAATGGACAGAGCCATTTCAAGTTTGAGAAGTGCATGATAATGGTTGTATTGCGATATCGGAATTGTCTCCAAACGCACAACAATTTATTGTCAACGGTCAATTACTGAAGCCCTACTTCAAGCATGACACTTTCTTGGCTGTTGTCGAATTTATCCAAGTACTTTGCACTGACAATATATCCTCTACAGTAATAACATCAAAAGATTCAGATAATGTCACTCAAAAAACTCTTTCTTTAAGCTTTATTATTTTTCTTCTTTTTTCTCTGTTTTTTCATTCCATATTTATAGCAATATGTATATATGTGTGTGTATGTGGGGATATCACCCTTTTTTGTCAGACTTCTACACTTAGGACGTACTTTGTCCTGAGTATGGGGGCTGCATCCTGACTTCTTTCATTCTTTAATCCTCTCCACTGTCTCCTTTTCTTGTCTCTACTTACGGATATCTTACACTAAGTATAGGGGGAGACAGTCGGAATACGATATGTTCACTCCCACCCTTGACCCTCCCTACTTTGTGTACAGTCTGTTATACTTAGGATTATTTGATCCTAAGTACAAGGGGGACAGTCAACTTCTCATTCGTCCATTCAATTCCTCATTCATTTATTCTTCTGACTTTTCTATACTCGGTATGATTTATGTCTTCTTTTCTATCTCTGATATAGGAGGACATATCTCAAGTTAAGTATAGCGAGGTCATATATATTGTGTATATACCATAGCCATAACTCGTACTTTCATGTTTTTAATAGTATTTATGGATAAAAATACTATCAAATTTATTAAATACTTAATAAAAAGATACTTATATTTCCACAAATTCTTTTACATATTATTAATAAATCAGACCAAAATACTTTGCAAAATGTTTGAAAAATAGTTTGAAAATCTTTTTGAAAAATATTTTGAAAACTATTTGGCAAATATATTGTAAACTATGTTAAACCTTATAAAAAAGTTTTGTTTCTAAAAATTTCTTTTATTTGCATGAAATAAAAATATTTGAAAATGATTTGCAAATGGTTTGGAAAATGGTTGCAAAAATATTTTGAAAAATCTTTGTTTAAAAAACCTTCGTAAAATGATTTTCAAATGTGTGTAAATGTTTGTAAAAATAATTTGTAAAAATTATTTTAAACTATAGTTTTTCAAAATTGTATGCAAAATGATTTTTCAAATAAATTTGAGGAATATACATCACACTAAAATTCTTTATTAAACTATATATACATAGTTATGAAAATGAGCACTTATCCCTTGTAAATCCATAAAACTTAATTCTTATAAATATAAGATGCATCCTTGTGTAAATATCTGTACCTAGTTTTCTGACAAAATCTTTTGTTTTCAAAAATCATAAAAACATTTGGAAAACCAAAAATACCAAAAACACTTGAAAATACTTTTAGAAAAAAATAAATAAATACATATACAACATCTTTTTAAAAAAAATACATAAAAAGTTCAAAACTTTGAAAATTGCATCACAAAAATATTTTATGTATAACATTTGCATAGAATTCACATTTTTGGATTGAGTTTGATAATTGAACTAGTCTAAGAAAAATCTAAAGATTGAAGCTTGGTTGGACCTTAAATCTACCTAATAAAAGGAACCTTATAGGAGCTAGAATTGAGGTACTCAAGGTCTAGGTGACTTAATTCTTTGAGGATCACGAGACTTGCTTCAATGGATTCTTGACGACATAAGTAGAGTGTTTTGGAGAATACACACGGCTCTTATCGATAATTACCTAACTTGGGCACTTGTACATTTCACTTGGCTCAACTCAGTTGGGGTGGTGAAAGGATTAGATTTTCTGGTATGAGATGCACAATGTTGGACATGCGAGCCCACGACGAGCCACTACGCAATAAATGTTATTGCGAATATCATTCCCTGATCTGAACTGAAGAATAAATAATTTGCATAATAGGTCTTTAATACAATTAGGGTTATGTACCATGGCCATCTTATTAATCATACAGTTGTTGATTCAACTATTGAATTATAGAGGTTGGTGCTTGGATGAATATCTAAAGGGTTAGATTGAGGACTCGTCAAGCACCGTCAAATGATTGTTAAGAGATGATCTCCAGACTCAGTAGGAGATGTCAATCCTTTCTCAGTTAGGCGGATATGTGATCGACCTCGTGATGCAGGTCCTCTACATAGGAATAGAGATTCGGAGGTGTCAGATTAGTTAGGTCAAAGAGTTGACTTAACGAGATCGATATAACCAAAGTCATATATCATATGCTATCATGATATAGGCACACATCCTCTGACCGGAGACAGATGTGTCACTATATGTCTGAGTATGTACATTTGGCAGACCAATAGGTTGATGACCTAACCAAGGTCTATACACCGGTGTGCTGGGGTGCATATAAGGGCATATGAGTAATACGATCTATCAAAGGGATCATACAGTTTCATTTATTGAACCGGAAGGCATGAGCTCACTCATGAGATATTGAGAAGAATCAAATTCCGTGCACGGTCATCTCGCTTTGGAAGCTTGACTGAATTTGTAGGTTTGATATATACTTTTGGAAAGTATATGATCAAGACCTAGGTATGATATATGCTTTTGGAAAGTATATGATCAAGACCTAGGTATGATATATGCTTTTGGAAAGTATATGATCAATACCGAATCCCAATGATCAAATGAGAAACTTACTAATAAAACCATGAAGTAGATAATATAAAGTTAATCTAATACTTCAGGTTTATTCTAAGTCTTCCAGTATGCAGGATGTATACAGGTATTGGGAATACCTGAGGGTGATGTGATCATAAACGATTGTATAAACAAGACGCTTCTGTTCCTAGGGAGTGATGAAACAGGTCTGGATTTTAGTGACTCCTCTCAGTAAAGAAGTAATCTGATCTTGGTCCAAATGTTGAGCATTGATCTGAGTGTGATTCAGATGCAATGAGAAGATTAGATTTGTGGTCTTGATTTAATCAAGCATCTATGGGAGGTCTGCGATCTGGATTGAAGATATGATCTCAATATCCAAGTCCCTATATACGGAACAATACAATCGCATTGTCCTTATCTCCAAGTATTCGCGGAGAAAGCGCATTATCCTTGAAGGGGTTCGGAATAATTTCATTGTTAATAATATGTATCCGAGCATTGAGAAAATTGATAATTAAATGTGATTTAATTATCATGAATAATATGAATTTGATTCATATTATAAGGAGAGTTATCTAAGATAATTAAATGTGATTTAACTATCAAAGATGTGAATAATATAATGCGATTCATATTATTTGGGCACACGAGAATAGAGATCCAAGATGATTAAATGTGATTTAATTATCATGGATATGAATAATATGGATAACAATATCCATCATAGTCATATATATTAATGATTTATAATATATAAGAGAGAGCTATTTGTAATTTACATTTGTTAATTAAATGTTGATGTGAATTGGATTCACATTGGATAATTAATTGAAAATGTAATTATCATTTTATTTTGGGTTGTGAATGTGATTCACAATTTTCCAATGGCAAGATTGCAATATTCACAAAATAATTATGAATTATTTTTGTAGAATAATTTTCAACAAGTGTTGTTGTAAATCTTGGAGATTTCCATGGAATTATGTAATCTCATGAGATTACATGAGATTGCCACCAAATCCCATATTATGGAAAGAGGCAATCTTCATTCCATAAATCTCCATGCTTGATTGAGGGTGGGTATGTGTGTGTGCGAGGGGGCGCGAGTGAGCGGGTACGTCTACGTGTGTGTCTGAGCGCGGTTGAGCGCGGGGGTGTGTGTCTGTGTGCGCGTACGCACGCGCGCGTGGGCGGGTGTCTGTGGGCGTGCGGGACTGCGCGTGGCGGCGTGCGAGCGCGAGTGTGTGGGGCCCGAGTGAGCAAAAGAGCGCGCGCCGGCGCGCGAGGGCGCGTGTCTGTGGGCATGCGGGCCCGCGTGCGGCGGAGTGTGAGCGCGAGTGTGCGAAGCTCGCATGAGCAAGAGAGCACGCGTGGGCGCGCACGTGCGGGTGTGTAAATTTAAAGCGCACATACTCAACTCTTTTTGTATTTTTCAATGATGCCGAAAAGAACCAAAAAATTAAATAAAAACTATTTTGGATTTTTATATCAATTTTAAATGTTTTAGTATTATTTTCTAGATTTTCCCACAATTTTAAAAACATTTAAATAAATCAAAAACATGGAAATAAATAAATAGAAAATATGAATTTTTTGTAATTTTAAAATAGCAAATAAGGTTAAAAATAGATGAATTATATACAGAAAGAAAGATATTTTTTATACTTTCCAGAAAACCATTTTGTGATTTTTTGTAATTTCAATATATTTTTTCTGAATTTCTAATGGTTTACAAGTTTTATGATTTGTATGGATTTTTATAAATAATTAAAGAGCCAGACGTAAATAAAAATTAAAAAATCAAAGGAAGCAAATAAGATTTTTTTGAATTTTTGGAAGGATTTTTATTTTTATTATTCTTTACTGGAAACATGACATTTTTATGTTGTTTTAATTTTAAAAATATTAAAAATAAATAAAATATGAAATGCAAATTGTATATTCAAGATGAATTTGACAGGAAATTACATGAATTTTTGTGGAATTTTGTAAATGTTTTTGATAAATTTTATTTGATTTTTCAAATGTAAAAATAAAACAAACTTATATGGACTAATATGAAATTATTGTAAGTATGCAGACTGAATGATAATAATTATTTAAAATACAACGTGAGTTATGCAAATTTCCCAAGAAAGCACGCGCGAAGACACGTGTGTCTCATTGGATTGGACTAGAATGCAATTAATATACTTCCGTGGGCTAAATAATAACGTGAAAATAAAATATTATTATTCCCATTAACCCAATAGATCACATGCGACACACAATCTACACTTAAAATGGTATTGAATGCAAATAAAATAAATACCACGGATGAAATTGCAAATGTTCAAATAAAGAAAAGATGGTACGTTTCCTCATAGGATTTAATAAAATAAAATAAAATAAATGGGTTAAGGTGCAAATGTACCCATAAATGACGTGGAGGCTCGGGTGGCTCTAATGCTCTCGTAAGATGATCGGATAGCGGTGATTGTCTCTATAATGAAGGGTCCCGATCAGATCTTGAAACTTTAATCAACGGTCGACTTTTGGGGCACAATCGATGGTTGAGATCTAAACTAGAGAGTTGTTCTTCATCGTGCGGTCTTGAGGAGACTTGGAGGAACTAGGAAGAGCTTGAGATCTATTGAGATCGGATGATTCGATTCTCCCTCATTCGTTGGTGGATTATCTTCAAATCATGCCCAAAATGTCTCTCAAGATGTTCTGCATCTGGTGTATACGTCAGATCTTTGTGAAATTTCTACATCAGGGGTTCTCGAATGTGTTGAACAATCCTTGATCCATAAACCTACTCTAGTCTTTAATCTTGCATCATACGTGAAATCTAGAGATCCATAGACCTACAATGGGAAGCTCATGCTCGGAGGAATTATCTGGCCAACAAGTTAGGTCAAAGGCAAAGGAAATAGTGGATGGATGAAGGTCTCTAGCGTAGGTGGGCAGAGGGGGGATCGAGCTCTTGATTGGTGATGATCTGGAGATGAACAGATAGTGGAAGGGATGGATAATTATGTGGGGAGCGTAGAGGCATGGTCAGAGGTTGTTGATAATGATCGAAACTCCTCGATCTTGCAGATCGGAGGATGAAAATGTTTATCTAGTCTCTGGGATTCAAATGAAATCAAAGTGAAAAGAAAGAATAAATCGAAGATAAAACATCTAAGCTACCTACAGAATGGAAGAAATAGGGGAACATCTTGATCTACGGTTCTAGTGGAGAGGCTGAGATGTGTGGCAGATGGCTCCAGCGATGTAGCTGAATCTCGATATTCACTCAAAATCTTGCATTCCTACTTGAAGGTAGTCGACCTTTGTCACTAATCAACCTTCCAGCACTCAAACTCGGGGAGAAAATGGGCTAAAGTAGGATCAAGAGCTCGCTAGAGGTGGAGGGGTGATATTTATAAGATGAACTCCATCGTTGATTTGAATCAAAAAATGGGTGTTGATCGAGGTGAGTTTGGTGGATATGAGAAGATGGCGATTGAGATGAATGATCGGGCTTGAATGTTGGAGAAGGAACTGTAAGCGATTAGTGATTAGAGGTGTGTGGAAAATTAGGTCAAGTAACAGTGGAGGGTGAAGTTAGAGAGTGTCAGGTGCGGGCTAAAGAGTTGACTCGGATCAACAAACCTAGGTCGTCTAATCAGAAGGCACGGAGAGTAATGCCAAAATAGGCTCGACGACAAAATAGACCAAAATGTAAAGTAATTGAATTAAAAATAGAAATGAAGTTATTTAATTATATAATGTAAATAAAAAATGTCAAGAATAGATTAAAGTTAATTTTAGTGATTTTTAATTAAATAAATGATATATTTAAATGGGTTGAAATATTAAAATAAATACAAGGTATTATTTACATATATGTATACATATATATAGAAGACTTTGATTTTTAATTCATTATTTAAATATATACATAATTTAATATTTTATTTGTTTATAATACTTCGTTTTAATGATATTTTTATTTTATTTTTAGGTATTTATTAATTAGGTGAATTAAATAAGTATAAGTACAATACATACATGGTAATAAATATACAGTATATACATGATTTCATTTTATTGAATTTTTATTTTATTATTTTTATTTATATTTTATATGAGTTAAATACAATATTTACAATTATTTTAAAATACAATATTTAAAAATATGCACTAAACTAAATAATTAAATAAACAATATACATATAGTACATAGGTATAATATACAATAATACCCTAATTGGCCACAGTTCACACCTTAACTCTAATTTTTATGAAATTACCTCCATTTAAAGATAATTTAATTTGGAGTATAATGAAAGTGAGTTTGATGAATTTCAATTTCAGGTGGAGAAGATATTGATTTTACAGTTTTGTACTTTGTGGCTTTTGGAAAGTGTTGTTATTTACACAATATATACAAGTCCTTATTGAAATTATTTTTATTATTTACAAGAGGATTTTATTCACAAACTTCAAGAAGAAATAATTATTATTTACAAAATATTTGGTAATGAATAAATTAAAGAGGATGTGACATAGATAATATTATACATATGATGGATATGTAAAGGTGACAAGTGTTTTTTCTGGTAAATAGGCCTCATCTTCCCCTACTTTCTTCCTTGTCGATCAGGTCAAGTCTTGACCTTCTCTCGGGGTCCGATTTAGCCGGTATATAATATATACATACAATCTTTTTTTCTTTATTTTTCCTTTATTTATTTATTTTAGATTAAAATAGTGATAAATATACCATATTTACACAATAATTAGAGTTAGTAAAAGAATAGAATTAGTTATATTTACAATGTTATAAGGTATTTTAAGTTAAAATAAATGAATAAAGATGATGAAATGCATGTCCATTAGTTATATAAGGAGACAATAACATATGAAAGATGGAAAGAATCCATGACCAAACAAATGATCACATTATAAGCTAGGATAGACACTCATCTCACCTCCTGATAATGTAGCAGTGGTAGGATGCAAGTTGGTCTTTACACTAATCACATAGAGTGTGGTATCATTGAGTGCTAAAAAACTCTACTAGTTGATGAAGGAATTACCTAAATATATGGCATTAACTAAGATGAGACTTTTTCACGTCATCAAGCATGCCTCTCTTGTATTCTCCTTGCTTTCTCAACCATCAAGGGTTGGTCTTTATATCAATTATATGTGAGTAATGCCTTCTTATATGGGGACCTCGATGAGGAGGTCTACATGAAACAACCACCATGGTTTGTTATTAAGGGAGAATCACAAAAGGTATGCCGGTTTGAAAATCAATATATGACCTTAAGTAGAGTCCCATAGTACGGTTCTGGAAGCTCTTAGTCATGTCTTTTAAAAAAAGTATTTCACTTTCCCAAATGCAAACCATTCCCCCTTCATATCTCAAGCATCATTGAAATAGTCATCATTATATTCTACAATGATGACATCACTGTTAGCGGAGATGGCATGGAGGGAATCAAATGGTTCAAGCTCCATCTCAAAAGTTTCTTATAACGAATTTAAGACATCTACGGTACTTTCTTGGCTTATAGTTCACATGGAGTGATGTAGGACTTGTGATATGTCGGAGGAAATGTGTGATAGATATACTTGAGAAGATCAGGATGACCAACTACAAGCCCACATCTATTCTTATGGATCCTAATATTAAGTTGTATGAATAAAATACATAAGAAATAGATGTTAAAAGATGCAGAGAACTTGTAGGGGAATTTTTATTGTAATAGTAACCATGTTGGACCTCTTATTTGCTCTATGAGCCATGAGAGACAATTTATGGCTTAACCCAAGTAAGCTCATATAGATGTTCTTATTATAATTCTTAGATACATAAAGGTGTGTCTAGAAAAGAGTTTCTTTTTAAAAGAGGAGGTTAGAACTCTCAGGATATGTTGATGTAGGCTATGAAGGTTGTCATGCAGTTAGAAAGTTCACCTTGAATTTTGCAATATTTTTTAGACTATTACTTAGTCATTTGGAAGAGTAAGGAGAAATATGTTGTATCCAGATCTAGAGTTGACTCAAAAAATTGGGTTTTGCCTTAGACTATTATTGAAATAATGTAGGTCAAATATGTTTTTACATTCCTACTCATTGAGAATCTTCTACACGTATCATTATCGGGATTCGATCAGACAACATTGTTTGTACCAAATGATCCTACATTCTATGAGAGAACAAAGCATACTAACTTCCACTATAATAGAGACATTGATCTAGAAGAGATTCAGCTCTACTTCTCATGTTTCCTCATTTGAATATACGACTAACATATGTTGGACATGCGAGCCCACAGTGAGCCATTATGCAATAAATGTTATTGCAAATATAATTCCCCGATCTAAAATGAAGAATAACTAATTTGCATAATAGATCCCTTAGTACAATTGGAGTTAGGTACCATGGCCATCTTAATGATCATATTGTAGTTGATTCAATTGTTGAATCATAGAGGTCCGTGCTTGGATGAATATCTAAGAGTTAGATTGAGAACTCATCAAGCACCATCAAATGATTGTTAAGTAATGATCTCCAATCTGAGAAGGAGATTGCACTCCTTTATCTAAAGAATGATATCTGACCAACCACTTAATGTAGTTCCCATGCATAGGAATAGAGATTTGAAGGTGTCATATTATTTAGGCCAAAGAGTTTACTTAACAAGATTGAGATAACCAAATACCTATGTCATATGATGTCACTATATAGGCATGCATCCTTTGACCGGAGACAGATGTGTTACTATATGTCTCAGTATGTACATTTGGCATATCAATAAGTTGATGACCTAACCAAGGTCTATACATCGACGTGCTGGTGTCCATGCAAGGACATATGAGTAATACGATCTCTCAAAGGGATCATATAGGTTCATTTGTTGAACCAAAAGACATGATCTCACTCATGAGATATTGGGAAGAATCAAATTCCGTGCACGGTAGTCTTGCTCTGGAAGCTTGACTGAATTTGTATCTTTGATATATTCTTTTCGAAAGTATATGACCAATACCTAGGTATGATATATGCTTTTGCAAAGTATATGATCAATAACAACTCCCAATGACCGAATGCCAACCTTAATGATAAACCCTTGAAGAAGACAATCTAAATAGATCTAATACTTCGGGTTTATTCTTGGTCTTCCAGTATGCAGGATGTCCAGGTATTAGGAATACATAAGGGTGATGTGATCATAAATGATTGTATAACCATGATGCTTCCATTCCGAGGGAGTGATGAAACAAATCTGGATTTTAGTGACTCCTCTTGGTAGAGAAGTGATATGATCTTGGTCCAAATGTTGGACATTATCTGAATGTGATTCAGATGAAATGAGAAGATTAGATTTGCGATCTTGATTTAATCAAGCATCTGTGAGAGGTCCACAAGATCTAGATTTGAGATGTGATCTCAATATCCAAGTCACTATACATAGAATAATACAATCGCATTGTCCTTATCTCTAGGTATCCATGGAGAAAGCACATTGTCCTTGAAAGAGTTCATGGATAATTTCATTGTTGATATTATATATTCGAACATCGAGAAAATTGATAATTAAATGTATAAGGAGAGTTATCTTATAAAAGTAAATTTGATTTAATTATCAAAGATGTGAATAATGTGAATGTGATTCATATTATTTGAGCGCACTAGAATGGAGATCCGAGATGATTAAATAAGATTTAATTATCGTGGGCATGAATAATGTGGATAGCACTATCCAATTATTTATATATATTATAAATGTGATTTATAATATATTAGAGAGAGCAATTATGATTTATATTTGTTGATTAATTATTGATGTGAATTGGATTCACATTGGATAATTAAGTGAAAATATAATTTACATTTTATTTTGGGTTGTGAATGTGATTCACAATTTTTCAATGGCATAATTAAAAAATTCATAAATTAATTTGGAATATGTGAATATATTACCAATAAAAGTTGTTGAAAATATTTAAGAGGACTATTTAAGATATTATATCTCACGTAAAATAGAGAAAAAGGAGCCACCTTAATGGGTGTTGGACGACCACCCTTGAATTGGTCAAGAGTGGTCATCCCCCTATTTTAGGGGTTGACTCTCTTTCTCTCTTTAGCTTCTTATCTAAATTGAGTTAATTAATTAAATTATGTTGATGATAATTCAATGTACATTTGATTTAACTTAAATTAATTGTTATTGTGATTTTACAACAAGATCATGGCCATTGAAAGAAACACAAATCAATCTCATCAACTGATTTTGTGTTGTCCATGGATTGATATCTATGGATCCCAAAATCCTATAAAAGAAGAGGCACCCCTTTCACTTCAAGTTACATCAAACACATGCTCTCTGTCTCATTCTCTACATGCCAAGTCTCTCCCCCCCCCCTCTCTCATTGTGGTCGTCTACCATGGAGCCATAGAGAGAATCATCATTGTTGCAGCATCATCATTATGTTGTCGGACCGTCTCCTTCAGTGCACCTCGCTCGTAAAGAAGACGTCAGATCTCATATGATGAGATCAGGAGATTTGTTGCTTGGATCATCAACATGGATTGCTAGGACCGTGCATCTCATCAACTCACAAGCGTCTCCTCCGTCAGATCGGACTTTAGACAGAAGGTCTCTTTGCTTAGAGAAGCGATCGCAACCATGCTTCAAGAGGTAACCTTAATACCTAATTGTGATCTAGATGAAATGATCTGAGAATTGTTCTTGGATCATGTGGTTTCATCGTTGAAAAATTTTAAATTATGCTGCCTCGAGCAACTAGTACGACTAGTGACTCTTGATCACATTCGATGTGATCCTCACGCTTCCATGATGTTTTTAAGGATTTTCATGTATCCTTCAAGTTGTATCAACGCCAGGATGTGGGTTTTGGATATGATCCATAAACCTAAGAAGACATGGCCACATTAAAGTTGTGTGAAGTTTCATCGCATTTCATTCATGTGATCCTGTTTTGTGATTATTTTCGGCCATGTTTAAAATGTTTAAACACAAAATTATCATTCTATAATGTTCCCCATTAAATAAGAAAATCTTAGGATTTGAGTTTGTGTGATTCGGAATCCAATAACTCAAGCTATGATCATTTTAATGAACATATATCTACTTTTTTAGGGATGTCGAATCTTCAATTTATATTCATTATTATTTCAATTCTGAGCTCGGAATTTCCCCATTGGCCCATGTTGGGTTGTTGACCTCGGTCAACCATCTCTCTCAGTTGAACTGACCCGGCAGGTCCTTCACCGGATTCAATTTCTCTGAATTATCCTGACCGGGTCCAGCCTCCAAATGCCTCGATTTTTTGATCCAGAGATTCTCCTAGGATCAGTGATACTCACAAATCCATTGGCGGGCATCTATATGAAATCTCTTTTCCGCCTCCCAAGCTCAGTAGCTCGTCCCTCGTGCCACCATTTCTCCACAAACACTTCCAGCAGGATGACAGCCTCCTGCAGGTCCCTTTGGGAGCTCGTTTGGATGCTTGGTTAACGACACTCACTTTGTAGCCAGACCTCTCCGCCACGTCAAGACTCTTCTGCCTTTTGCATCAGAATTGGGGCAAGGACCCCTCTTCTGCGTACTTCACTGATCATTAGAAACCACGCAGGTACTCCTTATCTCGCTTCCATCCCGCGTCCCCTTTGAATTAAGTCCTTCTACTTCATCGCCAATTCATTCGCTCTGACCACCAGGTCTGGAGCTCCATTCCGCACTCCTCCCTGCATAGATTGATACGCCAGTTTAACCTTCGTCTCTTACCGCAACCTGACCCCCTTGAATCTTGATCATCGAAGCGAGATCAAGACTAGAGCTCCTCCCTCCATGATCGTCGAAGGTCGACCCTCATCCATGTCGCTTCCCATGTTTCTTTTACAAAATAACATTGTTCGAAGCTTGGTCTTCGAGCCTAGAGTTTCCTTGCAGGTCAAGACATGTATGATAGCATCCTCTGACCCTTCGACAGACCCAGTGGAGCTTCACCGTCCCAGCCATCGGACTGCCTATCTCTCCATCTGAGCCAACCAATTGACACGACCCGACTGTAGGAGGTTGCTGGATACATCAACGACTTCATCGGAGTCGGGGAAATTTCTTCATGCTCAAGCAAAGTTTGCCCGGGCCAAGTTCTTATAGGACCTTTTATCGCCGTTTGATCAGGAAAGGAGTCCCATATCTGATCAAGACCGTAGGAGTACGCATTGTTGTTAACAGTCTGATCAGATCTTGGAGCGAATATGACATGCAAATTCTAGCCTTATCAGAGCCATCGTATTTTTCCGCAGATGTCATCAGATTCGTACGCCACAGAGCCTCTACGCAGGTGTCACATGTCTACAAGGGTAAACTTCACTTTTTACCCTGTATGTCTATTTATTTCAATTTAATCCAATAAATGTAATAATTAGTTAATAATATTTAAAGTTTGGACCCTCTAGTTTATTTATTTACATTTCAGTCCAGTTGGATTGAGCACATGCATCTCTACGTGATTTTTTTGGGTTATTTGCAGTATCTGGTCCATATTATGTATTGATTATGAAATGAAGTTTATATTTTGATATTGCACCTATACCCCTGTGAGTTGTGTATCACGTGTTGCGTGTGAGCTTTCTGGATAAATTGCATAGTTGGCCTTAGAGTTTTAGTATTTTTTATCTACTTAACCATAGAACTTAATTCTTTATTAAAAGGTCCCTGTGAACTTTTTTTACTATGTATCTTCTTTTTGATGCAATAAATATTAAATAAGCGTTAAAAAATATCTAAAAAATACCTATAGCTTCTGCTAACATGTACTCTTTATAATGATTTTTTGGTGTTGATTTGCTTGCATTTTATATTACTAAAAATTCAAAAACCCCCCAAAAAGTGTCATGATTGTCTTTGAAAAATTTTAAAATTCGAAAAAGCTTTGAAAATTTTCATAAAATTTAGACTAGTTGTATTTTTATCATCTTTTAGATTCAATATCATTTTTGTTGAAAAATAACTTATAAAAACCATAAAAATTACAAAACACTCTAAAACTTATAAGAATTATATAAAATTATTTAAAAATCCAAAAGTAGTATTTCCTATCTCTAAATATTTTTCTATTTTTTCATAGAAATGCCATCTAGAGTTTTACGTAAATTAATTAATTTTAATTTGCAAATTACTCATGGTTGTGCATTGTTTGTTATTTTTGGCACTATTTGATTTTTAAAAAATCACAATAACATTTAAAAAGTCTATAAAAAATTATCAAAAATAATAAAAAACATATAAAAACAAAAATATTTTTATTGTAATTTTCTAAGTGTTTTTGACATGTTAGAAAAATACAAAAATAGTGGGTGTGAGTCCTTTTATTCCTTGTGCTTATTGCCTTTATTCAAAAAATTAAAAACTTGAAAACTTAAAAACCACTAAAAATGAGTTTTATTCCTAAAATCACACTACTTAGCTTTTAATTATACTCCTTGTGTTTGACTCTGGTTGTTATAAAAGGTAAATAAAATAGTGGAACCACTTACATTGATTGTTTCATATCTTAGTGGTTAAAATAAAAGAAAAAGTTAAATTAATTAGTTAAGAGACCACGCACTGTGAGAAGTCGCATACAGCGCTAGCAGGACCCGTTGTGGTGGGCACCGAGCGACTTCCAAGATCGGACTCAGGACTTTTCTCTAATTAGTTAACTACGAGCTCTTCCCGCTAATAGAAGTTGCTCATCTTAGGGAAGATTTCCTCATGCATCATATAGATTAGTTTTATTTCATGTCTTTAAATTTTTGTACGGATCACCTTGCATGTAGAGTGTTGGAGCAATGCACGCATTTTCTATCTATGCATGCATCATAGTGTTTGATAGCGTTTCGACTTTTCTGTCTTCCACCCCTAGTTTTATTAGACTTAAACAAAAAGGAAATTGAAAAAATCATTAAATGTTTGATTTATTCAGAAAAAGACCTAAAAAAGAGATAGCCAATAAAATCTAGGATGTTAAAGAAAACTTGACCTAAAACCGTACTCCACTCAAAAATCTTTGTTTTGGGTAGAGTAACCCTCATTGTCTGATTTATCTATAGAGAGCTGAGTGAACCGTACACTAGGATAGAGACATGCATGAACTCTCTTTAAACTACTCGTTCTAAAAATGATTAGTTATTTCTCTAGTGAGGGTCTGCGGTATCTAGTAATCAGTATGCATTCCCTTAGCAGAATGGGTGGTTTAGAGGACACCGTGAAAGCACAGTCCTTAAGCAACGGGTAGCCGAAGATAGAGACAGACCGTACTTACACCCATACTGGTTAGGAAGTAGGTGCAACTAGTCGTAGATATCTGGGTCAGTCTTCAGAGAGAATCAAGCTCCTAACAACTCGCTTAACTGCTCTGATAGATTCGATGTTCACCTAATAAAATTTTACAAGATAAACGAGCGAGCCTTCAAGGTCATCACATTACGCTACATAGGTTAATTGGGGGTTTGATTTCTCATCTTGCGTGCGTCCCAGATTTACTCATCATAAATCTCCACATTATGATGATGGGAAGGAAGTCTCTTAGGCTGCCTCTCGTAGCACTGCTTTCCAACACTCCTCCCCATTCATCTAGGGCAGCTTCAGAGAGCTCAGGCCTACTCTCTGAACCTGCACTTGCCTCAACCATACTCCCCCTTGACCACTCTTCTTCCACGCCCGAGGTACCAACACAGAAGCCAGCATTATTATTTGTTCACTCGACAACACCTAAGCTAGGGTCTTATGCCTTTACATAGATAGGTGACATGGCCAGTAGTAAGGGAAGGACTGATGAGCAGCATCAAGCTTCTACGTTCATATTGGACCAGGCTTCCATCAACAATATGTAGCTAGCCTCCTTGGAGACCATGCAGAGACAAATCAGGGACCAAGGAGCAGTCATGGCTGAAGTGAGGAGGTAAATTGCTCAGCTGAGAGATGGAAGACCATATCATCCGCAAAGACCAATAGCCGATGCGGAGATACCTAGAGCCGAGGGCAGAGATAGATGCCAGAATGAGCCACAGGACCCAGCCAGACTAGCACACATCATGAGATAGTACCACAACCTGGTGCGACCCTCACACACCGATGGATCCAACTACCCGAGATCCTTGGCGACTTTGAGATTCTCCTCCAGACCATTCAGTTACTGCCCAAGTTCCATGGGCTAGCCACCTAGGAGTCCCATCTCCATCTATAGGAGTTTGAGATGATTTGCGGCACCATCCACGACATATTTGTGGACGAGGATACCATCAAGCTTATTTCCTTCCCCTTTTTCCTTCGTGGACAGAGCAGCCTACAGGCTCAAGCATCTGGGGAAGATTTTCACCACTTGGGAGCAGATCCAGACTAAGTACTTGAACAAGTACTATCCATTTGGTCGGACCAACGCAGCAAGAGCTATGATCAGCAATTTCAGCATGATCTCGAATGAGCAGTTCCATGAAGCCTGGGATCATTTTAGAGAGCTCATCAACAAGTGTCCCCACATAAGATCATGAATCCCAACCTCTTCTAGAGTTTCTTTTATGGGTTTACACCTGAGTTGTAGGGGCTAGTGAATGCCTCCTGTGGAGGTTCCTACTTCACTAAGGATGAAGACCAAGTCTGGGCTATCTTTAAGGAGATGGTAGAAAATTACACAATAATATCCCAGACCCGTGTCTATACCCAAGGGAAGCCTCTTCCACAGACAATTTCTTATCAGAGGATTACATGCGTCGATGCTGGTCCTTCTACCTCTTCATCAGCAGCAGCACAAGCAGATTCTTCGACTGCCTATATGGGTATTATTAGCCAGAAGTTGTACCGGATAGAGATCATTGAGAAGAAGAAGTGTCAAGTCCTAGATAAGCTCAACAAGATTGATGAGCTGGCCCAAACTTTGAGTGACCTGAAGACCAAGATCATGTGTTCCCACGAGGCACAGACAGCTTCTCAGCCCCATCTCAGTTCATGGATTGATCTAGGAAGCATCTCTTCCTAGACCTTTGCCTCGTATCGTCAGGTTCATCACATTCAGGCAGAATTGATCTAGTCGCTCCAATAAAACTAGCCACCACCACCTTCTTTAAGACACTCAACTGGTGGTATACCAGTCGGATCAGCCCTTGGCGACCCTTCCCCCGCCACACCACGAGCAGCAGGAGTCGTTGATGGAAGTCAATAGGATATGGTACGCCCAGTACCAACCACAACCCAGGATTTATCGTGACCACCACGGCTTTTGATGGTCTACTGGAGGCACTTCTTCCCAACAACAGCCTCTAGTACAAGTAGGAGAGGGTAGCCAACCCCAGCAGCCCCAATACTCCCATCAGCAGCAACAGCATGGTCTTTGTACCCAATATTAGGGACAACAGTGGAGGCAGTTGCAGCAGCCTCAATAGTACTCCCAGCCTCCTCCTCACTACCTACAGCAGACTCAGCCTCACTTCCAACAAGGAAACCCATCTGTTTCTCAGGCTCACTCTTATGAGAACTCAACACTTGATGATCTTGTCTGCATGCTCTCTGATCAGCAGGCATCCTTTCAGTAAGAAATGGATGAGTTCCGGATGGAGATAAGGGAGATAATAAAGGGCAAGGCCACCATATCCCCTTAGATTGAACCTAAACTAAATAATCTGAAGAGGAAGTCTGAGCAGGTACAGTTTACATACACCACAACTCCTAGTGATATTTTGGATGACACTTCTTCTTTTATATTTGATGCTGATTTTGTGACACTTAAGAGCAGTAGGAATCCCACTGGCGATGACTCGTCTAGGAAACATCCCGATGTAGATTCTAGGTCACCAGACGAAGTCAGGAGCGATACTAATGCCATTAACCATGATGATGAAGATGAAGGTGGTGTTAAAGCCACCAAGGATGTTGATCTATATGTCAGTGTTGAGGTCATCATATTCCCAGTTGCAGATTGTGGTACGGATGCCACCAAGTTAACAGTTGCCAGGCCAGAGTACAGTACTCATGCTGCAAGTTCAGATGTTATCAGTGGTATTGATGCCACCAAGATTCCTTATATTGTGTTAACTCCCCATGTACATGAGGATATTTTTGGAAAAATACAAAAAATGGAAAAACTCCAAAAATCAAAAATATGAATAAAAGAAAGGTTTCTATATCTCATGAGAATCCATCTCTTATGCTTGATGATTTATGCATGGATTAAAGCCTCATGGTTCACAGGAACCTACTCCTTGCCCTCATCTCTCTAGATAGGGTCCTTCTATCCCCTTCCCTCAAGCACTGTGATGAGCCGAAAAATCCCTTCCTAAATCCAGGTAAGGTAGAAATCAATCTAGGGTCGTTGCAACCCGGATCTCGGAGAATCAGACTCAACAAGAAAAAGAGACCACCAAATTAGAGATAAAACAATGAAACACGAATAGCGATCTTCGCTATTTATTTAACCTGGTATAGCGACCAGGATCGAACACAAGGAGCACAGGTTGGCCTTACGGCATACAAAGTTGTCAAAAAGATAAAAAAATGAGAGAAAATGTTTTTGGTGGATTTTAGGTGTTTTTAAATTTTTTGTGTTTTTAATTATATAAGAAAATAGAAGAAAAAGGATAAACAAGCAAATTCAACAATTTATTTAAACACTCAAAAATGCTCCAAAAATTCAAATAAAATTATTTTTGTGTTTTTAATATTTTTAAGTGTTTTTGGTAATTTTATGGGAATTTTATAATTTTTAGTTGATTTTCTAAAAATCGAGAATAGGGAAAACATGGAAAAATGTACAGTCAGATTTGATAGGCTAATTAAAAATAACTAATTAGCCTCTAAAAATCGGATGGTAATTTTTATAAAACATATATACAAAAACTAAGCTACAAAAAAAGAGTTTGCAATTTCATGAATTTTGTATAATTTTTAAGAATTTTTATAAGATTTTTAGGGTTTTAAAGTTTTATGGGTTTTATAAATCCAAATGAGCCAAAAATTGGACAGAAGCTGGAAAACAACAAAACAAACAATCCCTAATTATTTAGAATTTTTAGAAAATTTTTTATATTTTTAATTGATTTTCTTTTTCAAACATTAGCAAAAATACGTGTTTTTGAATTTTGAAAAATAGTAAAAAGCAAGGAAAATGTCCAAAAAATATCGAAATTTTTACACAATGGCAGGAGCAACGTATCCAAATTTCAATCGATTTGGAGTTTATTTGATATTTTATTCAACAAAAAAGAGAGCTACAGCTCACAAGGACCTATTTGCAAGAAAACATAGTTCGGAGGGCTAAACTGTAACATGTACGAAAACCTTAAGGTTTAAAGTGTAAATTTCACATACAATCAGCACATGTCTAATTAAATCCACGCACAGGGGTATAAATGCAAATATTAAAACTACAACTTCATTTCATAACATGGCATAAGATCCAAGCCCATACATGCAATTTGTCCAAAAACTCATGTGTCGAAGCACGTGTCTCACACAGGCAGGGACTAAATCATAAATACTAAAACTATAAGGTCCAAAGTGCAAATTATCCAAAAAACAATTGCAACTCATATTTACAGGACTAATCTATAAATGCAAAAAAGGAGGGCCTAAGTGCAAATTACCCTCATTATTAACGATCCACGGCTGGAAGCGAGCCACGTGTAGGATCTAACGACTGAGACGTGCAGGCTCCTTTTTGATGATGTGCGGCCTGGATCAGATCCTCAGCTGGATCAACGGCTGGGCGCTCCCGCAAATGGATCTAAACTGGGGCGGTAGGCTCGATCGGACGGTATCTGGTGGTCCTCCAAGAACAGGCCGTCGGCAAACTTCGTCGACCCGATACACGTGGTGGACAGCTCCTCCAGAGCTGTTGAGATGGGGAAAAGAACGCCTACGATGGTCCGCATCTCCAACGATGAGGACCACCTGGAGCAGTTGTTCCTGAATGGTTGAGACTTCAGATGAGGCTATTACGCCATGGTACCTGCATAGGAAACACAAGGGGTCGAGGGCAAACTGCCTCGACCCGTTAGCGGGCAAAGGGGGTGTCGGAATGAGGGGGAGCGGGGGTCTCCGGCGAAGCGACGGCGGAGGAGACCTGAGCCTTGGTTCCAGGGAGAACCAAGGTCATCGGAGGTGCGGAGAATGTGGAGCGAGGTCTCGTGAGGATGATACGATGGTCGGAGCGATCAATGGATGGACGGAGCAAAGTGAATCGGTCGGCGAAGGTCAGCGGCGCGAATTGGGAAAAATGAAAATTAAACTAATCTAGAAGGAATCTGACCTAGTGAGTGGCTGAGATCGTTTGTGCTGAAGGTTGGGGACCTCCGGGGGGTCTTCTCCTCGATGGAACGACGGTCCAGAGGCTCGGTCTCACCTCACGGCGGAGCACAGCGATGGGGCTCGTCGGATCAGTGGCTGCAGGCCTCGAATCCTCACTGCGACACTCTCCCTCGCTAGCTGACACTCAAGGAAGAATAATGGAGGTTCCAGGAGATGAAGGCAATGGCCAAAGATGGCGTGAAAGTGCGGCGGAGGTGATGTCTTATACTGGTAGGGGTCCGGCAAGATGGAGGTCGGGCGAGTGAATCGGAGCTCGGATCCCTAGGTAGATCCCCGGGCGAGGGTCTTGGATCAATCGGTGATAATCGGGGCTCGGGGTTTTAGGAAATGGGAGGCGGATCAAGATGGGAAAAATTGGAGAAGTCAGGTCAAAAACCCGATCCGCCTGGAAGAGGTCCGCGGGGGAGAGTTGACCGGGGGTCACAATCCCCTGCAGACCAATGGAAAAATTCCATTGGTTAGTTATTTGTAAATTCATTTAAAATTAGAAAATGATTTTATTTTAAAAAAAATTAACACGAAATATGTTTATTATTTTTCAAATTATTTTTTTGTGGTTTTTGTTTATTTTTTTGAAAAATAAATATTGTATTTACATTATATTATTATTGTATATAGGTATATGTACATATGCATTTTTTATTTTTTATTTTAATTGTATATTTTTGTATAATTATTCTTATTTTATATTTTATTTATTTACAGCACAAAATTTGGAGTAAAAAGATATTTTTATTTTACTTTTATGATTTATTTACATTAGTTAAATAAATAGACATATATACATATGTACATGGTATATATACAATGGGTGAATTGTATTTTTGTGATTTTTATTTTTCTAATTTTTATTTTATTTTATTTTTATAAATATGTACAAGGTGTTAGAAACATATTTATATTTTTTGAGGAAAATAAAATTATATATATAGGGTTATGTACACCATGTTGAGTCACCCTATCTCTCTCTCTACTTATTTTATTTTGCGGTCAGGCCCTTGTGGAGCCCTCCCTTGGGTTTGGGTCACTCAATATTTATTATAAATATTTCCCTCTTTTTCTTTACTTCTTTATTCCTTTATTTTTATGCACAAACATGCTAATTATGATTATTTACATGATGCATGCATTTTGACAAATTATTGTATTTACAAGTATTTACATGGTGTTTTGCCAAGGTTTCTAGCTAAATAAAGGAATAAAGAGTGATGAATGGGGATTCATCGCACTATGCCTGAGAAAGGGGATAAAAACAGAAAATCCCAAAAAGAGCCACCAAATAGAGTTCAGCGAGCGGATGATAGACATTTCAGATCCAGATAACTTTTTTAAGAGGAACTTGAGCACATCCCTCTATTCCAGAAGAACTTGAAGGAGATGACTATTTGTATGAAGAAGAGGAATCATAATGCAGAAATCTATGTGCTCACCCATGTAATCTACTTTGCCATCCAGAATTGATTGCCAGCAAAGAGATCTGATGCAATAGCTCCTTATGTCAAATGCCATATTCATGAGTAGTGGTTCGATCGTACTCTGTTAGATAGTTGGTTCCTCGATTAACCTCCTCACGGTTGTTATACTCAATCAAATCGAGTTTGGCCCCCTTAGATAGATTAGGACAGTCCTTCTGTTTGCTGATTAGAGTTCAGCGTACGGATGATAGACATTTCAGATCCAGCCAACTTTTTCAAGAGGAACTTGAGCACATCCCTCTATTCCAGAAGAACTTCAGGGAGATGACTATGTGTATGAAGAAGAGGTATCATAATGCAAAAATCCGTGTGCTCGCCCATGCAATCTACTTTGCCATCCAGAACTGATTGCCAGAAAAGAGACCTGATGCAATATCTCCTTACGTCAGATGCCATATTCATGATCAGTGGTTCGATCGTACTCTGTTAGATAGTGGTTCCTCGATTAACCTCCTCCCGGCTGCTATACTCGATCGATTCGAGTTTGGCCCCCTTAGATAGATCAGGACAGTCCTTCAGTTTGCGGATAGATCTGTTAAGAGGATGAAGGGGTTGATAAAGTATGTTGTCGTCACAATTCAGAGCCTAAAATTCCCCGTGGACTTTGTTGTACTGGACATGGAGATCCCTGAATCGGTGACCGATGCCCCCATCACTTAGGATGACCTTTCTTGGCCACAGCCAAGGCAGTGTCTGATCATAATATCGGGAAGGTTTACTTTCACCTCGAAGGTGAAAGTGTACAAATAGAGACGATTGAGGAGACTAGAACCATAGATTTTGCTTGCTCATAGCAGACCATTGATTCAAAGCAAATGACAAATGTTGAGCCACATGTCCACTAGGATTGTGATTTTGTGATTACAGATGATGAAGCCACTTGGACAGATCTGATTTCACGAGCTCTTCTCTCACCTTCAGAGAACGCAGAATCACAGATGATAGCTGATGAGATTTCAGAGAGTACACTCACGGAATAAGATATTTTAGAGTCTGATGATTGTGATTTGGGTAGCAAAGCAGATGATATTTCATGTGATTCAAATACAAATCTCGGACTCATACATTGATTTTGATTGGTGGGACTTTGATGATTATTTACCATGTCTGATTACCATAGATCCCACAGCTCGGATGGAGAGCGAGCCAACGCAGTTGACAGATACACCAGTAAGGTCATCTTCATCAGATATACAGATTCAGCGAGATTTCTCACATGCAGATTTGATAGCTTTTACACAGAATTTTTAGAGGCCTAATTTTCCAGATCCCACTTGTCATGAGATAAAGAACTTACCACAAAGCATGAAGTATACATTCCTTGTAGGTGAGCTAGATATGTTCCTAGTCATTATCTCAGAAGATTTGACTGAAGACCAAGAATCTCGTTTGATGGAGATTATTGAAAGAATTTGTAAGGAAATCAGATAGAGTGTAGTTTATCTCCATTAGATAAGTTCGGCCTTGTGCTCCCACCACATCTATCTTGAAGATGATGCCAAGCCATCGCATGAGTTCCAGGAAAGGCTGAACCCGAATCTTCGAGATATAGTCATGAAGGAAATATCTAAGTGATGGAGCGTCGATTTTATCTACCCCGTCTCCGAGACCAAATGGGTTAGTCTGATGCATGTGGTACCCAAGAAGACGGGTATCACCACAGTTATGAGCGAGTCTGGAGAGGAGACAGCTACCCGAGTACTCACTTCTTGGAGGGTTTGTGTGGACTACAGATGATTAAATCATGCCACCAAGAAGGATCGTTTCCCGCTACCATTTATTGATCATATTATCGAGAGGCTAGCTGAGAAGAGTCGTTGCTATTTTCTTAACAATTACTCAAGATACAATTAGGTGGTTGATAACAAGGGTTTTGGCAAGTGGTTAATTGATCAAAGAAGCTGTTGGTGTAGAGAAAATCGCTCGGGGTCCAAAACCCTGGTTAATCAAATAAAAATAAATAAAATAGAAGAGAGAGAGTAAGTTGCTTCTCTCTCCTATTTTATCTTAACTATATTATTTATTCAGGTTAGTGTTCCTGGGTCAAACTCGAGGAGGCATAATATTTTTACAATGGTTCTCGATAAAAGAAAGAAATCTTGAGAAATTTAATTATCTTCTTGATTTTACAACAATCTCAAAGAAACACTCAAAACTAACACGATTTTAAAAAATAGATCAAAAACAAAACACGACAAAAATTCACAAAAAAATACGAGGAAACCTCGCTGGGGTAGTTGTGTAACTACCCTAGAAAATTCAAAGAAAATTACACTAACATAAAGGTCCAAAACACCCCTACAGCACAAGGGTAGAAATGCAAAGAAAATAATCTTGTCCAGTTACAAAAAGGTCCCTAGTAGGGACTAAAATGCAAATAAAATTAAATATATTACATTCAGGTCCCTACATAGGGACCTAAATGCAAATTCTGGAAAGTCATGGAGTGGCTTGGAATATCTGGAAATCAGATGGGTTTAGGATGTAAAATTTCCACCCCTTCGTCTTTGACAGCTGTAATTAGATTCTAAAATGTGATATGGGTCGTCCACTACTGACATGTGGTGTAAGACTGTGCGCTCTAGCGTGTTCTTCGTGTTCTTCACCTGCCGCATACGTGACGATGGAGGCTTCTTCTTCGATTTCTTCCCAACATTTGGTTCATCGCTTGGGCCTCTAGCAGGGCCAAGAGGGGGTCTCCTTCTCCCTCCAAGCTCTCCTGCAAGTGAGTTTTCTCTGAGGTAGGGGATCACGGCAGTGTAACATCGATGAAGATGGTTGATCATCAAGTCTGGCAGTTGATGAAGGTTTCTGGATCTGAGCTTTCTTCAAAGATTTTGTTTTCCATATGATTCTTTTATGCTCCCGATGTAATAAGAACCTTCAAGTAATGCTGTTCTTGCTCGATCCACACTTGAATCGACCAAAAGAATGAAGATTTTTGCAGATCTAAAATGTGATTTCTAGATTATGTAATAAACATGCGAATACACGAAATGGAATATGGATTTGGGATGAATCGAATCAGATTTGAGACGTGATTAGGAGTTGGTGTCTAAGAAGGATAATCAAGAGTCGTAATGATGTAATTAAAAATGCTAAATGAGACATGAAAAATGAGGAATAAAAATGCAAAGAATGGATGAATGAGTACCTGGGAAGTATGAGGTGTATGACCTCAAGTCATTGCTCGACGGTCGATGGCCAGAGTTGAGCGCGGCGACGAAGTTGCGATGTAAGGCAACGCTCCGCCTTGGAACCCTCCTCTGTTGACTCGTCTTCCATGCGGGGTGATCCTCAGGCCCTGTCACGGCCGGAATGAGGCGAAGCACGGCGAGAAACTAGGGTCGACGGCCAGTTAGTTCTGTAAATGGTTAGCTTAGGAAGAGTTAGGTTGGAAAATGGCGATTAATAGACGATCGGAGCAAGTTACTTGAAGGATCGATGGCTGGCGTGTAGTAGGTTGTTAGAGGTAGAAGATGGACTTTTCAAAGAGCTAATTAAACATCAACGGTTAACTAAATCCTAACCCAGAAGAACATGATGAATTCCTGGGAAAGGATGAGATGAGATGTGGACTTTCAGTTGTAGTAGTTGAGGTGTTAGGATCGAAAGTGGAAGCTTTGATGTGACGGGTAAAATGGGAGAAGTTAGGAGGATAGAATAGACACTGATCGACCTTCTTGAAGAAGAAGGCACTAGGTGTTGTCACATGTCAACACCTGGTTGGCCAGTTTCAAGAAATAGAGTAATAAAAAGGAAATAAATAGTAAATAAGGGTATTTTACAAAAGTATAAAAATGAAAGTTTTAAATAATTAACTTATCTAAATTATGGTATAATTAGTTTAAATAAATAATTATTTTACGAAATATTGATATCATATTAATAAATAAGTATAGATAATACTTATTAAAAAGGTTTTGAATTTTTAATTTAATAAATTAATAGATAGTATACTAATTTTATATTTTATTAATTATTAGGATAATAAATAAAGTATGTATGAATTATCAATATATTAATAAATAAGTATAGATAATACTTATTAAAGAGGTTTTGAATTTTTAATTTAATAAATTAATAGATAGTATACTAATTTTATATTTTGTTAATTATTAGGATAATAAATAAAGTATGTATGAATTTTTGTAAATTTTAATAGCTTATTGTCAGTAAATAAATAAATGTAGATAGAAATGATTCAGTTCATTTATAGATATTAATTAGGGTTTTTTATTTATTTCAAATAATAAATAAGCTCCAAAAGTTATGAAATAAATTCAGGTTAAAATACAAGATCAAAAGAATAATTAGAAATTATAAAACCATTATATAATATGTTCTAAATAAAATAAATAGCTCAGAAACCTAGTTGCGATATGGTCCATGAACTGACTTTTTGCAAATGGACTCTGATTTTAGTGAAATCACAGTCATTAGTTGGATAAGATTATTTTATGGACTTTAAAGGTGAGTAGAGTGAAATTGGAGTTTTATGAGAAAGTTATGATGTTAGGTTTGAGATTTTGACAAATTTCATGTTGGATATCTTGACATATACATAAGATATTATTTTTTAACTTTTTTTTATATTTTTATATATTTTTAAAAATAATTAGGAAAAGAGTTTGGTGAAAAATAAGTTCATATGAATTAATTAAAAATCTTTGAAGTTTTGGTAGTTATTGGATGATTAGTGAAGAGTGTATGAGATGTGAAATTAGTTATTTTTATTAATTTTCTTCCTTATCTCCCCATAGTTATTTATTTGTCCAACAATCCATGTTGTCTTGGTCTTGGGGATTAGGTTTATAAATATGTCTTTCAGTTATATTTATTCTCTAAGCCATATTATACATAAATACATATCTACAATTTACCTTTATTTTTATTTTCTTTATTTTTATTCTTTTATTTATTTAATGATTTTAATGCGTAAAAATGCATTCTTATTCATGAATAGGCTTTTGTTAAAAAGTGGAATTTAATGGATATTTACATGTATTTATTAAGGGATTTAGGAAAAAAATACAAATAGAATATTAATGAATCATGGATTCATCAACCCCCTATACTTAAAATTTACTAGTCCCTTAGAAAAACCGTATTTGATGAATAAGGAAAAAATAAAGAAATTTAGATTGAAAACCATAGTTGTTCAAAACATATGCTTTTAGACGGATGTCCTTTGGTTTATGTAATGCCCCGGATGCATTCCAAAGATGCATGCTTTCCATCTTCTCGGACATGGTGGACGAATGTTTAAAGGTCTTCATGGATGACTTTTCGGTCTATGATGATGGGTTTGATGCTTATCTTGATTTCCTAGACCGAGTACTTCAACGTTGCATCGAGGTCAACCTTGTTCTATCTTGAGAGAGGAGCCATTTCATGATGACTCAAGGGACGGTCCTTGCCACATCATCTCCAACAGGGGCATGGAGGTTGATCCGACCAAGGTGGATATCATCAAGAAGCTCAATCCACCATCCTATTTGTAACAGTTGCGGTCTTTTTGGGGCATGTCAGTTTTTACCGATGGTTCATATAGGACCCTAGTCGGATTTCCTGACCAGATTTGCTAACAAAAGACACTAAGTTCCTTATAGATGATAAGTGTCTTGCATCATTTGAGAAACTCAAGGGATTAGTTGTGCAGGGCCATGTCCTTCAGCCACCTGATTGGTCTCTCCCATTCGAGACATGATGGATGCTTCTAATTTTGCTGTAGGTGTTGTGCATGGACAGAGGAGGGATGGACTGTCTTTTGCCATTCACTACTCTAGCTAGACTTTAGATGACACTTAGCTGAACTACGCTGTGATTGAGAAGGAGATGTTAGCTATAGTTTTTGCTTTGGATAAGTTTTGATCGTACATTATTAGATCTAGAGTGACAATTTATACATATCACACCGCCATCCGGTACCTCATGGCAAAGAAGGATGCCAAAGACAGATTAACCAGATGGATCCTTGTATTCTAGGAGTTTGACATAGAGATTAAGGAAAAATCTGGAGTTAAGAATGTGGTGGCGGATCACCTATCCCAATTAGAGCATCTTAAGGATTTAGAGCAGACCACGCCTATCACAAAGACATTCCCAGACAAGGAGATTCTTGTTATTACCTCTATTCCATGATATGCTGACATTGTAAACTATCTTGTTGCCAAGAAAGTTCCAGAAGGATGGCCCATGCAATGACTTGAGACCTTCCCTGTGAAGGCCAAGTCGTACCATTGGGAGGACCCCACACTTTACCATGAAGGGTGGGATAGCGTACGGTGTCGGTGTATTCCTCAAGAGGAACACCATAGTGTCCTAACCTATTACCGCAAGCTTGAGGCAGGAGGACAACACTGTGGGAGATGGATAGCATAGAAAGTTCTCCAATCAGGCCTTTGGTGGCCTACCCTCTTCAAAGATTCAGATGAATTTGTGAAAATGTGTACTAACTCTCATAGGATGGGTACTTGTGGACAAAGAGATATGTTGCTGATGCAGCCCATTCACTTCTGTGAGGTTTTTGACGCATGGGGCATTGATTTCATGGGTCCATTCCCTAAGAGTCAGTGGTTCGAGTACATTCTGCTTGATGTGGATTATGCTAGTCATTGGGTTGAGGCCATCCCCGCCCAAGCCATAGATGTTAAGACTATTTGCAAATTTTTTTAGGAAGAATATCATTTCACGATTAGGGGTACCTAGAGTCTTGATTCCTGATGGGGGGATCATTTTATCAACGACAAGGTAAGGGCCCTTGCTAACGAGTTCAGCATTGACCATAAGTTTCCACTCTATATCATCTACAGATCAATGGTCTTGCTGAGGTTTTGAATAGGAAGATTAAGACTATTTTGCATAAGGTTGTCCGGCCAGATCGAAAGGATTAGTCACAGCTTTTGGACTCGGTCTTGTGGTTCTATAGAACTTCCATCAAGACACTGTTGGGCACAACTTCCTTTCGGCTCGTTTATGGCTAGCCATGCCAATTACTAGTGGAGATCAAGCATAAGTCACTTTGGGCAGTTACTGAGCTATTATTAGATCCCAAGAGTGTAGGAGATCAAAGGAAAGAAGAATTGGTAGCCCTGGAGGAGTTGAGAGACACAACCTTCTCAAGTAGCCTACAATATAAGGATAGGATGAAGATATGGCACGATTCTTACATCAGCCATAAACAGTTTCACCTGAACTAGAGAGTATGCCTATTTGATGCAAGGTTGAGATTATTTATAGGGAAATTACAAAATAAATGGAAGGGATCATACTTGGTCAGAAAGGTGCATGACAATGGAAGCATTGATATATATGAGTTGTCATATGATTTCACCTTTCGAGTCAACAGTCAGTGCTTAAAGCCTTATCTAGATCATGATCCGCAAATCATCGACATTGCCCCCATTCATTTTATACGAGATGTGATCTTTGACTCACATCGCCTGCATCTCATACCTGATCTTCACTTCTACCTCGTAGTTGTATAGATCCATTGTATCTATATCATTCATTCTTTTTGTATGACACCTCGTCTTCATCTTATGATTACGTTATACTTAGGTGCACTTTGCCCTAAGTATAGGGGGTGTCAAACATGTGATTATCCATTTGATTCTTTTACCTCTGTTTTGTTGCTTATACTTAGGGATATTTTACCTTAAGTATAGAGGAGGTAATACATGTATATCATATTCTTCGATTTTCCCCATTTGTATAGTCTTCTATACTTAAAATTAATTGATCCTAAATATAGGGGGATCACCAATTTCTATTGATTTTATTCTTTCGTCATTGTAGTATAGTATTCTTTTCACTTCGTCATACTCAACAAGAGTTATCTCTTCCTTCATCGCTCAAGGATCACTCTTAGGACATCATTCGAGCTAAGTATATGGGGTGTCGTATATATTGTATATATATTATAGCCATAACTCGTACTTTGTGTGTGTTAATAATATGGATAAAAATCGCAAAAAATTTAAAATTTTATTCACATAAATATTTGCAAAAACCTTTTATAAAAATTATTTTTGTATAAATATTTGCAAAAATTATGTTGATTGTAAAATTTTTGTAAATAGTTTTGTATCAAAATTGGGTATATAATACAAAATTTTTGAAAATGTTTGAAAATAAATTCTTGCAAAATTTTGTTTGTAAATGTTTGTAAAAATATTTTGCAAATCTTTTCTCTTATTTTCTGTATTCAAACATAAAAATTTGCATATTTTGAATTTTTTCCACAAAAAGAGTTTTGTATATACTTGCATGTGCATTCTTCTGAATCATGGTTGACAAGGAATTATATTAAAAAATGGAGCTTGGTTAAGACCTTAATCCACTTAACTTCAGAGGAAGCTTATAGGATTTGGGGTTGAGACTTTTCAGGTCCATAGTGACTTAATTCTTTGAGTCTACTAGGCTATGTTCGCATGTCATCTTGATGAGCCTAAGTAGAGCACTTAACAATGCACGCATGACTCTTAGAGACAATGTCTTGACTTGGACACGCACTTTACACGTAGCTCAACACGGATGAGGTGGTGAGGAGGCAGATTCCTTTGACTTGGGGTAGAATACGAAGGTAGTACAACGAGATGGAACCTCACATCTTCCTCTAGTGAGGGATGTGCGCCTCAACCTGGTCTAGTGGCATTGAGTTCTAAAGATAGGAGTCTGTGGGTTGCAATAATGCTTCAAAAGAGAGATAGTCTACTGGCTCAAGAAGAAAAACTCCTTATATGTATGTTGTACCATGTGGATATGGTGTACATATGCACAAAAAAATGTGCAAAATTGTTAAAAACTCCAAAAAAAGGGGGATAGGCCTGATTGAAAATTAAATGCCTTCCGGAGTGTATATAGTGAATAAGCAAAGCTTATGTATTACACCGTCTCAATTCATGGAATCTTGCAGCAAGAGACTTAGCTACACTGGTTAAGCTCCATGGGATATGTAGCTACACTGGTCACGGTCCATTCTCTTCTTTCCCCCCTCTTCTTGAGATGGTTGTACTTAAACTTACAAGGGAATACCCCGCTCCCCAAGAAAGAGTTGCTAGACTGGGGGATTAGAGTTACCTTGTTGAGGGAGGTTCTTTCTTTGTCATTTCTGAGGTGGGAAGCTACATATCACTTACACAATACAAGGAAAGATTCATAGTCATCAGAGTTTGTGTATGTATACTTGTTCTGACCTGGTTATTAAGGAGTCTTGATCATAGAACTGTAGAACTTGGAGGTTGTTGAGTTTTAAGCCTATTTCCCAATAAGGTTTTGCCAAACTAATAATCCAAAGATCTGAATGAGATCCATACTTCAATTTAATGAAGATAAGTTCAATAATCAACTTTGGTTCTTTTTCTTTTCTTCATTTCTTTTTCAAATAAGTGTTTGTTCAGGGACTAGCAAAGGTAAAGTATACGAGGATGATGAATCTACGATTCTCATTTTTTATTCTTTTATTTTAGCTTTATCTTTTAGAAAAAACATCTCTAAATTGGTTTCAATACAATAAATTAACATTGTACATGTATGTGTTAATATTGCATAATTAGCACTTATTGTCCAAAAATAAAAAAATAAAGAGAAAAGAAAAAGAAGGATGTATTTAGAATAAATACAGAGTAATCCAAACCCAAAGAGAAGATCAAAACTTGACTTAATCAATAAGAAATAAGTAGAGAGAGATAGGGTGCATTGTATATTGTACATAACACCTATACATGTACAGATAAATATTCATATTTATTTTACATTACCTAAATACCATACTATTTTTGAACACTTGTATATAGTCCTAAAAATAATATAAAAATAAAATAAAAATCAGAAAACACAATAAAATCCGCAATTCATTGTACATAGGCCACATGTAGGTATAATATACAATACCTAGTTATTTAACAACCTTAATTAATTTAGAAAAACAAAAAAATCATTGTATACCACTCAAACTATGTTGTAAATAAATAAAAGATAAAATACAATGTATTTTTGCAAAAATAATAAATTAAAAATACATGTATATAAAACATAGGCATATCATTTGTTATTTTATATTCATTATTCTTTTAATTTTGAGCTTGGAATTTTCCAATTGGCCCACATTGGGTTGCTGACCTCGGTTAACCATCTCTCTCAGCTCACCGAACCGAACATGTCCCTCACCGTAATCAATTTCTTCGAATTATCCTAACTAGGTCCGACCTCCAAATGCCTCGATTTTTTACCTAAAGATTCTCCTAGGATCTACGATCCTTGCGGATCCCTCTGTGCAGTCAGATCTGCCTAGGGTTTCGTAAGCTTTCGATCTTTCTAGAACCTCGGGCACCTCTATAAAATCGATCTCCTGCTTTCCAAGATCAGTAGCTTGTCCCACGTGCCACCATTTCTCCATGAACACCTTCAGCAGGTGACAGCCTTTTGCAGGTTCCTTCAGGAGCTCATTTAGATGCCTGATTGAGCAACGCTCACTTCGTGGACGAACCTCCACTATGTCGAGCCTCTTCCGCCTTCTGTAGCAAAGTCGAGTCAAGAACCCTGCTTCCGCCTTTGTCACACTTCGCTGATCATTAGAAACCATGCGCGTACCCCCTATCTCGCTTCCATTCTATGTCCCCATTCAATTAAGTCCATCTACTCTGCCGCCATTTCATTCGCTCCAAACACCAGGTCTGGAGCTCCATTCCACACTCCTCCTGGCATAGATCAATACGCCAGTTCACCCTTTATCTCTTAGCACAACCTGACTCCCTTGAATCTTGATCATCGGAATGAGATCAATCCTGGACCTCCTTCCTCCATGATTGTTGAGGTCAAACTTCGTCCATCGTCGTTTCCCGTGTTTCTTTTGCAAAATAACATCGGCTGAAGCTTGGTCTTCGAGCCTAGAGTTTCCTTGCAGTTCCAGATGCATGCAAGAGCATCCTTTGACCCTTCGATGGACCTAGCAGAGCAGCTCCATGCAGAGCTTCACCGTCGCAGCCATCCGACCACCTATCTCTCCATTTGAGCCAACCAATCAACATGGCCCGACTGCAGGAGGCTACTAGATACCTTAGCGACTTCATCGAAGCCAAGGATCTTCCTCCACACACGGAAGAAGCTTGCCTAGGCTAAGTTCTTCCAGGACCTTTTATCATCGTTTGATCAGGAGTAGAGTCCCATATCTTATCAGGACCGTACAAGCACGCATTATTCCTAATGGTATAATCAGATCCTAGGGCGAATCTGACATGCACATTCTAGCATTATCAAATCCATCAAAACTTTCCGTAGACGACATCAGAGTCGTTGTTGAACGGATTTTTTTCAGGTTTTTTATTTTATGAAATGGATAAATGTGCTAGTGTCGTAGACCCAAATGATCCAGCAACAAAAATTTTTTTTTCCTGAAACACAAATAAATATAAAAATGATGTGTAGCAAGAGAAATTTCGCTATTTAATTAACATGTATAGCTACAGTATCGAACTCAGGGAGGCTACAATTCTCGAACACGATTCTAGTAACAGAAAATTCAACTAAAAGGAAAAGGGAATTCATATGCAAACTATGCTTGGTTTTTGTGGGATTTTTGTCTTTTATTTTTTTTATTTTTTATTTTTAATTTCTGTTTCAAAATTTTAATGATTTTTATTTTGCTATTTTTTTAAATTTTCAAAAAAATAATTTTCAAAACAACTTTATACACAAAAGAGATGCAATTTTTTAGATTTTTTAATATGACAAAAATGCTCTAAATGTCCAAATAAAATATTTTTGTATTTTTATGAACTTTTAACTATTTTTAGAATCTACCAAAGATTTTCATATTTTTTAGGATTTTTAAAATGAATAAAAATAAAGAATAATGAAAATATTGAGAAAATAGGATTATTTTGTAATTTAAAATAAGATGATAATTTGCTACAATTATTTTCCTAAAAAGTAGAAAAAATTATCTACAAATAGGAAGTGAAATCACAATTTTTAGATTTTTCTACAATTTTCTGTGATTTTTTTAAATTTCGAGTAGTTTTTAATATTTTGAGTTTATAAAAAAAATTAATGTACGAAATTTGCACAGAAATTAAAAGGCACAAAATAAAATTAATCGAAATTTTTTGGAACTTTTATGAAAAAATTACATTTTTTTGAATTTTCAAAGTTTAAATAGGGAAATATGTAATGTTTTTTATTTTTTAATAATAACAAAAGATGATAAAATGCAATGAAAAATTTATGCTGGAAAGAGACACACATCAGGAATATAACAATTTTTTGCAGAATTTATTGATCACTAAAAAAATATTTATTTCAATGAGAAAAGCATGCAAAGGAGTCTGATAACAGGGATTGAATTGCAAATAGTTATTGTTTTTGCATTATACAAATAACAAAAATAAATAGCAGGAAGAATTTCGCAATTTACCTGGTGAAAAGAGTGCTGACCACATGATGTTCCTGGCAGTGGATTCTTTGCAATTGTTATAAACTCCAGAGGTGAAGTTTCAATTTTTCCAAAATTTTTATTTTTAATTCCCTGAGGGTTACTATGGCTTCGTTCCTTCTTCTTGACATCAAAGAAAGAGGATGTCGCCCCTTTGTTCTCCCCCAATCCACAAGGCCAACGGAGGTTGGCAATCAGACTGGGATTTCAGCCGCTCGCGAGTGCGCAGAATGGTATCGAGCAGCGTGGTGTTCCTCAAGCAATGGCGGCAGTCGCATCGATCTGGAGTGAGCTGCGGGAGTGAGCTCCTTCGACGGACGGCTTCAAGCGGTGGCAGCTTCTTCGATGGAGGGAGACACATGCCCTCGCACGACCGGCTGCGAACAGGAGGTGGCGTCTGTATTGGACAGGAGGATGGCGAGCCGTAGGTGGCTGCGGTGATGGCGGCGAAGGTCGATAGACATCGTGACTGGCGCTACCGTGACGGTGGCAGTGGCCAACGGCGTGCGAATAGAGAAGGCCAGTGGACGGTGGAGATGCTCCTCTCCAAGAGCGGCTGGCGAACGTGTTTTTTTTTTAATTTTTTTATACAAACTGAAGCAGGAGAAACTTTTTTATGTATTTTTTTGTAAAAAAAGAAACAGTAAATAATCTCTTTTTTTGTTCTTTTATTTTTTAAGAAGCAAATGTATTTTTATTTTTTTGTAATTAAATTTTTTATTCCAGAAATTAAAATATAGATAAAAAATGACTCAAGCACAACGACTTGATCTAAACTCAAATATGGAAATGTGAGTGGATGACGGATCCGATGAAATGGAAGATAGATCCAAATCTCTGGTCATCATACATGATCGAAATTGAGTGTTTACGTGAGGTAAAACGTGAACGTGGAGAGATTGAGAAAATGATTATGAAATCAAAATAGAGGGTGGATCAAATCGCGGTGGTTGATTAAAAAATTACTAACTAAGATCTAGAAGTAAAAAATGACAATGAAATTAAAAATGCAAAAATTAAGCTACAATTAATCCATACCATATTAAAAACAAGAGAAAATGGATCTCACAGTGGGAGCGGAAAATGTCGTAATGGCCTCGACGAAGACCGGCTCGCTGTCACCGGACAGCTTGGAGGCTAGGCACCTTTCTACAACAAGAAGCTCTTGGAGATTAGGCTCCCCTCACCAAATATTTATCAAATTTAAATAAGGGAGGAGGAGCCACATTAATAGGGAAAGAATTGAATTTGAATTTTGAAATTTGAAATGGAGATAAAGATAATGAAAATTCAAATGGAGATAAAGATAATGAAGGAAGTTAGTGGTGGAGTTAATAAAATTATTTACATAAGTAAGTAATTAATTAACTTTGTCACTTTATTTAGTTAAATACTAATTGTCAATTATTTAATTTTTTATGGTGGTTATTTAAGAATATCAACTATATACAGATACTATATACATATAGTACATTATATACATAGTTAAATAAGGAAATTAGTTTTTTATATTTTAATTTTTTTTATTTTTTTATTTTATTTTAAAAAATTATTAAAAATATTTCAATTATTTACAAATACATTATGCATAGAAATAAATATGGATAAATATATACAATGGTAAAATTATGAAAACAGCCCTCGAAAATCGACTTTCGAACCGTAACTCCAAAAATTATAAAACCACCATTTTAAAGATAACTTAATTTAGAATACAATGGAAGTGAGTGTGATTCAATTTGAGTTCATATGGATCAGGAATTGGTCTTTCATTTATCACTTTATGGCATTTCTGTATGTGGTTATTTTTATTATGTACATGATTTTATTTTCAAATTATTTTATTATTTAGAAAATATTTGTATTTACTACTTTTATTTTGAAAATTATTTAATTTAAGGTCAAATTATGTACAAATAAAATAGTGTCAGTTTTATATAAATATACACAGAATAAATTCAAAAGCATTTACGAAGTATTGTTTGGATTTTTTTGATTAAAGACCCTATGTCCCCCTACTTTATTCGTGGTCGATCAGGTCAAATCTTGACCTTCTCTCGAGGTTCGGGTCAGCATGTATCTATTACATATATACAATCTTCTCTCTTTTCTTATTTATTTTCTTTGTTTTTCCTTTATTCCTGTATTTATTTATTTTAGGTTAAAATAATAATATATGTGCAATATTTACATACATATGCAAGTTAGTAAGAATATGGATTTATCAATATATAGGTGTTTTATAAGGGATTTTAAGCTAAAAAAGAATAAAGATGATGAAATGCATATTCATCATCCCCCTATACTTTACCTTTGTTCGTCACTTTGCAAACACTTATTTTAAAGAATAAGTGAATAAAAGAAAAGAAATGAAAAATAAAGAAATTAGGACAATTTTGAGTATTAAATGCATCTTTAAAAATTAGACCTTTGGATTATTAGTGTGGCAGAACCTTAATGGGAAATGGATTTAAAGCTCAACAGCCTCTAAGTTCCACAAGACTCCTATTCAGGTCTCCTCAACAGTCAGATCAGAACAAGTTTACATACACAATTTATTATGACTATGAATCTTTACTTGTACGGTGTAAGTGAAATATACCTCTACATCTCAAAAGTAGCAAAGAAACAACCTCTCTCAACAAGGTAACTCTAATCCCCCGGTCTAGCAAATCTTTCCCCAAAAAATAATCATAATTAAATACACGAGCTATGTCTAAAGCATATATACAATATATACGACACCCCCCCCCCACATACTTAGCTCGGACTATGTCCTCATAGTGATCAGAGATCGATAAAGGAAGATATAACTCATGCTAAGTATAGAAAAGTGAAAAGATGTCTATGCTATAAGTCGGTGATCCCCCCTATACTTAGGATCAAGTAATCCTAAGTATAAAAGATTGTACAAAAGGGGAAAATTGATGAGATAAGAAGAAAACACAAAAAAGAGATGATATAAACAACATCACTTCCCCTATATTTAGGGTAGAGTATCCCTAAGTATAAGCAACAACAAGAGTGATGAATAGGATGAATATGAACAACACAAATCATTTAACCCCCCCCCCTCCCCCCTATAGTTAGGATAAAGTACATCCTAAGTATAGCACACATATACAGACAAGAGGTGAATGATAAACGGAAGACGGAAGGAGCAAATCAATACAAAAAACATATATACAAGGTAGACATTATTGAGGTGTCTCTCAACAAGCACTAGAGTTTATGCCCCTAGCTAGGCATAAAGGCTAACAATAACGAAGTATTAAGGTTCAGGATGGTATCTGTAATGCAAATACCATACTGTCGTTGTTGTCTCAGTGTGTGAACAACAATGTGGTCAATAGTGTGAATAAGGATATCAAGGTAAGCAATCAGGCGGGTGTTTTCTACTGGGTAAATAAATGTGCAGATAAAATCGGGTACTGGTAGCACAAAAGAAATCTTCAACTCATGGTCAGAGTAGAGTGAATGGTTGGAGCTGAAAAAATGGAACGTGGAGAAGGAAGGATCTGTCATGGAATATTCCACGTTAATCACCATCTGAAAAATTTATAGAAGGTCAAGATTAGGAGACTCAATAAGAAAGCAAATATCCCATGCATGTAATGAAGAGAGATCAGGTATATCATCAAATAATTAAAGGGTCGGCTCATCTTCATGAGGATCATCAAGGACAGAAGAAAACACAGAAAGATCACACGTATCATAAGAATAGAAAACTCAAAAAAATCAGAAGACTCGATCTCATGATCCGACAAATCAGATGCACAATCAGGGATAACCCTTGGGGAGGTGGGAAGAATTATGCTAGTTCGAGGAAGAGAGTGAATGATTATATTCAAATAATGGGTTCTCTCTCGAAGTAAAAGAAAAATCATCCAATGGATCATAAATATAAATATCTGGCTCAAAGAAATCTTGTTCATGATCGAAAAGATCATTGTCCTGCCAGAGTGAAGGAATCTGAGAAATATTGGACAGCATTTGGCCCTCAGAGTGAAGGGAGGGAGGAAGGGAAAACATGAGTGATGATAATTTTTTATTTTTTATTTTTTTAGTGACTACTAATGTTCTAGATATGGTGATCGTAACCAAATCAACATCAAGCACAAACAAACACAATACAAACCCCTAATTTACCAACTCAACGCAATGTGAAGACCTTGAAGGTTCGGTCAATTATCTTCTCAATTTTAGAGTTAGGTGATTAACACAAAGTTGTACATACACTTAGGTTGTCTTATGGGATTGGAGCAATAACCTTAGTGTGTATGTAAGCTAGTAAATACGAATACAATGAGAGGGTTTCTCTCCAAATAATGATGAGAATAAATTACGTTTAATTTAAAGGATCAAAGTTATATTAACAATCCCAATTTTTAATTTTTCAATTTTCACTTTTTTTTATATTTTTGAATAGAAACATGTCTAACGAATCTTCCAATTTCCTTTATTCCTATATCAACAAAATAGAAGGAGGAAAATAAAAAACTGATGCGTGATTAAATACAATGACACATGCAGAGGTTAAGAGATGTGTACCTTGTCGTCTGCACTCTACATGCAAAATGATCCACGCAAAATTCAAATATCAAAAGTAAACTAACCTATATGATGCAAATGAACTATCTTAAGATGATAGCTTCTATTACGGGAAGAAATGTTGTTAACTAATCGGAAGAGAGACCTGGGTCTTGTCTTGGAAGTCGCTCGGTGCCCGCTAGAACGGCTCCTGCTAGCGTTGTATGCAACTTCTTACGGTGCGTGATTTATAATCCAATTAAGTTAACTTTTTATTTGACTAATTCCAAACGTGATCTATAGGAATAAATATTCTATTAGAGTGTTTGGACCTTAATTTTAGCGAGCTCAACAAAATAATAAAGCAATCAATAGGTATCTCACAAAATCTGTGTGATACAAAGAAAAAAGGTGATAGAAAAAAAATTGGTAAGGTCCCCCAAGTACACCAGCACTTGGCAAAACAGACCCTACAACAAATGAAATGTCCTTTTACAAGAGTTCAAATGCTAGAAATGCTAAAAATAAATTTAAGTATAATGCCCCAAATAATGGTCTTCCTAGAATCTTCATTTTCTCCTCCTACGCTCTCCGACGGCTTTCGGAAGAATGAAACTGCCTTTGCTTCACTAGAGTGCACTAGCACTCCTAAGAAAGTTGCTCCAGTTCGTCGGGCCCTCGCAAGAAGGAGGAAATAAAAAATGTGTAAGAGACAAATATAATAATATGAGCATGAAAAAATGAAATATAATCAGTGAATATGAATAATGAAATAATGTCAAAAAATATATTAAAAAATCCACAACCAAGAATAGCATGTCAAAAGAGAAACCTAGCTACCCTCGGCGTGCCTCCCCGACAACGGTGCCATTTTATTGAAGGAAACTTTTCGGGTTTTTTATTTTATGAAATGGATAAATGTGCAAGTGTAGTTGACCCAAAGATCCCGCAACAAAAAAGTTATGTTTTTCTCAAGAACAAATAAATACAAAAATGATGTGTAGCAATAGAAATTTTGCAATTTAATTAACATGTATAGCAACAGGATTGAACTTAGGGAGGCTACAATTCTCGAGGATTATTCTTGTAATTGAAAATTTAACTAAAAGAAAAAGGCAACTCAAATGCAAACTATGCTTGATTTTTATGAGATTTTTATCTTTTGAATTTTTTATTTTTTATTTTTATTTTCTAATTTTCAAATTTTAAATGATTTTAATTTTGCAATTTTTTAAATTTTCAAAAATATATTTTTCAAAATAACTTTATACACAAAAGAGAAGCATTTTTTACAGTTTTTAAATACGACAACAATGCCCCCAAATATCCAAATAAAATCTTTGTGTATTTTTATGATTTTTTACTGTTTTGTAATTTTCCAGAGATTTTTAGATTTTTTAGGATTTTTAAAATGAATAAAAATAGAGAATGATGAAAATAGTGAGAAAACCATATTATTTTGCAATTTAAAAATATATAATAAGTCAAAATTTATTGCAAATATTTTTCCTAAAAAGTAAGAGAAATTATCTACAAATAAGAAGTAAAATCACAATTTTGGATTTTTCATTAATTTTCTGTGATTTTTTTAAGATTTTGAGAATTTTTCAATGTTTAAGTTTTAAAAAATAATTAATGCACGAAATTTGCATAGAAAGCAATAGGTTCAAAAATAAAACTAATCTAATTTTTTATGCAAAATTTAATTTTTTATGAATTTTTAAAGTTCAAACAGGGCAATGTTTTTTATTTTTTAATTATAAAAAATGATGATAGATGTAATGAAAATTTTATGCTAGAAAGAGACACACATCAGGAATATAAAAAAATACAGAATTTACTGATCACTAAAAAATATTTATTTCAATGAGAAAGGCATGCAAACAGGAGTCTGGATAACGGGGATTGAATTGTAAATAGTTAATGTTTTTAATTAAACAAATAACATAAATAAACAGCTGGAGAATTTCACAATTTACCCAGTGAAAAGTGTGTCGAGCACATGATGTTCCTGGCAGGGGCTTCTTTGCAATTGTGATAAACTCCAGAGGCGAAGTAGAAATTTTATATAATTTTTTATTTTTAATTCCCCTAGGGTAAATGTGGCTTCATTCCTTCGTATTGACATCAAAGGGGTCGCCGCCCCTTTGTTCTCCCCCAATCCACAATCACTATGGAGGTTGGCAATTGGGTTGGGATTCCTACCACTCGCAAGTGTGTGGAACGACGTCGAGCGGCGTGGTGTTCCTCAAACAATGGCAGTGGTCGCGTCGATCTGGAGCGAGTGGCGTGGACGGTGAGCTCCTTCGACGAACGGCTTCAAGCAGCCGCGGCTTCTTTGATGGAGGGCGACACACACCCTCGCGCGACCAGCTGTGAATAGGATGTAACATCTGCAGTGGACAGGAGGATGGCGAGCCGCAAGTGGGTGCGATGATGGTGGAGGAGGTTGGCAGAACTTGCGGCCGGCGCTACTTCGGCGGTGGCGACGGCTCAGATGGTGGTGGACAACAGTGCACGGAGAGCGAAGGCCGATGAAAGGTGGAGATGCTCCTCTCTAGGAGGGGTCGGTGTCTGTATTTTTATATTTTTATTTTTAATTTTTTTTGTAAAAACAAAAGCAGGAGAAACTTTTTTATTTATTTTAAAAAAACAGTAGCAATAAATAATCTCTTTTTTTATTTTTTAAAAAGCAAATGTATTCTTATTTTTTATAATTAATTTTTTTATTCCAGCAATTAAAATATAGATAAAAAACAACTCGAACATAGTGGCTCGATCTAAAATCAAATACGGAAATGTGAGTGGATGACGGATCCAGTGAAATGGAAGATAGATCCGTATCTCCGATCACCATGCATGATCGGAGTTGAGTGTTTATGTGAGGTAGAACGTGGACATAGATAGATCGAGAAAATGATTATGAAATCGAAATTGAGGCAGATCAAATTGTGATGGTTGATTAAAAAATAACTAACTAATATCTAGAAAAAAGTGAAATTAAAAATACAAAAAAAAAAGTAAACTACGATTAACCTAGAATAAAAAATGAGAGAAAATGGAATGGATCTCACCATGAGAGCAGAAAATACCGTAATGGCCTCGACGAAGGCCGACTCGCTGTCACTGAACAGCTCGGAGGCTAGGCATCTTTCTACAACAAAAGAAGCTCTTGAAGGCTCCCCTCACCAAAGATTGATCAAATTAAATGAAGGAGGAGGAGTCACATTAATAAGGAAAAGAATTGAATTTGAATTTCAAAAATTTGAATGGAGATAAAGATAATGAGAATTTGAATGGAAATAAAGATAAGGAAGGAAGTTAGTGATGGAGTTAATAAAATTATTTACATAAATAAGTAATTAATTAACTAATTTCATAACTTTATTTAGTTAAATACTAAATGTCAATTATTTGATTTTTTATGGTTGTTATTTAAGAATATCAACTATATATATACTGCATACATATAATACATTATATACATTGTTAAATAAGGAAATTGGTTTTTATATTTAAAATTTTTAAATTTTTCTTATCATATTTTAAATAATTATTAAAAATAATTACAATTATTTACAAAAACAATATGTATAAAATAATATGGATAAATATACAATGGTAAAATTACGAAAACCGCCCCAGAAAACTGACTTTCAAATAATAACTACAAAAATTATAAAACCATTTTCATTTTAAAGTAAATTTAATTTAATACGATGGAAATGAGTTTGATTCAATTTGAGTTCATATGGAGCCGGAATTAGTCTTTCATTTTTCACTTTATGGCTTTTCTAGATGTCGTTATTTATATTCTGTACATGATTTATTTTACAATTATTTTTATTATTTAGAAAACATTTTTATATACAACTTTTGTTTTGGAATTTATTTAATTCGAGGTCAATTTATATACAAATAAAATAGTTTCAGTTTTATATAAATATACACAGAATAAATTCAAAAGCATTTATAAAGTATTTTTTGGATTTTCTAATTAAAGATCTTATCTCCCCCTACTTTATTCATGATCGATCAGGTCAAGTCTTGACCTTCTCTCGAGGTTCTATATATATAGTCTTCTTTATTTTTTTATTTTCTTTATTTTTCCTTTATTTATTTATTTATTTATTTTAGGTTAAAAATAATATATAAATATATATATATGTACAATATTTATACATAGATGCAAGTTAGTAAGAATATGTATTTATCAATATATACATGTGTTTTAGAAGGGATTTTAAGCTAAAATAAATAAATAAAGATGATGAAATACATATTCATTAGTTGTACTCCATAAAGCCTCTACGTGGGCACTATGTGCCTACAAGGGTAAACTTCACTTTTTACCATGCATGTCTATTTATTTTGGTTTAGTCAAATTAATGTAATAATTATTTAAGAATATTTGCACTTTGGACCCTCTTATTTATTTATTTGCATTTTAATCCAGTAGGGTTGAATCTATGTGCATCTCCACATGATTTTTTGGGTTATTTGCAATATCTTGTCCGTACTATTTGTTGGTTATAGAATGAAGTTTATGTTTTGATATTTGCACCTATACCCTTGTGAGTTGTGTATCACGTGTTGCGCATGAGCTTTCTGGATAAATTGCATAGTTGGCCTTCGAGTTTTAATATTTGTTACCTGCTCAACCATAGAATTTAACTTATTTACAAAAAGGTCCCTATGAACTATTTTTTACTATCTATCTTTTATTTGGTGCAATAAATATTAAATCAACCCTAAAAATTATCTAAAAATTACCTATAGCCCATGCTAGCATGTACTCTTTGTGATGTTTTTGGGTGTTGATTTGCATGTATATATTAAAAACATCAAAAAAACCCTAAAAAGGTCTTGTTTGTCTTTGAAATTATAAAAATTAGAAAAACCTTAAAAAATTCCATAAAAATTATGGTGGTTGTATTAATCATCCTTTATATTCAATATCATTTTTGTTGAAAAATACCTTATAAAAATCATAAAAATTGTAGAACACTCTGAAACTTATAAGAATTGTATAAAATTGTAGAAAAATCCAAAAATAGTGTTTTCGGTGTATATAGATATTTGTTTCCATTTTGTCACAAAAATACCATCCATGCATTTTGGGCATTTTAGTTAATTTTAATTTGCAAATTACTCATGGATGTACATTGTTTTCTATTTCGGCATTATTTGATTTTTATAAAATCACAAAAACATTTGAAAATTCTATAACAAATACCAAAAATAATGCAAAACATATAAAAACAAAATATTTTTATTGTAATTTTGTGAGTGTTTTTGGCATATTAGAAAAATACAAAAAGAGTGGGTGTGAGTCCTTTTATTCCTTGTGCTTATTGCCTTTGTTAAAAAAGATAAAATTTTGAAAACTTAAATACCGCTAAAAAAGAATTTTTTTTCCTAAAATCACACTACATAGCTTTTAATTGTGCTCCTTATGTTCGACTCTGGTTGTTATATCTTAGTGGAGCCGCTTACATTGATTGTTTCATATCTTAGTGGTTTGATTTTTTTCGATTTATCCGCTTGGTTGATTTGGGTCACAATGACACCATTATTTCATACTTAACTTCTGGGCGATCTCCAATAGTTGGTTCAATTAATGACGGGTCAACATCACCTTAGGGGTGGTGGGCCCAGTGTTAAAGATCGAATTGGGAATGCAAATTGGACTTGCAAGGCGGATTGTGTTCTCGCTTCTTTTTATCTGAGTTACTTGGTCTCGTATTATTGGGATGTGACCAAGATAAGGAAGGAGATCCTAGATCTTGCTTGAGATATAATGGTAAGTATATCTCTTACATTGAAAGTGATTAAGGGATTGAACTTTTAGTGTTGACTAGGAAAGACAACTTTGATATAAAATTCCTAAATCAAAGTAAAATATATATATATGTGAAAGTTTTTTATTTCACATAAATCTTCATTAAACCTACTCAAATACTATACTCAATAATAACCATTCAAATTATCAAGGATTTGATCCATGATCAAGATATTATACTTGTAGTTGGACACATAATGTATGTGGTTGCAATGTGCAATTTTCCTCATAATAATGAGGAATGATAATTAAATGGACAATAGGACAACAACTTAGGGTTTGTATGTCTCTATAAGTCTTGTTCTCTCATCGAATGTTCTTTGGAAGTGACATGTCGATGATGATGGTAATTGCCAAATAATCCTTATAATATCTAAAAGATGTTATGGCACCATGTGTGCTCTCGATATTTAATCATGAATGACATGGTTCACTGCATCATGCAGAATGGTAGCTCTATAAGAGGTGATATATTCAAAATGGTTGAGTACCTATCTGAACCAAAGTCTTTAAGAGTTAAGATGTATGCATATATGATGAGTGTCATCATTCTACTATCTATACTCGAGTCATTCATGAAACTTCATAATATTCATATTTATGAATTGAATGAAGCATGTATAAATGTTGAAATACTCTTATATTGAAATCTTTTGAATTTAACATAAGAAGTGCTTTGTCTTAAGCAATGGTTAGTTATAGATGAAGGGAGCACAGTGGAAACATGAGTTGGACCCAAGTAAGAAGGAAAATCAAAGAGTTTACTGTACTTTTGTAACTTCCATATGACATCCAAAGAGTTGGATGAATGCCAATATTGAAATAAGTCGATATGTTGATAGTATGACTATCTAGACCATCTAGGCTCCTTAGAGAAGGATTTGGATTCGAAATAATCTATATCTCCATGCCATCATTGAAATTGACTTACTTATTGGATAAGATTAAAAGTCTAATAATTTTATCTCATTCTTCTAGTGACGTAATTGGTTGCATATGTACTAGAAAACTAGAAATTTGATCTTAAGGTTTAATAGTCATCCATGGATATTGATACAATGGTTGCCACAATCTCTATTGGATAGATAGAATTTATATTTTCAATGGGAGAGCCCTCAGTCTTAGAGAATGTCTCTGTGACCTAGATATTAGAATACACTCATTGTTTATTTCTAAATGTTGGAAATAAACATGAATTCTTGAATAGACCTATCATAAAGAGTTATGATGGATATATAAGATAGTAATCTGACATCTGGAGGACTCTGCTAAAATAGAAAATTAATGAATGGTTCATTAACTTTTCTAATACTGAAAATTTAAAATCTTAAAAGATCAATAGAAGGATGAAGTTCATTTGACAATGATCTAGCATCAAGCCTTGGACATATGTTTATTGATGAGATCGATAGACTAGTAAGAGATGAAACTTTAGAAAGTCTGAAATTTCAAATCTTACATACTTGTAAAAATTGTATTCAATGTAGAAAATGTCCAATGCACCCTTCTCTGTGAATGGTATAAGATGCCAAGGAATTCAAGATCTCATATTTATTGATATATGTGGATCATTTATATCATGATAAACATTGATGATATGTGATATCATTCGATGACAATTTGTGATATGAGACTTCTTCTCTTCACCTTAGAACCTTTGAAATGTTCAAAGATTTGGCAATTTTGATTTAGAACCAAAGTTTGAAGGAAGATGAATGAATTTGATTTAACCTAGGTATCATGTACATATAAGATGCATTCAAGGAATGCCTTATGGAGAATGGAATACCATTCCTTTCTTACTCCTCTTAATTCACCTTTTTCAATGGAGTTGTAGGGAGATACAATTGGTCATGTGTGACATGATTTGATCAATGATAAATCTTAGCATAATTACCTCTTAGTTTCCATATATATATAGTAGAGACTACAATATATATCCTTAATAAGATTCCAAGCAAATCTAAACCCGAACATCCTTATAAGCTATGGATTGAAACCTAGTCTAGTGTTAGACACTTGAGGATTTAGGGTTTCTTGGTCCATAACTCTGTCATGGATGCAAGTAAGCTGGAATCTAGCACCAAAGAGTGCTACTTCATTAGGAAAATAAAGGATGGCATTGGATACATACTTTATGTCCTTGAGATTCTTAAAAGATTTCATCTCTAAGGATATGATCCTTAGCGGATGACTCTCTTGAGAATCATTATGAAAATGAGGTGAAGGAACTCATTTAATCTTGAGAAGATAATGAGGCTCCTGAAATCGGAAACTAAAAGAATAATTAAAGATGAAACACTCATACCTCTTCAAATGAGTTTGAGGATAGATTCCATGTGTTAGTTAAGTCTAAAAATGATATGACTTCATATGATGAAATATCAAAGGATCGTGACATGGAAAGATGGATGTTAGCAATAAAGTCTAAAGTGGCCTTCATATACAAGTGTTGTATATGGACCCTTGAGGATCCACCTATATGGGTAAGACACGATAAGTTGTAAATGGATCTTCAAGAGAAAGAGAGAACACGATGAGAAGGTAGAGACCTTCTAAGAATGGTTGGTATCCATGAGATACACACTGAAGAGAAGACATCATTTGCGGTGAAACTTGCTATTCAGTGACCTTGCTTAAACCCATAAAAATATTTCTAATTGCATCTACACAACTTGACTTTGATATCTTTAAGATGGAAGTCAATATTGCATTCCTCTATGAATACCTCTCTAACGATATTCACATGAAGTAGCCCTAGGGCTTCATGATTGATGAAAGCAGGGTGTGAAAGCTTAAGAAACTCCATCTATAGACTCAAATGAGCTTCTTGTGGTTTGAACATCAGATTGATGAAATTATAAATGTTATGATTTCTGATAGAATCTTGATAAATGATATAAAGCTTAGTGGGAGTGCCATTGTGTTCATCATGCTAAATGTAGATGACATCCTAATCATTTGGAATGATATAAGGATAATAATAATTGTTTTATTGACTTGTTATTTCATCCCTTGAGATATGATATCAAGGATACCTCTTAGATCTTAGTTCTGAAGTCGTTCAGAAGCAAAGGGAAGAAGGTATTGGAATAGTCACATTAGTGATACACCTTGGAAATGTTCCATTTTCTGGAAAATTCCAAGAAAGGCTTCTTTTCCTTATGATATGATACTGACCTGTCTAAAGGGATAGCACCTCAAGGAGTTGAGGAAATGAATGCTAAAATTGTTTAGCTTTGTGCATCAGTTATGAGAAGCCAGGTGTTTGCAAGATGTGTACAAAAGTCAGATGTCTGACATTCAGTTGGAGTAGTAAACTATTACTAATCCTACTATGGAAATGAAAAAACTTTATTGCAGTAATAACAATATCTTTAATGATGAAAAAGCTTTAGAGATAGTGATCTCTAAGTCTTATCTTCAAGAGCTTAAGATGTTGTTGATAGTGATCTAAAAAGGGTCTTAATTGTGGATACCTTAGGAGATAGAGATCTCCTTGAATAAGGGTATTCTTATAAAGATATTGGAAAATACATATTGGTTATAATAATTATTAAGTTGTAGTGTCAAGGATACTATAACTGAAAAGGTTGAGTATTTGTTGCATAAGATGCAACATTCTCATTGGATGTAAGCATTGTTACTAAGGGATATGTAAGTGTTGTAAAAGGACTTGGCGTATTCTCTCAGGAACAAAGTGGTTGATCATCTTACCTAGCGATATTAAATAGCCTATGATTGTCACATGAGTGTGGGTTTAAAGATCGGCCCATTAATGGCTCTTTGGGCTAGTGGGAGATTGTTGGACATGGGAGCCCAAGACGAGCCATTTGCAATAAATGTTATTGCAAATATCATTTCCCGGTCTAAAATGAAGAGTAATTAATTTACATAATAGGTCCCTTAGTACAATTGGAGTTATGTACCATGACCATCTTAATGGTCATACAGTCGTTGATTCAATTATTGAATCATAGAGGTTCATGCTTGGATGAATATCTAAAGAGTTACATTGAGGAATCATCAAGCATCGTCAAATGATTGTTAAGAGATGAACTCCATCTCGAGAAGGATATGGAAATCCTTTCTCTAAAGGGTGATATCTGATCGACCTCTTGATGTAGGTCCTCTACATAGGAGTAGATATTCGGAGGTGTCATATTTGTTAGGTCAAAGAATTGACTTAACGAGATCGAGATGACCAAAGACCTATGTTGTATGTTTTCACGATATAGGAATGCATCCTCTGACTGGAGACAGATATGTTACTATATGTCTGAGTATGTACATTTGGCAGACCAATAGGTTGATGACCTAACCAAGGTTTATACACCAGTGCGCTAGTGTGCATGCAAGGACATGTGAGTAATATGAACTCTCAAAGGGATCATACAGGTTCATTTGCTAAACTAAAAGACATGAGCTCACTCATGAGATATTGGGAAGAATCAAATTCCATGCACGATAGTCTTGCTTTGGAAACTTGACTGAATTTCTAGGTTTGATATATACTTTTGGAAAGTATATGATCAATAACTGGGTGCTTTTGGAAAGTATATGATCGATATCAACTCCAAATGATCGAATGAGAACCTTAATGATAAAACCTTAAGAAGACAGTCTAAATAGATCCAATACTTTAAGTTTATTCTTGGTCTTCCAGTATGTAGGATGTACAGGTATTAGGAATACATGTGGATGATGTGATCATAAACGATTGTATAACCATGATGCTTTCATTCTGAGGGAGTAATGAAATAGGTCTGGATTTTAGTGACTCCTCTCAGTAGAGAAGTGATATGATCTTGGTCCAAATGTTAGACATTGATCTGAATGTGATTCAGATGCAATGAGAAGATTAGATTTGCGGTCTTGATTTAATCAAGCATCTATGAGAGGTCCGCTAGATTTGGATTTGAGATGTGATCTTAATATCAAGTCACTGTGTGTGGAATAATACAATCGCATTGTCCTTATCTCCAAGTATCCATAGAGAAAGCACATTATCCTTGAATGAGTTCATGGATAATTTCATTGTTGATATTATATATCCGAGCATTGATAAAACAGATAATTAAATGTGAATTAATTATCATGAATAATATGAATTTGATTCATATATAAGGAGAGTTATCTAAGATAATTAAATGAAATTTAATTATCAAAGATGTAAACAATATGAATGTGATTCATATTATTTAAGTACGTGAGAATGGAGATCTAAGATGATTAAATGTGATTTAATTATCAAGGACATGGATAATGGGGATGGCACTATCCATTTATTCATGTATATTATAAATGTAATTTATAATATTTTAGAGAGAGCATATTATGATTTATATTTATTGATTAATTATTCATGTGAATTGAATTCACTTTGGATAATTAATTGGAAACATAATTTACATTTTATTTTGGGTTGTGACTGTGATTCACAACTTTTCAATGGCACGATTGAAATATTCACAAATTAAATTGGAATTAATTTTGTGAATATATTTTCAATACAATTTGTTGCAAATATTCAAGAGGTTTATTTGAGATATTATATCTCACATAAAATAGAGAAAAAGGAGCTACCTTAATGGGTGGTGGACGTCCACCCTTGAATTGTTCAAGAGTGGTCATCCCCCCTATTTTAGGGGTTGACTCTCTCTCTATCCTCTTATCTAAATTGATTTAATTAAATTATAATATATTGATGATAATTCAATGTATATTTGATTTAATTTAATTTAATTTTTGTGTTTTTACAACGAGATCATGGCCAATGAAAGAAACACAAATCAATCTTATCCATTGATTTTGTGTTGTCCATGGATTGAGATCCATGGATCCCAAAGCCCTATAAAAGAAGAAGCACCCCTTGCTCTTCAAGTTACATCAATCACATGCTCTCTCCTCAAAAAGGCTTTTGAGGGAAAAGAATCCCCCTTCAAACTTTGATCTGGGAATTAAGTTATTTCCTTTGGTCTCATATCATTCAAAACTAACATCATTTCCTTTTTTTTGTGATCTTATTCATTATTGCAGGTGTGGAAACTCCTCCAGGCTTTGAGCAGCTTGATACAACTCCCATGATGCTCGAAAACTATTGAGGTGTCTAGATCTTCTTTTAAAATAATGAAGTAGGGATATTGGGTCTTGTGTATGGTCCTCGATCCTCAAAAGTTGGGTCTTTTATGGCTTTTTATGTGTTTTTTTCTTATGTGCATCGTCTTTTGTGGATTTCGTCAGATTAAAATCGTGAGTAATGATTTCTACGCGATAGAAATAGTTATCCTCCATTGTTTTCAAGAGTGTTATATTTTGCGTGTAGAAACTCTTAGCGCTTGTTTTGTTGCCGGCATACCTCGAGGTAGCCGGGCATACCCACAACTCTACCTTTGTATTATTGGGTAGGAATTAGTTATATGGACTAATGAATTGGTGATTTATCATGTTTTTATACCTTTGATTGAGCAAAAATCATGTGTATAAATTGCATTTTTCTTGATTTAATGCATAATTTTCATTTTAAGTTTTCATATGCATTGCATTTAAAATCATCTAAAATTACATAACTTTCTATTTGTAAAATAAATCTTAAAAAATAATAAATAATAAACAGATACTTTTTCAATAAATATAAGCACCAAGCCCATATTAAAGTTCTAAGAGTATTTCTTTTTTTTCAAGTCCACTTTAGAAGAGGCTCAGGGGAGATCTCCAATCCCACCGTCTTTATTTGCAAAAAAAATCACTACACGATAAAATAGCTGAGGTCATCATATCGTTAGCATGGAGTCCCCATGACGTCACCCCCCCCCTTCTTCTTCCTCCTGCAAACGCACGACGAGTGCCGCCCCCTTCCCATATCGCATGAAGTCGCCCGTCACCTCGCCTCCTCTAGCAACGCCAGCTTTTATGCCTCCTCCTCCACATGCCACTACAAATAGGGGAGGAGGGCGGACAACCAGGAGATGAACCCATCACCAATCCCAAAACCCATCAGGGAGCTTCGACTCTGTGCCTGCCCCCTCCTCGGTTCCTCCGTGCCACCGTAACTCTAACCGCTAGGGATAAAAACAATCGTGAATATATTCGTATACGGTTCGCTATTATATTTGTTTTCTGCATATTTTGACATTCATCTTCATTTTAAAATGGATGCGGATATGGATATCACTTTGACATTCGCTAATATTCTCATTCGTATTTGTATATTTGTTTTCGTACATAAGTATAGTAATATATTTATTTATAATTGTGATTAACAATATTTTATGATTACATTCACCATTGTTGATATAATTCCTGTAAAATTACTATATCTAGTATATATATTATGTCTAAATCATCCCAAACATGTATATTTTAGTTAATCTATTAAATATTAATGTTATTATTTGTATCTGATTCGTATTCATTTTACGTTCGTATTCGTTTTTAAAGATATGGTAACACATTTTCACATTAGTCAATATCCGTATCCACATTTGTGTTCGTATTTTAAAATGGATGAGAATATGATTATACCTATGTTTGTATTTGTATCCGACCATTTTCATCCCTACTCACCGCACCTCCCCCTCGTCCACGTACCGTTGTCGTAGGTTGCCCCCCTCCCCTCCCCATCTTCTTCTCCACATCCACCATTGTCGCCGTCTAGGAGGAAGAAGGGAACCTAAGGACCCTTCATAATTTTTATTTTTTGTATTTATTATAAATTTTAGACCTAAATACAGTTTTACGATATTTTTATTTAATTTATGCAATTTTCTATTTTATATTTTTATACACTGGAATATTTCCATTTATTTTATTCAAGTTATAGTTATTTACATTTTAGTCCTCCAAGGACCATAATACAATTTTCATAAAATTTATTCTATTCTTTGCAATTTATCCCTTAAGCTATTTTTTATTGGCAAATTCCACTTCTATGCATTTTCTTTTATTTATTTCTAATCACACCCTTAACTTTTTGTTTATTTTCATTCAAACCCCTAGGTTTCCTAGAAATTACACAAATAGCCCTGACACTTCCAAAAATATTCAAAATAGCAGAAAATCCAAAAAATTCCTGGAAAAATTCTATGTGATCCTTGTGATGTCTAGAACCTAGTAGTAGAGTTTTAACATTTTTTAAGATCCAGAAATAAAAGTAAAATAAGATTCGATTTGAGTCAATAAAGTCGAAAGTGCCTTTGTAAATAGAATAAAAATTCATATAAAAATGTTCAAGTCAAGTGGATTGATCTTCTACTTGTCCTATGTATATTTTAATATCTATTAGCTTGTAGTTGATTAAACTTTATATAAATATCTCATTTTTCATATGTGTACACACAATGGGGCATAAAAATACATTTTTAGCGTACCGAAAATCGCGATTTCATTTTGGTGTCATTAAAGGAGACTTGGTAACTTTATGTAATTTATTTTGATATTCTGATCTTTTTATTTTGTTTTTGTAAACTAATTTTATTCATTTTTAGGTACAAAAAATAACAAAAAAGAGGATCCCTCTCGTTCTTTCTCATTCATTATTATTTGCTCAAATATCCACCAAGCACGAATTTTAGAATTATAAATTGCCAAACAAGACCTTTAAGATCTGTGCAAGCTCCTAGCATTTCTAGGTTATTGCAATTTTGTGTGCTTCAAAAAATTTTTCAAATCATAAAATCTAGCTCCTTTATTGCATTCATTTCTGTGGATTTTTCTTCCTTTGCTCATTAATTAAATAGTATCACCAAATTATTGATCACATAAATCAGATATGATCCAAACAGTTACTGCAAGAATCGTATGAAAGCAGATTGAAATGATTTAATTGTTGCACTTTGAAAACAATTTCACATGCACAAACACAATCCTAGGTCAGAGCCCAAATCTTTGTGAAATTTTTGACTACCGAAATCTAAAAAATAATTAGTTATTTATCAGTGAGGGAACTACGGTCTCTCTTAGTAGATTAGGTGGTTCAAGAACAACGTGTAAGGAATTGTCCTCAAGTAAACAAGGGTATTTGTTCTACGGTCAGTACATACATCCATACTGGCTGAAAGTAGATGCAATTAATCGTATGGATTCAGGACAATCATTGTTTCACATGAAGATCTACCTAGGATACATGTGTTCTTGATTTGTTGGATATTGAAATTAAAAATCGAAAAGATAACCGCTTTGCGACAACATGTATTATGTTAGTGAATCAACATTTGTTTTGTGTTTTTTATGGATACAGATTTTGATATGTCAGTCCCTCGTGGGTCTTTTACTAAGTTTATATGTTCAAATGACTTGGTCAATACTCCACTCCAAAGTAGATTGCAAGCTCTCATCTCCATAGCTTTTGCAAAACAAGAGATCTCGGAGATGATACTTAACCCCCTCCCCCCTCCCGTATTGACCAAGTAAGGCCCAAAATGCTATGTTCATTAAAGGATGAGATTAAGGAAATAACAAGACTCTTGTAAGAGCAAGAAAAAGAAAAATAACCACAAAATCGGCTAGCTTTTGAAAGTCCTTCTTGACAAAACTCTCAGGGATGAGTTTTTACCTTTCACTAAATCCAACCATGCCCTATCTTCTTCCACATAACCTTCACCTATTGATGATAGATATAATTTCGAGGATTTTGGTTCATCACATCTCCCCTAAACACCATCAAAACCTTCTCAAGAAACCCAGACTCCATTTTCTACCCGTAACTTGACCAATGACACAACAACTCTAGGTCAACATGATCTTAATTTGAAAACCATTCTCTATGAGGATTCCTCGATTATATTATTGGGTAATATTGAGGATAAGCATGGGGGATTTTTTAGAAACTTATAATTGATAGAAAAGTTATTAATTATAATATAATCTCTTAAACTCAAAAGACAAATTCGTACTTTGATGAGTTATATTTCAGTATTATTGAGGAAGAATTTCTTGAAGAGACCTTGATGATCCCTCAAAATCTCAAATTGATTAACTCCGGTGATATCCCTAATTTTTGTCATTCACAGTTGGAGAATGTTGTTATCAAAATTCCCATTGATTTATATGTTGAATATACTGACTTAGATGAAATTGTGATGTCTGAATGTTGGAACTCTGAAGGACATGTTATAGATATTGAATTTAAGGACGATCTCGAGATTGGATTCAATTCTGAAAAAAAAAGAAAGTGGAATAATTTCAAGATTCTTAACTCAAATAAATCTTATTGACTTTACAAAACAAGTGATGTATTATCTGAACATGAATAATTGACGAGAATGATTTAAATTTGGGAACAAAGAAAATGATGGAATGTGATTTTGTGTGTGTTTAAAATTTGCATGCAACAATGAGAATGAATTCGATCTTCACAAAATTTTCAAGAATGGTTTGAAAAGAGAGATTGAAAGCGATTTATGAGACCCTCTTCCCATCAACTCCTGATCGGGTGTCAGAAGTCTTCCTCAATGACTTTCTCGAAGATGAGGAAACAGTTTCTACCTGCATTTCCTTCCTAACATGGGAAGAAGAGCAACATCAGTTAATATATGAATCTCAATACACATGCTCTATCAATGAATTGATTTCATATCATGATGTCCTTATGTTCCCTCATCATTTCTGGATCAAAATCAAGGAATACCTCCATGCACTTGAGGATGATCAACCTACCAGTTCATAGATCTACCTTGGTTGGACCCATCATATATGGTCAAGCACTCATTTGTACCTAATATAGAAGAAGAACACGGTGATTACCCACATACTTCCTCTAAGCCTCCCTCCTCACGTGCTCCAAATAATTGAACATGTTGAGGTTGAATCCCAATGACCTAATCTAAGTTTTGATTTGGAATCAACAAATGATACATCCAATATAATTATGGTGATATCATGGAAGAAGATGAAAAAGAATCACATTGGGTATTTGAGGATTTTATACTCAACTCTGTCAGCCTTCCAATGTTATGGCAAGCTCTCCATAATCTCATTATACAATCTATATCCATTGGCATCATTGTGATGTTTCATACATGCATGTTTATCATACTCGAGACATAGGTATTCCTAAACTTGGAGCCCATGTGAGGATGTTAAAACTAGTACATATTGGGATAAACCCCATAGTTATCTCGTAGGTAATCCTCTTGTATTTTTCCCTCTCACTTTTTGTTTCGAATAAGTATGGGGGAGCCCCGAAAAATTGGTAACACCAATTAGAAAAAAAATTAAAAAAACATCGTTAATCACTTGCACCTGCACTCTCTTCAATCATGTTCTACCACATTTTTTCCCACTCTTTTATCACCATGCGGACATGGTTACTGCTAAGCATGGGGATGCATCATATTTCATGCATGTCATTTTTATTTTATCTCTGTCTAAAAAATCTATTACATTTCATGCATTTCATTTTGTTTTACATTTCTTTTATTTTCAAAATAATCCATTTTTCCTTTTTATTCCATTGTCAAAAAATCATAAAAATTCCAAAATCCGTTTTGCGTCATTTTTTTCATGTTTTACAAAAATACCAAAAATATTTGCATATACCAAAAATCTCATAAAAATTTCAAAATAAATCTTAATAATTTAAAAAAATGGCAGAAATTTCCTCCAAAATCCAAAAATATTTTCCTGATTTTCTCCTTACTTTTTGAGATTTAAAGTCTAGTTTTTATAGTTTTGGACTTAGACCAAGAAGACCTAAATCGACTTAATTTCATAGGATTTCATTAGGTTTAAGTATTCAGGTTCTTCAGGTCTATTTTAGACTTAACTGTGAGTTCTGCTAAGTTTATGCAGTGACCAAAATATGTGTCTAAATAGATCATCTTGACAACTATAGCACTCTTTTACTCTTGGTTGATTATTGAAACTTTATACCTTATATATTAGTTCAACTTAATTTGATTGTACAAATAAGTTTGGTTCTGTCAGCAAACTTGTCTTATACATGTATATGAAAGTCACATTTTATACATGTATACTCTTGATACTCAATACCGCAAAATCCTATCAAAAAAGAAGGCACAAGAATGGATGCCTATTCCAAAAATGCAATTACAAAGCAAAGAGCTTCTAAAGAAAAATCCACTCAAATAGCCCAGTGAAGGATATGGAATTATCCTCAAGCGCATCACGGAAGCGTGATCATCGTATCGGATACGACGAAGAACGACTAGTCGTACTAGTCATTCTGAGCAGCGGAATTTAAAAATTTTCATACGATGAAATCACATGATCCAAGAACACTTCTTAAATCGTTTCATCTATAACCACAATAAGTATAAGGAATACCTCTTGAAGTGTGGTTGATCAAGTCTCTAAGAGAAGAGACCTCCTGTCTCAAGTCCGATTGTCGATGAGACCGCTTGCGAGCGCGGGGATGAACCGCGTTGTCCTCGCAATCCAAGAAGATGATCCAAGCACGGTTGCTCTTGATCTCATCGTATGAGATCGAACGTCTCCTTCGTGAGCGTATCACACCAAGAAGACGGAGAACCGAAGAACGTAGAAGCGGCGGTGCGGTGGCGAGAGCGTCGACGAATCTCTCCTCTAGGGTAATGTGGACGGCCACCAAAAATAGAGGGAGAGAGGGTTGTCGTGTATGAAGAAAAGAGAGAGAGAGAGAGAGAGAGAGAGCTTCAATATTTCATGTAAATAGAGAGCATGGTATGCGTCTCTATTTATAGGGTTTTGGGATCCATGGATCTCAATCCATGTGACATATAAAATCAATGGATGAGATTGATTTATGTCAATCCAATGGTCAAGATTGTTGTTGGTAAAACCAACAAATTTAGATTAAAATATATCTGGTAAAATCAAATAGAAATCAATCCTAAATTAAACTAATAAATAAGGAGAGAATATACATGGAGATTACATCTCCATGTACAATCTATAGGTGACGGCCACCCATTCCATATAGGAATAGGGTGCCGCCCACCTCCTTCCAAGTTGAGAGCAATCTCATGGATTTCCATGAGATTGCATATCTCCTTGAATTTCTCCTTTATTTATTTCCAACAACTTTTGTTGGTTTTATTCATCAAAAATAATTCACAATTATATTTGAGAATATTGCAATCTTGCCATGGAAAAATTTGTGAATCATATTCATAACCCAAAACAATATATAATTTACATTGTCAATTAATTACATAATGTGATTCCACTACACATAATAATTAATCAACACATACAAATTATGATTAGCTCTCTCTAATGCATTATAAATCACATTTATAATATATCATGAATAATTGAATATTTCTATCCACATTATTCTTATCCATAATAATTAAATCACATGTAATTATATTGGATAATTTCTTCACACATCAAGATGATTAAATCATATTTAATCATTGTTTCTTCATTGCTTAGATCTTATGGAATTATTCTCGAACCCTTCAAGAATAATGCGATTTCTCCGCAGATACTTGGAGATAAGGACAGGGCGATTGCATTGTTCCACGTATAGTGACTTGGATGTTGAGATCATATCTCAAATCCAGATCCCATGGACCTCTCACTGATGCTTGATCAAATCAAGATCGTAGACCTAATCTTCTCATTGCATCTGAATCTCATTCAGATCAATGACCAGTTCATGGACTAAGATTAGGTCACTTCTCTATGAGAGGAGTCACTAAAATCCAAACCTGTTTCATCACTCCCTCGGAATGGAAGCGTCATGGTTATACAATCGTTTATGATCACATCACCCTCAGGTATTCCCAATACCTGTACATCCTGCATACTGGAAGACCTATGATCATTATGAAGATAAAGATCACTTTTACACTGTCATCTTCAGGGTTTGATCATTAAGTTTCTCAATCTTGGACACTGGGATTTGGTATAGATCATATGCTTTCTCAAAGCATATATCTTACCTTTCAAATTCATGTCACGCTTCCAAAGCATGACGACCATGCATGGAATTTGTTCAGTCCCAATACCTCATGAGTGAGCTCATGTCTCCCGGTTCACAAGTAAACCTGTATGATTCCTTTGAGAGATCGTATTGCCCATATGTCCTTACATGCACACCAGCTCGCCGGTATATAGACCTTGGTTAGGTCATCAACCTATTGGTCTGCCAAATGTACACACTTAGATATATAGCAACACATCTGTCTCCGGTCAGAGGATGCATGCCTATGCTGTGACAGTATTCGGCATAGGTCTTCGATGATCTCGATCTCGTTAAGTTAAACCATTGACTCAACTAACCTGACACCTCAGAATCACTATTCCCATGCAGAGGACCTGCATCAAGAGGTCAGTCAGATATTAGCCATCTGAGAGAGGATTGACATCTCCTACTCAGGCTGGAGATCATCACTTAATAATCATTTGACGATGCTTGATGAGTCCTCTATCTAACTCTTTAGATATCCATCCAAGCATCATCCTTTATGATTCATCCAATGAATCAACAGCTGTATGATCATCAAGTTGGCCATGGTACATAAACCTTATTGTACAGAGGGTCCCTATAGTGCATTCATTCATTTAATCTCAGAAAGGGAGTGAAAATAATCAATAACTTTCATTGATAATTTCTTCATTACAATAACATTTATTGTAGAAATGGTTCGCCCGAGGCTCACATTGCTAACAATCTCCCACTAGCCCACAGAACCATTCAGGTACAATCCTTAAACCCATACTCATTACATGCTGGTCAAAAACCTTCTGTGTCAGAGGTTTGGTAAGGGGATCAGCAACATTGTCGGCAGAGGCCACCTTGGTGATGATGATGTCGCCATGCTTTTGTATCTCCCGAATGATGTGGTATTTTCTTTCCACGTGCTTGCTCTTCCGATGCCATCTGGGTTCCTTTGCCTGGGCAATGGCTCCCGTGTTATCACAGAGTAACGGGATGGGAGTATCAGAGGAAACTACGCCAAGCTCCAGGACGAACTTGCACAACCACACCGCCTCCTTTGCAGCATCCGATGCGACAATGTATTCGGCTTCTGTTGTCGAATCCGCAGAAGTGTCCTGCTTCTTGCTTCTCCAGCTTACATCACCACCATTCAACAAGAACACAAACCCCGATGTCGACTTTCGATCATCTATATCCGATTGGAAGTCAGAATCTGTATATCCTAAGACTTAGAGATCACCATCTCCATAGACCAAGATGTAATCTTGCGTCCGTGTTAGATATTTGAATATGTTCTTTACTACATTCCACTATTGTTCTCCATAGCAGGATTGGTAACGAACTTACCACTCCCACTGCATGGCAGATATCTGGCCTAGTGCACATCATGGCATACATTAAGCTTCCTATAGTTGATGCATAAGGACATCCAGCCATGGCCTTCTTTTCCTCAACAGTTTGAGGAGCCATTCCTTTAGACAGGTGGATACCATGCCTTAAGGGTAGGAATCCTTTCTTAGAACTATCCATATGGAATCGTTCAAGATTCTTATTAATGTATCCATGTTGTGACAACCCCAAAATCCTCTTTTCTCGATTTCTGAACAACTTCAAGCCTAAGATGTAAGAGGCTTCTCCAAGATCTTTCATCTCAAAGGTATGGGACAGCCAAATCTTTACACTGGTCATCATCCCTGTATCATTCCCAATGATAAGGATGTCATCCACGTAAAGCACAATGAACACAGTGGCACTCCCACTAGTCTTCTTGTATACACAAGGTTCATCAGGATTTTGCACAAAATCATAACTCTTTATGGTTTCGTCAAATCTGATGTTCCAGCTACGAGAAGCTTGCTTGAGCCCATAGATGGATTTCCTCAGCTTGCATACTTTGCCATCCTCAGTCATGAAGCCCTGGGGCTGCTCCATGTAGATATCCTCCTCGAGGTATCCATTGAGGAAAGCCGTCTTGATGTCCATCTGCCAGATGTCGTAGTCAAGATATGCAGCTATAGCTAGCAGTGTCCTGATGGATTTAAGCATAGCCACAGGAGAGAATGTCTCATCGTAATCGATGCCTTCTCTCTGTGTGTAGCCCTTGGCTACGAGCCATGCCTTGAAAGTCTCTACTTTCCCATCAGGTCCCCTCTTTCTCTTGAAGATCCATTTACACCCAATGGGTTTTACCCCTTTAGGTGGATCCTCTAGGGTCCATACATTATTCTTATGCATGGAGTCAATTTCGGACTTCATAGCTAGCATCCATCTATCCATGTCTTGATCCGTGAGTGCTTCATCAAATGAAGTAGGATCAATGTCAGTCTCACTTGACACATGGAATCTATACCTTTCAGGTGGTGCAACCACCCTCGAACTCCTTCGAAGAGGTATGGGTGTTTCATCTTTATTTATCTCTTCAGTTTCTGGTCTAGGAAGCTCAGAATCCTCAGAGGATTCAATGAGTTCCTCTACTTCATCTTTGTCTTGACCTTTAAGGAAGTCATTCTCCAGAAACTTCACATCTCTGGAAACAAAAACCTTTTGGGTCTCAGGGTCATAAAGTTGGTATCCAATACCATCCTTAACATACCCAATGAAGTAACACTCACGAGTGCGAGATTCTAGCTTACTTGTATCCACGTTCTTCGCGTGGACCAAGCAACCCCAAACCCTCAAATGATTAACACTAGGTTTGGATCCATACCAGAGCTCATGAGGAGTCTTAGGTACAGATTTGCTAGGAATCTTATTCAGGATATATATTGCAGTCTCTATTGCATATCCCCAGAAACTAAGAGGTAAATGTGCTTTACTCATCATTGAACAGACTATGTCCATGATGGTCCTGTTGCGTCTTTCAGTAACACCATTAAGTTGGGGAGTTCCAGGAGGAGTGAGATTGGAAACAATTCCATTCTCCTTAAGGTATTCCTTGAATTCATCTGATAGGTACTCGCCACCTCGAACAGATCGAATTCGTTTAATCTTCCTATCGGTTTGGTTCTCAACCACAGCCTTGAACTCTTTGAACTTTTCAAAGGTTTCGGATTTATGACGTAATAGGAAGACAAACCCGTATCGCGAATGGTCATCGATAAACGTCAAATAATAACGATATCTATTTTGAGTCGCGGTACTAAAGGGACCACATGCATCGGTATGTATTAGGTCAATAATACCTTCGCATCTTGTAACCTTGTTACGGAAAAGAATCCTGGTCATTTTACCTCGAATACAATCTTCACAGGTAGGCAAAGATTGAACCTGTAGAATATCTAAAGGTCCATCCTTTATCAATCTATTGATCCTATCAACAGATAAATGACCAAGCCTTTGATGCCAGATCTCATTCGAAAGATTTTTTCTGGATCTTTTAGGGTTTTTGCTAGTGGTTGTAACATTCATGACATTCTCATTAATGCACAAATCATAGAGTCCTCCAGAAGTTAAAATACCCTCTGCAATATATTTATCATAATGATTTATGACTAATTTATTACAGAACAGGAATGAATATCCACTTCTAACTAGTTTAGATATAGATATCAAATTCCTTCTAACTTCAGGTACATAAAGACACTCTTTGAGTACTAGGACTCTACCACTAGATAATGATAGTCGACACGTCCCGACGGCGACCGCTGCAACACTTGCATCAGATCCCATCTGGATGACTATCCCCCCTTCCTCAAGATTTCTAGTTTCCTGAAACAAATGCAACAAATTGCATACATGAAAAGAAGCACCAGAATCTACAACCCAACTTCCTTCTCGTCCGACGAGAAATCTAGTTTCAATGATGAAAGTAGATTTCATATCTGCTGGGGCTTTACCTTTGTCTGACGACTTCAGGTATTCTGGACAGTTACGCCTCCAGTGTCTCAGCTTTTTGCAGTGGTGACAGACGTCGGTTTTCTTCGACGCCATTAGAGTGGATGCATTAGAAGAAGAGCCAACACCTTGTCCCTTCTTCTTTCTCTTCTGGGCCGAGCCCTTCCAAGAACCTTGCTTCCGACCACGCTTCCCTCTGACCTGTGCAACCATTGCACTGCCAGTGGGACCATCTTTCTTCGTTACATCTTCCACAGATTTCAATGCGGTAAGAAGACCAGCGCTTGTCAATTACAGCTTGTTCATGTGGAATGACACTACAAAGTTATTTAAAGATTTGGGCAACGACAGCAAAATGAAGTCAGCTTGCATGTCTGCATCCATTGTTGCCCCAAGAGTCTCCAGCTCCGACAAGTACCCAAACATTTTGACTACATGTTCACGGACTGAAGTCCCTTCCTGCATCCTGCAGCGAATGAGATCTTTCATAACATTGTATCGCTAGGTGCGGTTAATGTCACCAAACATATCCTTAAGATTCTGCATTATCTCCTGGCATGTGCTCATCTCCACATATTGCCTCTGCAGAACATTGGAGAGAGAACCCAGGATATAGCATCTAGCCAAGACATGATCTTCATCATACTTGTCATTGTATGCTTTTTCTTCCTTGGATTTAGGGTTCTCATGCTTGTCCTCGGAGAGCACATAACTTATGTGCTCTGCAGAGAGAACAAGTTCCAAATTACGGATCCAAGGTTGACCTCAAGAAGCCTACTAAGTGGGTTCAAGGACTTCATTTTTTGAAATTAAGAATGCACTATATTAGAACATATTAAACATATATTCATAATGATATTTGATTAAGGCCTTTTCAAATCAAATTGTTCTTGCTCTGTCAACCTTGAAATGTTATTCCCTTAATCACTTTCAAAGTAAGAGATATACTTGCCATTATATCTCAACCAAGAACTGGGATCTCCTCCTAATCTTTGTCATATCCCAATAATATGAGAATCTATGACTCCAATAAGGAGAAGCGGGAACACATTCCGCCTTGCAAGTTCAACTTGCATTTCCCAATTCGGTCTTTAATACCCGGACCCACCACCCCTAAGCTGATGTTGACCCGTCATTAATTGAACCAACTGTCAACAGGAATACAACTCGCTATGCGTAATCCAATATCGCCTCAATAATATGAGGATCCAATATTGGGGTCACTACGCATACGTCCTTACTCTTTCGAGAAATGAAGAGCCCGATCCAAATGGATCGTATGCAAGAGCTGTCAGTTCGGACAGGCGTCTCCTACATACGATATCTGGCGACAGAACCCTTCGCCTTGACGGGAGACCATGGATGTCACTTATGTGATCCTCCACCTCATATTCAAATTTTAAATAATTATCATGAATCACATTCACATAAGTAATTATTCCAAGGGAAATAATAACTCTATTCATAATAGAGTGTCTCCATTGGACATAATCAATTTAATCACATTAAATTAATTATCAATCCAATTCAATCAACAAACTTGATTATTTTACTTGAATATATATATATGGTAATATCTCAAAATACGTGTTAATTTGAATTTTAATAATTAGAAAATACACCTTGATTTTCTCCGGCATTATACAGTCCCTACCCGCTGTCATGGCCAGTACCGACGAGAGTGGGACGAACCACATACATTGCAACCCGCAACCCCAATGCTCTCCGACTAGGCACCATATCCACCTCGGGAAAGCATAATGCCAGATATATCAATTTGTATTTGAGATGATCATCGGTTTTTTCAATCGAAATTATACCGTATAATAATAATCAAAACATTTTTTATTACAAGAAAATTTGCTACACAAATTCTCAAATCCTATTCAAGCATCAAGTTTGATGATTATGTTTTCAATTAAGATTTACACCAAATCTAATCAATTAATTGGTTGAGGCCAAGTCAATTATGTAAATAATCATCTTCCAATATTTCACAAATATTTTTCATGATTATTTCATGAAATTAACAATTTAATTCACTAATTGACAATCACTTGATTCTAGATTAGGACTGTAATTTAGCAGTGACCCCTACTCACTAAAATTAACATATCTCAATCAATTTAAATCCAAATTAGACAAACTCAATTTTCAAAGATTTATAACTTGATTTAGGATAGAAGACTGATGTTTCATGCATTTCGAGGCGGATCAAAACAGTAATTAACTCTTTAATCATGTTAAGATCTATAGTCCCCGCAACAGTGCATACATGTCCATTAAAACAACCATATCTCAAGCACACGAAATCCGATTTATGCAAACTCAGATCCTATCGTTTCCTTATTTAATGGAAACAAAATCCAAGTAAATAATTCGTACTTAAACATTTTACACATGGCTGAAATTATTTCCTAAACAGATCTGCAAAATTAAATGCGACAAAACTTTCGTGACCTTTACGAACCCAAGTCGTCCTCGGTTTGCGAATCATATTCGAAACCGTCGACCTAAGGCTCTGATACCATCCTCAAGCGCATCACGGAAGCGTGATCGTCGTATCGGATATGACGAAGAATGACTAGTCGTACTACTCATTTTGAGCAGTGGAATTTAAAAATTTTCATACGATGATACCACATGATCCAACAACACTTCTTGAATCGTTTCATCTATAATCACAATAAGTATAAGGAATACCTCTTGAAGCGTGCTTGATCAAGTATCTAAGAGAAGAGACCTCCTGTCTCAAGTCCGATCGTCGGTGAGACCGCTTGCGAGCGAGGGGATGAACCGCATTGTCCTCGCAATCCAAGAAGATGATCCAAGCACGATTTCTTCTGATCTCATCGTACGAGATCAAACGTCTCCTTCGTGAGCGTAGCACACCGAGAAGACGGAGAACCGAAGAACATCGAAGCGGCGGCGCGGTGGCGAGAGCGTCGACGAATCTCTCCTCTAGGGTATGGTGGACGGCCACCAAAAATAGAGGGAGAGAGGGTTGTCGTGTATGAAGAAGAGAGAGAGAGAGAGAGAGAGAGAGAGAGCGCTTCAATATTTCATGTAAATAGAGAGCATGGTATGCCTCTCTATTTATAGGGTTTTGGGATCCATGGATCTCAATCCATGTGACATATAAAATCAATGGATGAGATTGATTTATGTCAATCCAATGGTCAAGATTGTTGTTGGTAAAACCAACAAATTTAGATTAAAATATATTTGATAAAATCAAATATAAATCAATCCTAAATTAAATCAATAAATAAGGAGAGAATATAGATGGAGATTACATCTCCATGTACAATCTATAGATGATGGCCACCCATTCCATATAGGAATAGGGTACCGCCCACCTCCTTCCAAGTTGAGAGCAATCTCATGGATTTCCATGAGATTGCATATCTCCTTGAATTTCTCCTTTATTTATTTCCAACAACTTTTGTTGGGTTTTATTCATCAAAAATAATTCACAATTATATTTGAGAATATTACAATCTCGCCATGGAAAAATTTGCGAATCATATTCACAACCCAAAAAAAAACATATAATTTACCTTGTCAATTAATTACATAATGTGTATCCAATACACATAATAATTAATCAACACATATAAATTATAATTAGCTCTCTCTAATACATTATAAATCACATTTATAATATATCATAAATAATTGAATATTTCTATCCATATTATTCTTATCCATAATAATTAAATCACGTTTAATTATATTGGATAATTTATTCACACATCAAGATGATTAAATCACATTTAATCATTGTTTCTTCATTGCTTAGATCTTATGGAATTATTCTCGAACCCTTCAAGAATAATGCGATTTCTCCGCAGATACTTGGAGATAAGGACAGGATGATTGCATTGTTCCACGTATAGTGACTTAGATGTAGAGATCATATCTCAAATCCAGATCCCATGGACCTCTCACTGATGCTTGATCAAATCAAGACCGTAGACCTAATCTTCTCATTGCATTTGAATCTCATTCAGATCAATGTCCAGTTCATGGAGTAAGATTAGGTCACTTCTCTAATGAGAGGAGTCACTAAAATCCAAACCTGTTTCATCACTCCCTCAGAAGGGAAGCGTCATGGTTATACAATCGTTTATGATCACATCACCCTCAAGTATTCCCAATACATGTACATCCTGCATACTGGAAGACCTATGATCATTCTAAAGATAAAGATCACTTTTACACTGTCATCTTCAGGGTTTAATCATTAAGTTTCTCAATCTTGGTCACTGGGATTTGGTATAGATCATATGCTTTCTCAAAGCATATATCTTACCTTTCAAACTCATGTCTTGCTTCCAAAGCATGACGGCCATGCATGGAATTTGTTCAGTCCCAATACCTCATGAGTAAGCTCATGTCTCCCGGTTCACAAGTGAAACATGTATGATACCTTTGAGAGATCGTATTGCTCATATGTCCTTACATGCACACCAGCTCGCCGGTGTATAGACCTTGGTTAGGTCATCAACCTATTGGTCTGCCAAATGTACACACTCAGACATATAGCAACACATATGTCTCCGGTCAGAGGATGAATGCCTATGCTGTGACAGTATTCAGCATAGGTCTTCGGTTATCTCGATCTCGTTAAGTCAACCCATTGACTCAACTAACCTGACACCTCAGAATCACTATTCCCATGCAGAGGACCTGCATCAAGAGGTCAGTCAGATATTAGCCATCTGAGAGAGGATTGCCATCTCCTACTCAGGCTGGAGATCATCACTTAATAATCATTTGACGATGCTTCATGAGTCCTCTATCTAACTCTTTAGATATTCATCCAAGCATCAACCTCTATGATTCATCCAATGAATCACCAGCTGTATGATCATCAAGTTGGCCATGGTACACAACCCTTATTGTACAGAGGGACCCTATAGTGCATTCATTCATTTAATCTCAGAAAGGGAGTGAAAAATAATCAATAACTTTCATTGATAATTTATTCATTACAATAACATTTATTGTAGAAATGGTTCGCCTGGGGCTCACATTGCTAACACCCAGCTCTACCAAATAAGCCAACTAACAGACCAGTGTTACTACTAGTTTAAAGAGGACAAAGAGTCTTGGGGTTATGCTCTACAAAAAGAAAAAAATGAGAGAAACAGAGTAAAGCAATCTACGAAAAAACCCAGAAAATACAAGTTCTCTACAAATTGCACCCATATTCTTTTGCTGATAAATTCTAGTGAAATGAGAATAAGCCTCGATTTAGAGAGAGTAGAGGCTTTAGATTTTGTGAATCTCTCAGTACCTTGCTTAAGGTTGTACGTTATACTTGTCTCTCAAATTGAGAAGAGCTATAATTTTTACATACAGTTCAAATTCAACTCAATGTTAAAGAGAATATCTATTGATGAGGATGATCTAACTTGACCTAAAATGGAATCGACTAAAGTGGATAGATATAACTTGAAGGCCGCTAAATCAAATACTAGATTCTAAAAGAAGTCTGAACACATTATTAATCTAAAGGTCAACTCGGTCTATGTCTACTATATGTTGAATCTTGGCTTAAAATCTTAAGACTTTATTGGTGTATCTACTGCAAACCCCTCTTAGTGCATTCTCTAATTGTTTTCTTTTTCTCTTTACATATCATTGTTTTGCTCAGGACTAGCAAAATTTAAGTGTGGGCTATGATGAATTGATGATTTATCATGTTTATATAACTGAGCAAAATATATGCGTAATCAGTTGCATTTTTTCTTGATTTAATGCATAATTTTCATTTCATAATTTTCATATGCATTGCATTTAAAATCACCAAAAAATTGCATAAATTTTTTTTTACAAATTAAATCTTAAAAATAATAAAATCACAAATAGTTAATTTTTCAATAAATATGGGCTCCAAGCCCATATTAAAATTCTATTTCTTTTTATTTTTTCAGGTCCACTTTAGAAGAGGCTCAAGGGGGCTCTTCAGTCCCCTACATCTTCATTTGCAAAAAAAATTGCTATGCAACAAAATAGCTGATATCAACATTACATTAGCATCTCAAAATATAAAAATAAAAAGGGAGCCATGATGTCATTCTGACATCAGCCCCCATCCCCCCTTCTTCTTCCTCCTACAAACGCATGATGGGTGTCCCCCCCTCCCCTTCTCGCATGCTACCATCGGTCGCCTCGCCTTCTCTCCCAATGCCAACCATCATGCTTTCTCCTCTCCCTCACCGACTACAAATAGGGTCCAGAACCCATCAGGGAGCTTCGACTCCGTGCATCGCCCCATCCTCCGCTCATTCATGTCGTCGCAACTCTCATCGCATCTCCCCCTCCTCTGCGCACCAACGTCATAGGCTATCGCCCCCCTCCTCTTCTTCTCCACATCTGTGGCCATTGCTGTCTAGGAGGAAGAAGGGAATCCAAGGACTCCTTTGGAATTTTTATTTTCTGTAGATTTTTTATAACGTTTGGACCTAAATGTAATTTTAAGAAACTTTTATTTATTTTATGAAATTTTCTATTTTCTGACATTTGCATTTATTTTATCCGTGTTCTAATTATTTATATTTCATTTCTCCAAGGACCATTTTGCAATTTTTAAAAATTTATTTTATTCTTTGCAATTTAACCAATAAGCTATTTTTTATTGGAAAGTTTCACTTATGTCCAATATTTATTATTTAATTACAATCATGCCTTTACTTTCTTTTTATTTACATTCAAGCACCTAGGTTTCTCAGAAAATTACATAAATTCCCCTAACACTTCCAAAAATCACCAAAAATAGTAGAAAATATGAAAAAATTCTCAAAAAATTCTAGTGTGATCCTTATGATATCTAGAACCTAATTACAGAGGTTTCAACATATTTTAAGGTCCTAAAAATAAAAGTAAAAATAGGATTTGATTTAAGTAAATAAAGTCGAAAGTGTCTTTGTAAATAGATAAAAATTGACGTAAAATGTCCGAGACTCTATGGATCAATCTTCTACTTCTCTTATGTATATTTTAATATATGTTAGCTTATAGTTAAATAAATTTTATCTGAATATGTTAGTTTTTGTGTGTGCACACAACGACGCATAAATACACACTTTTAACATACCGAAAATCGCGACTTCATGGACCCACAATTTCTTTGTTATAGATTTTTTGACCATATTTAAATAAAAATTTAACTTAAAAAATATATTATAATCATAAGAAACTTAATATAACACATAATCAATGTGACATCACATCGCATCTATCATTCCAATCCTCTTAACCATCCAAATATATACTATTCATAGGAATATAATTCAACCCAACCCAACCATGTTACCAAACAAGCCTTTAGATGTCTTGACAGCTCTTTGATTAGATGAAATGAAATGGTGATCTTTTTTCTTAGAAAAAATTAATACGGCTGCCATCTGGAGAACAATCAATTACTTGGCACGATGCCATACTCATGTTGCGTTATCACTTGTGACTGGAAGTCTGGAATGCGTTGTTTTGCTTGTTTTTAGTCGAGCCGTTGCGTTCTTCAATTGGGTTGTGGACATATTTTTTTTGTTTTTATAATTTTTGCTCTTTTTCTTGTGAATATCAATTCTGCTCCTGACTTACTGATTGATGGAGGATCCTCACACCCTCGACTTGTCGATCGACGACAGCAAGTAGTCGAACAGAGTGGTCCTTAGCAAGAATCACCAGCCTCCCCAATCTGTAACCCAATCCAATCTGCATGCGACTCAACCATGCGTTCACCATAGGCATCCAATGGCAACGAACCATGTAGATGGACAAGAATGAGCATTGCATAGCAGCAGCAAGAGCGTTACCGTGGGATGTCGTTTATGGATTAAGCGCAGCCAACTCCTTCCATCTATCCCCTCTATCGGGGACATGCGAAGAGATGCTTTAGAGAGTATCCGCTTGTTGCATCGGTGTGGTGGACATCGATGGCTTATGCTTACTGTTCTTCCCCATTCCATCAAACAACCATTTGGATCCAGATGATTGCTTCAAAGGGGTACCCCACAAAATTTTCTTCACAAAACCCGTCTTAATTCCATAAACATGAACTTCAATGATCTTGAACTGTGATTGTTTGTTTCTCCACTCCCATGGATTTGGGGACAGTTTGTTTTTTAATGACTCTCTCCACCTGAATTAAAATGACTCTCTCCACCTGAATTAAAGCAAGCATCTGCTTCCCCCTGGCTCGTGGTTTCATGATGGATCTCTAAAGCTAACCTATAAGTATCGCCATGAAGTCATTTCCAAGCAAACCACATTATGGGGTGGAGGGAGAGGAGGGGCTGAAGGCGAAGGTGATGTCGAGGGAGGAGTAGGAGCTGGACGGGGAAAGCGGTCCCCGTAGGAGGAGCCTCTAGAACGGGAGGTGAAGGATGTAGCAGATGATCAGGGGGAGGAGGGAATGGAGTGGGTAGGAAGACATCTCAACCTTTATTTTTTTTATCTAATTCTCCTTGTGTTCTCAAAGTTAACGTTTGCTTGTGTTAGGGATGGACGACAACTAACTCGAGTGGCACAAGTGATCATTGTTAAAAAAGTCAAGGGCAGTAATATTCCCAAAAGAGGATGGACAAAACTGATATTGCAATATCTCAGAGTAATCCAACTGATACAAACCCTAAAAATTTTCAAGGTCTTCGGATTAAACAAGAGATGTGCAAAATACGTCCAACAATCAACACAAAAACCGATCTAAATGACAAATCAGACATGAACTCAAGAATTCAACAAGATTCTGAAAATTGCTATTTAAGGACCATGCAACAATTTGCTTATGCGGTTGCAGCCACATAACCGTAGTGGGGCAAGCACGGTGGCATGATTCAGCACTGAGCAGGTAGTGTTTGCAGTAGCCATGAGCAGTGGTGGCAAGGCAAGCGGTGAAAGTAGTGTGGGCAGTGGATGTAAGCAATGTGATGGTCTGTGTGGAGACAAGACGGTGCAACGATCGTGAGCACAAGGTGGCAGTGGTGGTGGTGGTCGTAGAGGTCACGACAGTGCAAGTGATGGTGGGCAGTGGCAACGACAGTGTTGAAGGTGGTGGTGGTGTAGCAGTTCGAAGTGGTGGGTATCTACCATTAAAACGAATTAATAGTATGGTAGCTCCCCAAAGACCCGTCGTCAAAATAAAGTAAAAATAGGATAACTCCTCGAAGATCTGGCATCAAATCAAACAGAGTTTAATGGGGTTGCCCTCTTGGGGCAGCCAACATTGCTGCCCATGTGCCGTTTTTGGCGTTTTTTTATTTTTTTTGAAAAATATCATATATATTCATCCATGTATCCCTCTTATATGCCATTCGAATTTCGTCAGAAACGGAGACTCCTACGGTCTCCATCCAGACAGTCATTTTTTAACGGTAACATGATTTTTTAGATCGACACCATCTCGATGGAGGCCATAGGAGTCTCTGTTTCTAACGAAATTCGAATGGCATATAGGAGGGATATATGGATGAATATACATGACGATATTTTTCAAAAAAAAATAAAAAAAGCGCCAAAAACGGTGCAAGGGCAGCCATTGTTAGCTGCCCCAAGGGGGCAGCCCCATATTTAAAGTATATGTTGACCTGAACACCTATGATAAGTAGGATGAGATAGATTCCAAGATCTGATATAATGGTTGTCAAGGAATATCGCTTACAAGTAGCAAGGCATCTATCATCATCTCAAGCATGGTGAATCCGACATGATAGCTAATGTATCATGTCACCTAGTACGGGTAAGATATTGTAAGACTTTATGTAGCGAATGTGTTGGCCATTTGTAGGATGGGTAAGATTTTGTACGCTTTTTAAATAGGAATCATATTCCATACAATATACTGCGACTTTCCGGTTTTCTTTCAGGCGTGGCCAGTTACAGTTCCAGTTCCCGTTTATGCAGGGAAAGAAGATCCAATATATCCAACTAAAAGAGCAGCTTCATGATTGCAAGATAGCTCATTGGCCACAGAGAATTTGAATCCTATTACAAATGCAATTTTTTAGCAACCATATATTAGAAAATCATTGGTGGAAGTTAGAAGTTCTGCAGCCAAAAAAGCAGATGCACTTGACAGCATGTAGCCAGAACTTTAGAAAGGCTTTAACATTATTTCCACGTATGTAGTTAGGAAGTGTTTGATCAAAACCCGTCTCCGGTTTCAAAAGCATAGAATATAAATTTTACACTTGCGAAGCTCTACATATGTCAAACTAAGCTGCAACTCAGTTCTCTAGAGCTTCGAACAATAAATACAATGGTGCATATTTAACCACTAGGTAGGGGTCTAATAAACAGTTAACATCAAGGCTATGACCACGGAATTTTTGACTTGGGAACGCATGAGCAGTTTGGACACAAAACAGAAACAGACGCGCAATCATGATGCGATGCTGTCTAATCCCGTGTTCATCAACATTGCCTTACAAGTCACAATCGCCCTTTCAAGGATCACTTCCCAAACATCTTTGTTGGAGATTAAGTCAAGCATTCCAAACTAATCAAAAAACTTACAAGTTTCATATCACAGACTAAATGCAAAGATGTATACAAAGAAGCAAATTTTACACTCAAATTAACTTTCTACAAATAATCTAAGAGCCATATTTTCTACTACCAGAGCATTTGAATCACAACGTCTGAGTAGCAATCCACACTTCAAATAGCTTCCAACCCATGGCCCTGCAACTTGGCCTGACAAGAGACAGGCCTACACCAATCTCCATCAGAAATTCTGTCCCAGTTTCCAGTGATTCAATACTTGTATATCTAGTTAGATCCTTCTGGATTTATCTTGCAAGGCACTGCACTAGCATATTCAGATATATCATTTAACAAAAGCAAATGGCAAACTAAGGTTTTCAACAAAGTAATATCACACAACTTTGGGTTCTATTTTTCCTGATCTAAATGCAATCCATCAAAAACGATAAACAATCTAATATTAATTAAAATATATTATTTCACAAAAGCTCAGGATTCAAATCCCCCCTTGTGGGGGATGCATTAGGTAGTCGACAGCCCGAGTAAAAAATAGTCGAATCTTTCAACATGGATTTGAGCAAGAATCCATGTAGCCGACCCTACTTACTTATAGTGGGAGAAGGCTTTGACATTTTTATATTATTTCACAAAATTATCAATGGGATTATGCCTAATTGTATCATATTCATCATTCTTCATGCCTCCCACATCATTGTGCTCTTTCGAATCTCCATCAACTGAAAGTAAATGGAAAGGATCCATGAAAATAACTTTGCATTACGGTAAGCAATTCCAAAAGGGCAAAAATAATTATCCCTTCTTAGAGTGCGCAGGACATAGTAGATCTATCTATTAATCACTTGTAGATAATGCTATGCTACATATAGGAGGATGTTTCTTTCTTATAACTGTCAGATAAAGGAAGTAGATAAGACCAAAATGAAAGTAATCTCTTTAGGCATAGATACAAAAGCTTCAGATCCTTCCTGACGATAGCAGGAGAGTACTTGGTAATATCTCCAGAAATTGGCCAAGCATTCATGTGCATATACAACCTTACAAGTGACCTAAATTTCAAAATTTTCACAACCCTCTGTAGGTAGACCTTTTTCATGTGCTGAATATAGACTTGTTTGACGGAACAATGGAATGATATATGAAAATGAACTCCGTTATCCTTTAAAGACAATTGATATGTTAAATGCCACATAATAACCCAGATTCTTGATTCCCATATGCTGCAAGCGAGTTCACAAGGGAGAAAAGATAAACAAAGATTCCCCTTCCTGTGAAACTCCTCTCTAAGGAGGTGCGGGCAGTCAATTTTTGGGTCTTGACATGTACTTTCAGAATTTGATTTCCTCGACACGTTAAATCATGTGTTTCTGCTAGACTGTGTGAAAAGATTCCATCTCTTTCCATGAGAAAATTATGAAGAGAGCATCTTGAAAAGGTTTTCCACGCCCAAGAAGAATACCTTTCAAAATTATTCTACATCATAATTCAGTGTAGTTTTACCACCTGATCAACCATTCTTCCCAATTGCTTAGCCAGCATGGCTAAAATAAGGTAGATAACATCAATAAGCACCAAAGACACATAGTTTCAACCCCTGAACTTGTCGACCACAACTTCATTACCAATACAAGTTCCCAAAAATCTATATTAGAGAACTTTAAGATACTGTCCCAGGCCTCATAAGCCCTCTGTCCAACCCAATCACGGATTAGCACCTACTCCTAGGACAAATCACGTCGTCAATTGTCTTTCAACATCGACAAAATCCTATGGCCCCTCTTCCCTCAAGATCGCCAGAACCCCAATTGGAAAAATGCCTGAAGTAGTCAGCCAAGTTACTGTATTATTCAGACATAAATGAAAGTCTGCCTAGGAAACATTCATCCTCTACAAGATCCAGCCAAAGATCTCCTACAGAGTCAAAGTCACCTTGTGTAGCCTCCTTTCGCTTAAACACCTCAGTTACCGAGTAAAAAAAGGGGACACAGACACATGTGCTTAAGTCCTCATTGCCAGGTTGCAGTGGCATCCTCGCGTGATCTCGGACTAAGCTACAGAACACAAACCCTTCTCAAGAAAAACAGAAGTTCTGAAAATTAAAGCATGAAAAAAAGCTCTCGCAATATCCAGAAGATCAAAACAAAGACATATGATGATGAAGGCCTACGCATGGCCCTTGCAGTCGATTCATGGAATGCCATGACAAGACTCCAGGACAGCAATCCAGAGAGGATTACAATCTGTGAACTCTTCCGTAGCTGTTGTCCCAGCAGCCAGCTGCTTTGATTGATCAAGCAAAGGGTCATGTTGACCGATGCAAATTGAATTTGGCGGCAACAAAAAATGAATTTTTAACGGTGGAATTTTTTTGGTAGAAGAAATGGGAGGAGTTGAGAGAAGAAGCTCGTCGGGAACACGAGGGGTTGGAGGAGAGAAACGTGAAGATCACGTGAGGAAGGAGAGAGACGAGAAAGGGATAGAGAATAAATCTCAAATTTTATATCAAACCGAACTGTCCTTTACAATAGGCTACCAACCTCTTTATATTATATAGTAGAGGTGGAATTACAAAAATAGAAAGCGAATCAAATTTAAAATCCCACTCGATCCTAATTGACTCTAATTAATTTGAATTAAAATTCAAATCGACTCTATCCTAATTCGACTCTAATTCAAAATTCGAAAATCAAATTTAAACTGACTAATTAATTTCGAGATCACACGTGATCTCTTTATGTAAATAAAAATGCGACGATTCGAATAAACGTAAATAAAACATCAAGCCCTATATTTTAATTTTGTGTTGCATCAATTCTCCCTCGCTTGAAAATTCGTCTCCTGACGAATTGCTTTGTCTTCGGTGCACCGTTGGAGAACTCGATCTTGACATGGCAGCTTCAACTCCCCAATTATATCCTTTTCAATGGTACGTTTATAATTTCTTTCCACTGAGGGGCATGTATGTAAATGTTCTACCCCTTCACTCAAAGTATACCAATAACATAATTTACCCTTCAATTGGCCCTTTCGATAAAATTTCTTGTGAGGAAGGGGATGCTTGTAATATTTCCAAAATATCCCATCCCTTCTTTCAGGGGATTCGATTGAAAAGGAATATCCAATCCTCCTTAGGGTTTTTATCCCCGTCAAACATCGTCGACATCGGCGCCGAGGGGGAAGCAACAGTCGACGTGTGGGGCGGTGTCGGCTAGCTCGACCTGGAGTGCTGGCTCGTGGGATTGGGAGAAGTTGTGCGCTCATTGCGATGTTGAGGGTGGATCGTTGGAGCCCTTGGCGGTATGGGAGGGTATCACATCGTTGGTGGCGGCGGCCCGCGAAGGGAATGCACACGCGGTGACGAAAGTGGAGGCGGTGTGCAGGCGTTGCACCGGTCACGCATGCGTCGCAGCTAGCCAGAGAGCATCCTCGTGACTGGGCTGCAGCAGAAAAGACCACCACAACAGGAAAGACCACCGTGGATGCTTCTTGGGATGCAACATAGAACATCACCGCGGGGAGATCAACCAGCTCCTCCGCGACGCTTTCATCGTATGTCGGTTCCGCATCTTCATGGACAGTCAGTTTACCTGCGAATATTGAGATTTTCGTTTCGCCATTCACGGATTCATCGTCAAAGAGGGGCCCTGATCTCCGTTTTTTTGCATTTTTTGATTCCTGGACAGCAACATCAATTGCTAAAAAATCGAGGTTTTCGTATTCCTCATCCGCGGGATCTTCATCGAAGATGGGCCCTTGGTCCTTTTCCTCTTGCACAATAGTTGTATCAAATAAATCTTCATTTGGACTGAAAGTACCTTCGTTTTTTTGCTCAAAATCGGGTTGTACAGCAGCTGCGACCATCCGAATTTTGTCGTTGTCGAGCGAATCTTCATTGAATGTAGCATCCATCCACTCTTGGACTTTGATGCTTGATTTAATGCGTTTCTTGAACTTCCTCGAACGCGAACGCGAATGCGTGCCACAAGATAGACGACTCAGGTTGAATTGCAAACGCCAATACTCGACAGGATCGTCGAATCGTGAGAACGATTCCGTTTCCATGCTCTGATACCAAATGATGCAAATTGAATTTGGCGGCGACAAAAAATGAATTTTTAACGGTGGAATTTTTTTGGTAGAAGAAATGGGAGGAGTTGAGAGAAGAAGCTCGTCGGGAACACGAGGGGATGGAGGAGAGAAACGTGAAGATCACGTGAGGAAGGAGAGAGACGAGAGAGGGATAGAGAATAAATCTCAAATTTTATATCAAACTGAACTGTCCTTTACAATAGGCTACCAACCTCTTTATATAGTAGAGGTGGAATTACAAAAATAGAAAGCGAATCAAATTTAAAATCCCACTCGATCCTAATTGACTCTAATTAATTTGAATTAAAATTCAAATCGACTCTATCCTAATTTGACTCTAATTCAAAATTCGAAAATCAAATTTAAACTGACTAATTAATTTCGAGATCACACATGATCTCTTTATTTAAATAAAAATGCGACGATTCGAATAAACGTAAATAAAACATCAAGCCCTATATTTTAATTTTGTGCCGCATCATTGACAGCACCCCCCCCCCTGAAATGAGCATTTCTCCAACAAATGCATTCAACTTGCTCATGCCACTCCTGAGCTCTCCACATATAACCATTGTGCATAGGAGGACAAAGTATCCAAAGTTCTTAATCATCATCCACCGAGGCACCTTCTAACTGCATCTAATGCCATGTAAGGAAGTGGGACGGAACCTCAGCATTATCTGATACCCCAGTTAATCAAGTTTTTTGTTAAAAGCATCATGTTATCAGCCCTCCACTTTCTCACATAGCTTTCGATTGTCATACTAGATTAAGGGCCACAGAATACAAATTGGGGTAATTAATTTTGGGAATTCATCGTAGGTAAAAAATTGGGAGTAATAACCTTCTACTCTCCCAATTTCACAGAGTAGCTAATGGAAATATAGGGCTGTGATTGACATGGTCAATGCTCTACTGCAGAGTATAGCACTATTTTTATATATGGATTGGAAAGCTACATACATGTATTGCCTATTTAGAATAGAATTTCCCATAAACACAAGGAAAGCAGGCCATTCAAAATGTCGAAATATAAAAAAGCAAGCTTAAAATATCTCAAAGCATGGAATTTGTCTAGCTTAAGTGTTGATCCCAGTGTACAAGAGAGAGAATCTTGGTCCTAAGAAGTTGACGTGATTGTCTAGCTAAAATGCTTGAGTAGTAGGCTTGACATAAAGGATATGAGAGTTGCTGAAGTGGCACTGGGTCTCAAGTTGAACAGGGCAGATCAATGGGAGATAATTGCTTCTCATTATTTTTGATCCAAATTGCTTCTCATTATGTTGAGAAGATTTTTGAGAAATTTGACTAAACCTTTATACAAAGACGAGTGGAATACATGTTTTACAGTTTAGGCAATCATAGATTAAAGGAAGCTTGTTGTATTTTACAAGCTATAATAAACCCGATATTTACTTCTCAGTTGCCAAGTAGATACATAAGATGTCATGATTAAACTCATAAGGAGGCCACTAACTGATACTCAAGTACCTGAATCGAACTATATCTCATTGGATTGCATCACGGAAAATTCCTTCAAATTTAAAAGGATAAAATGATGCAAGCCCAATAGGTAAATGGAGGACCCTGTGAGCAATGAAGTCACAAGATAAGTCTTTACACTTGGAGAGAATGCAGTCTCCTAAAGTTTAGTAACAGACCATTTTAGTTCAATCTATTTGAGTATAAACAGTGCCTTAGATTTCTGTGGAGTGGAGGGTGAATGGCTAAGAAATCTCTTGAGAAAGCTTATCATCGTAAACCAAATCCTATGGTATCTTTGCATTATGATAGAATGATTACAATTACAAAGATTAAAAGCTCCAAGTACAATTCAAATACTCGAAAGCAAACACAAGTTAGATTAAATTCTATAACAAGATATGAAATATTGATATCGTATCAATGTCTGGAAAAGGATATATCGAGGATATGCAGACGGTATCGGTGGAAGTATAGAAAATAGCTTAAAAAATAAATTTCTTACAAACTAAGATCACCTTAGTTCTTAGAATAACAAGAGCATTCAAATAAACTCTTATTGAAAGGAGGTAGAGTTAACATATTAATATACATTGCATAACATCTACCATAATATCATATACATAAGACCTTGTAGAGCGTTGACTGTTGAGAGATGTCGGAAAGTAAAATGGCGAAACCTTCTCCCTATTTTCAATAGGGTCGGCTACATGGAATCTTACTCAAATCCATGTTGAAAGATTCGACTAATTTTACATGGTTGTCGACTACCTAACGCAACCCCTACAAGGATGGATTTGAACTCTGGTCTTTTGGGTGGTAGACACATTGCACTACTACCGAACCATTTAACTGGGTATAAAAATGGCATACGTAAAATAACTAGAGATGTTGGAAAGTAAATAATGAAAATTCATCCAATAATAATATATGAGTACATCTTTCATAATAATAAATAACATATATCATAAAAACAATGAGATACATATTCGGAAAATAAATGCAAGTACGGTGTCGTATAATACTTTAGGTGCAAGGATAAACATCAACAGTACTGGAACTGAGCCCATATCACGGGTAGCTCGATGGGAACGTGAAGGGGCTTGGGAACCTCGTGATGATGGAGTAAGCGACAATCGCTATAGGCGGGGTGCTTATTCTGGAGAAAATTTGACATCGAAGATTATATACTGCGTTTTTAAAAGAAATCAATGATAACCTAGAGTATATATGAACAAATTCATTAAAACTCTAAAAAAAGGGTATCCCTGAGATCTCAATAACTATAAGAAATCAAATATCATAACACTAGAAAAATGAAAACAAATAATAGAGCATTGAAATATACAAAGACCCCAAGAAATCTACCTCAACATGTATTGAAGTTCATGAAAAATCATGTTAGGGAAGTTTTCGACAAAGCTAAGAAGAAGTTGCAGGCGACAGCAATACGATGTAGCAAGATGGAAGAATGATATCAATTGAAGGATAGAAATCTGCATTCCAATTATATTTTTTTACGATACTCATTAGATATCTCGATATATCAGTGATATCTTGCGAGATAAATCGAGACCCGAGAAAATGATATACATGATAGTATTAGAATCAACCGCTATGTGATACTAATATACTGTCGATACATCAGCAATATATAATGATATTTAAAACCATGGGGAAGGAAGCCTTCTTGGAATTTTCTATATAGAATCTCTCTAAGATTTTATTAACGTGCCATTGTTGTGATAGTCTTAGTGCCTTCTTTTCTCTGTTCTAAGTACTTGCAGACCACGATGAAAGAGACATCCGAAGATCTTTCATCTTAAAGGTATGGGACAACCAAGTCTTCACACTAGTTATCATCCCTACATCATTCGCAATGAGTAGGATGTCATCTACATAAAGTAGAGAAAAACAATGACCCTCCTACTGGGCTTCTTGTATACACATGATTCAACAGGATGTCGAACGGAATCATAACTCTTTATAGTTTCATCAAATCCAATGATCTAACTACGAAAAGCTAGCTTCAAACCATAGAGAATTTCTTAAGCTTACCCCACAGCTGCTCCATATAGATATCCTCATCGAGGAATCCATAAACGAATGCAGTCTTGATACTCATTTGAAATTTTATAATCATGGTGGCAATATCTCAATTGATTTAAGCATGGCCACAACAGAAAAAGTCTCATCATAATTGATGCCTTATCTCTGTACGTAGCCCTTGGTTATAACCATGATTTGAAGGTCCCTACATTTACATCGGTTTCTTCTTTCTTTTTAAGATCCATTTACATGCAATGGGTTTTACCCCTATAGGTGGATCCTCGAGAGTTCATACATCATTCTTGTGTATGGAATATGCTTCAGACTTCGTTGATAGCATCCATCTTTCCATGTCATGATCCAAAAGTGTTTCTTTAAATGAAGTGGGGCCACTCTTAGACTCTTATGATGCATAAAATTGATACATCTCATGCAATCTTACTACCCTAGAACTCTTTCGTAGAGATATAAGATTGCCATCCTCTATCAACTCTCAATTTTCGATTCAAGTAAGCGAGCAAGGGAGAGCAAACAACCTAGGGAAGGCGATGATAGAAGGTGGCTAACCCTGATAATAAAAGGTGAGGACAATAGGTCTATGATGGTAGAAGGCAAGGGACCCTTGAAGGGAAGACAGAGGTTAAAAGAGAGTGAGCTAGAACATGAGAACGAGCGGTAAAAAGCAAGGTTCAGGAAAGCGGTATGCGTATGCGTTCGGACAGGTCACTGAATAGCGTTTAAGCGGTATGCGGGGGCATGTGCGGGGTATATGCGGTTCTATGTGGTTTTCTATTTTTTATTTAAAAATAAATAAATATATAGAAAAATGACTATAACAGAACTAAATTTATGTATAATTGTGTTCCAACAGAAGAGCTAAGAAAAATAACTTTCATATAAAGTTCAAAACAATCACTATCAATCAAATATCAATACTTCAATAGAACGGTTAGCACACAAAATAATTGACAACAATCAACAAAATAGAAAAGTTAGCGCACAAAATACCTCTATTGTTGAATATAATGTCATTTATCTCTGTCATTATATTTATAACTGATCCTCCATCAAAAGTACCAAACTTTACATATGATATATTGCATTCATAATAACTATTAGTTGATTAAATTAGTTTGCTAAATTATCAGTACATTATTCTTTTTCTTCATTACGTGTTTACTCCAATCTCGCAGTACAACTACTTTGACGATGGATTTAGATGGTCATGGAATGCTTGGTTGGCATAAATGCAAAAGCAAGGGAAAACGTGGCACAAATAACACAATCAAAACGTGGCACAAATTAACAAATAAAAAAATAAATAAATGTGTATGCGGCCGCAAAAATCGCATATGTGGCCCGCATAAGTGCACAGGACGCATAATGGGGGGCTTCATGAAAGCGGTACGCTGAGGTCACCGCATACGCATATGCGGTGGCATATGCGGCCGCACGAGCCGCTTTCGTGAACACTTAAAAAGAGAGCAAGCAAAAAGGAGATGCGGTAGGAGATGCAAGGTTATAGTGAGGGGAAGGGGAGAGTGAGGGGGGAGGAAGACGGGGGTTGATGATGGGACGATCGTTGTTGATGTAAAGGGTGAGGGTAATGGTGGTGTATGGACTGAAGTGCATAGGCAAAAGGCATCCCCTCACATGAAGAGGGGGATGCCTCACTTGGGTGGTCCTAGATGGTTGTGGTGCTTTCATTGCAAGGCCTTTAGGCATCTTGCATGAGCATGTCGTGGAACGCTCACTTGTTTTCATTATAGTAGGGATGGGTCATTGGTGGTTCTCATGTTCAACATTGGGTGCACTAGGCCTCGGTGGAGGGCAGGAGTCACCTCTTCCCAGCCCCATCATTCTCGTTCCCGCCCATTGATCAGTCCGGTGATTTTGCGAGACTATTCATGTGAGATTGGCAGGATTTGTTTGGTGGCAGCACTTGTTGGGGAGGTTTTTAACTCCTCGAGGGATGTATTGTTGAATATGCATGATCTGCGTTCATGGGTTGTTGGAGCTGGGGATGGATGTTTGCTTCAGGCTCGTAATACCTTTGTGAGGTAGAGGAAGCTGTTGCTTCGGGATGGAGCTTGGTGGCATCTTAATCGTCACCTACTGTATGTGAGAGGCATGCCTCTTCAATGCCAAGATCTAGCCTTCATGTGTCATGAGTTCATGGAAGTTGGTGAGGTCTTAGATATGTAACTAATGGTTTGGCTTCCCCAGAAGTTAATTGGTCATCTTTGTGGAGGTGGTCAGTCCTCATCCTCGTTCCCTCATCCTGCCAAGTGATTTCGAATGGCTCCTGATGCATCTGAGAAGTATTCGAGATGAGATGACAGAAGAAAATAAACATGAAAAGCTTCGTGAGACGATAGAACAATGTGGATAAGGGATAAGATCTGTAGAAAAATAAAGGGAGAGGCAATAATGGAGGAAATGAACTCCAAAACTCAATAACTCAATTCATACTGCCATCTTGGGTGGATATCTCACCCCTTTTTCCTTCAAAAATCACAACGTTATCATATCAACAATGCTAAATAGTCCATATATAGAGATAGGAGAGGGATTAGAAATCAAATAAAAGAAATAAAATTAAAATTCCAAGCAGCTCCTAAAACGTCCAGAATTTACTTTCAATTGAACTAATTAAATTAACCACCCTAAAATATTGAGACCACAATCGATGTCAGCTTATTGAACCAAAATAAAAAATTAAGACTCAAAATAACCAATAAACTGAAGAAAACCCCTAACCGTATTGCATCAATCCTCCTCCGCTTCGGGATTCTTGGGTTTGGCGGGATGGTCGATTCTCGGTCCGGAAAGCATATAGATCGCTGGTTACGCAAACCCCCAATGTGGACTCCCTGGTGTCTAGAGATTGTGCAATGTTATGGTCCTAGAGGGTTCCGTCGAGGATAAATGTGTTTCTTTGGCTTCTGAGAAGAGAGCGGTTGTTGATGGCGGCAAGAAGAGCAGGACTTTTCCCTGGGAATGCGGATTTGTGTAGTAGATGTGGGTCGTCGCAGGAAGACGTAGATCACCTTTTCTTTGTTTGTCATGGCTCTGTAGAAGTGTGGCAAAGTGCGTCGATTTCGGGCCTTGATTACCATAACAAAGACATGTTCTGGATTCGTGCAGGAAGTGGTCGGGATTTCAGAAGATTTGTGATGCAGCGTGACCCCAAATTATGGGGCCACATTTATTTAATTAAGTAATTATCAATTTTATTTACGTTTTTAGCGGTCTTATTGGTCTAATTAAATAATTGAGATCGCCTGTGATCTCAACGTTTATTTCGTAGAGTTTAATTGCAATTTTGGTCAATTAAATAATTAGAGTCCAATTAAGTTAGTTAGAGGTCAATTAGGATTAAATTAGTTGTAATTTGAGTATTTACTATTTTTGTAAACCCTCTCTCCTATATAAAGAGAGGGTAGGCCATTGTTTTATTCAGTCAATTATGAATTAAAATTTGAGATTTTATCTCGTATCTCTCTCTTATCTCTCTTCTCCCTCTACGCGATCTCCGCGGTCTTCCTCTCAACCCCGCGCATTCCGGCGTGTTCTTCCTCTCATCCCCTCAATTTCTTCTTCTCTACCCCTCTCGTTCTTCTACCAAAAATCCACCGAAAATTATATTATTATTTTATTTCGACGACGCGAGAAGCCGTTTGCATCAATTTGTGTAATGGTGTGGTGCATCTGACTGAAAAGAAATAGTGTGATTTTTTAGGGGTCGAGGTTCTATCCGGAAAATGTATGCGGGCATGCCGGAGCCCTTTTAAATTGTTGGCGTTTGTAATTATTTAATTATTAGTAATATATTCTTTGGATGGCTCGCTCAAGGAGGTCCATCCCACCAATTATCAAAAAAAAGAAACTTTGCAGCATAACTCTCTGGTGCCTTGCTACCATTTTAACGTTCTAGATCTCCCATACACGATTTAGAACATAAAAGCTTGACATCATTTTTTTCTATTAGGGCGAATGGTGTCGAATTTAATGTTACAATTCTAGAAGCATTCTAGAATGGTCGTTTACAACTGCTGCCAGATCTAGGGATCTTGGAAAATTAAAAACATTGAGGACTGTGCAATAACTAAATCTGGTTGGTATCAATTGAAGTCATCCCATTTATTTGCCTTTTTGTAAAAACGTCTGAAATCGGGGACACAGATGCAATATTTCTTCCCATTCATTCCGTTGCCATATTCCTTTTAAAAGTCTTAAAAAGTAAAACCTTTTCATAGAAGAGTCTTGGGTGGGAGCATCCTTATAATTTTCCGATATGATATCTCTACTCTTCTTGGACATGATTTCCTTGAGATAAAGAAGGGAAGAAGGGGTATGGAGTCCATTTAGGTTTCTACCTCTCCGAATTCCCTGAAGGCAGCTCCAGTGAAACCATGTGATACACAGCTGCATTTGGAGACTCTAGACGCTTGTGACGGCGCTTATGAAGGTGGACAGCTACTGCAGCTCCCTCAGAGGCGCACACAGGTGAGGTTTGGACCTCGTAAGTTGTGCCACCTAACAATATAGTGGTTTTTTTATTGAAACGAGGGTGAGCTCCCAAGGTGGGAGTCACCGCAGCATCTATACCATTAGAACTGGTTAGAGTACATTACCTTGATGCTCAAAAATTAAAAAGCGCATTACAATGAGATAATACATTCTCTGAGTAAAAGGTCTGATTTTTAAAGATCAGGTCATTTCGTCCATTCTAGATGGCCTAAAATACGGCAAAAGGCTTGGAACATCATCCATGGAGTTGACGCCCACAGCCCGAATCGATCTCCAGAACTCGGTTGCCCCGCCGGCCTCCATCCATGGGATCCCAACATCCCTCGAAACCTGCACCGAGGATGAGCACTCGAAGAATAGGTGGTTCGAATCCTCAACCAACCCCTCGCACCTGTCGCACCTTGTGTCCATCAGGCCAAACATCCTTCCCCTTCTTGCTTTATCACATAAACGCTCTCTTCTCAGACACCACAGGAAGATCTTGACTCTGCATGGGATCTTGGCAGCCCAAACCCCCTTCATGTCCTGACTCTTGAGTAAGTTCCACATCCTGCTCCTTTGTCGTTCTCCTCAACTCCTCATATGCCTTTTTAACTGAGAACTTTCCACCCTCCCATACAAAATGATCCACGTCATGCGAGAGGGCCCCTGGTGATGGGATCTCCGCCTGCAACCTAACATACTCCTCCAGACGTTGCTCCGAGAGATCTGGCATGAATGACGGTGACCACATGCCCGAGTCCGCCACCTAGGAGAGAAGGGGTCCTTCGATGCCACCAGAGCAAAAAAAGTCTTGGGAATCTACCTGCAAGAGCTCCTTCCCTGTCCAGTTATCCCATCAGAATCTGAATAAGTGACCGTCCCCCACCTATGGTCGGAGCCTCAGCGCCAACGCAAGTAGAACGGCATGGATACCAGCCCATAGCAGCGACTCAAACCGTATTCTTCCAGCCACCAGCTCACCCCTGACACTATAGATCGTCCGCACAAGCTTGGCTGCCAGCGAGGTCGAAAAGCACCAAATCTGGATCACCCACTTAGCAATCAACACCTTGTTCATGCAATCCATATCACGAACCCTCAGACCACCCTCAGCACGCCCCTTCGTCACTTCGTCCCAACTCACCAGATGCAAACCGAACCTCTACTGCTTACCGTCAGACCAGAAGAACCTCCTCATCAAAGACTCAATCTTCTTCCTAACCCCCACTGGTATCAGTCAGGTGGAGTAGAAGGTAGGGATGGCCGAGAGTGTGTGCTTCATAAGAATCAGCTCCCCCCCCCCAAATAAGGTGATCACCTTCCATCCAGCCAATCTTTGTTCCATTCTATACACGACGTTGTCCCACTCTGATTTCTTCAACCACCCAGCCGCCAACAGTAGCCCCAGGTAGTAGATAGGAAACTCTCCCAAGGGGCACTCTGATACCTTCGCAAATCTGGTGCGTTCCACATCATCCATCCTAAACGAAATTACCACTAACTTATGCATGTTGAGCTCGAGTCTAGAAAGGCTGCTGAAAACATCCACTAGGTGGGCCGCGTTGCAAGCCGTGCCGTCAAGGAATAAGACCGTATTATCAGCATACTGAAGCAACGGGATAAAGATATCCCCCAGCCAAAAGCCCTTACGCCACCCTGCCTCCACCGCACACCTGAGAAGAACCGCCAGAGCATCCACCACCAGGACAAAGAGCATAGGAGCCAGGGGGCACCCCTAACGGACACCCCGTTGAGAATGAAAAAAAAACCTTGAAAAAAACCCCTCCAGCTTTCCATTCGAGTAGGAGGTAGTGATACATGTCTTTATCAACTCAACCCAAACCTCAGGGAATCCTCTCCACCGAAGAGACACGCACAAGAATCTCCAGTCAGCGTAGTCATATGCCTTGGTATAATCTATCTTCCAAAGAACTCCCTTCTTCGACCGCTTCCATTCAAGGAAAATCCCCGATGCCATAACCAAACCATCCGCCATCCGATGCCATAGAACAAATGTTGACTGCCCTTGCAGTACCACGGAATCCATCACCATTTTGAGTCTCTTCGCCAGAATCTTAGCCACGATAAGATAAAGAGCGTTGGAGAGCGCAATAGGCATGAAGTCCTCCACCCTCACCGGACTCCACTTCTTGGGAAGGAGGAACAACAGGGCCCGATTCACCTTCTCGAACCCTCTATTCCCGTCCATGAACGCATTAAGAACCTCCAAGACCGATGGCGGAGCGAGCGACGAGAGACGAGCGATGTTCGGCGGTCGCTGGCGGGGCGAGCGTGCATGGCGGAGGACCTCAACCGGAGTACGCGTGGTGGGTAAAGGTGGCTCGCGACAAGGGGAAGAAGGTCCTGGACTCCGACGAAAATATTTCTCGTGGTTTCACTCCCAATGGTGCATTTGGAAAAAAAATAGGTGGGCGAATGGATGGCGGTATCTCATAGGAAGCTTGGCCCGAAATGCTTCCGGTGCGGCGTCAGGGGGCACATGGCCTCCTTCTGCCACCTCCCTCCAAGGTGCTTCGCCTGTGGAAGGGTTGGTCATCGCCAGGTTACGTGCTATTCGCGCAACAAGTTTATGATCTCGGAGCCTACCCCACGTCAAGTCACTCCTTCGGACGGTCGTTGGACTGGGAGCTCGGCTATTATCCATCAAGGTGGTCCATCCTATGCGGAAGTGGTAAAGCTAAGCGCTCGGGGGGTTCATGCGGCGAACCATTTCTCCTCCTCCATCGAGGGCGGGGGGCGGATACTGTCAAGCCTTTGCACAAAAGAAGGACTCGGCCGACTTCACCGTCTTCGCATGCAGCCATCGGCTACGCAACTAAAGGGGTTATCGACCTGAAGGTCATCAACTCGCATCTCTTCGGGTTCTTTGGCGCGCGGTTTACGGGGGATGTGGTGCTGCTGGGAGATCGAAGATGCTGTGTTCGGGGCTTAACCGAAGCCTAGAGGGAGTGCCTGATTCTCAATGGGGACGTAGGCGATATTAGCTGGAGGTGCCTGCGCTTCGCTGATGGGTCCTGCGAGAAGATGGAGGTTTGCATGGCAAGGGTAAAGGGAGTTCCATTCTTGTCCCGCTCCGTCGATTGCCTGCAGAAGGCCTTGCGGCAGTGGGGAGTTGTTCGTGAAGTAATCGATGATGGACTACGACCGGGAACCGCGGTTGACGTTATGACCATCCTAATAGAATGCTCCAAGTCCTTCCTTGACAACGTTGGCGACAAGAGCTCCTTTGCGGAGTTGATGGTCGGCGAGTTTTCCTTTCCGATCGAGATGGTGATCGACGTCCCTCCGCCTCCGCCTCCTCCGGAGGATACGAGGGCGGCGTCAGTCGAGGGGGCGTGGGCCGTCTCGGACGTGGAGACAGCGGTTGGCTTCCCAAGACGTCCCTTGTACGAAGGATTACGGCTTAACTCCACCACGCGGCGGTTCGTGAACTTCCCAAAAAGATTGCCCCTGCCCCCAACATCATTCCTTTTGCATGGTAACGTGGTCGATCCCTCGGTGGGCCTGCCTTTTCAACCGGCTCTTGAGGCGCTGAATGGGACGTTTTTCGTCTCCTCTCCGGGTGAGGAGCATGATCTGAATACCACCTTGCTCTTGGATAAATGGATCTTCCCGGAGTCGGGCAGTGGAAGGGCGATCCAAATGCCCGCTTCAGCGATGACAGCGACATCTTTCTCGGGACAGACGCCTCTTTTGGCCCTTGTCGGTCACTTCCCTTATACGTGGGCGGAAGTGCCCCACGTTTCCGCTGCTGCGGCGCCTTCTCATATCTTCTCGGAGGAAAGGCCTCGCCAAAGGTCCGCTATCATCAATGTGGCATCGCCGACCGAGTCTCCTATGGAAGAGACATCTTTCAATGAAGGTTCCTCCAACCAGGTCCAGGAGGGAGAGGCCAGCTTGGGAAGGAGCGCTAAGCAATACAGAAAAAGGAATAGAGCCAGGGCGACCAGGTCCTCAGCGCAGCCGTGTTCCACGTTCAAACTTCTTGTGGCGGAGGCAGCCGATGTGGTGCAAACTATGGGGAGCGATGAAGGATCCAAATGAAGATTTTATCCTGGAACGTGCGAGGGCTGGGGGATCCAGACAAAAGGAAGATGGTGGGTGCGAGGTTCGTTGAGTGGGGATGCGACATCGTTCTTCTCCAGGAAACGAAGCTTCATGCCTTGACGGAGCAAGATTGGAGGGGGTTCGGAGCTGGGGAGGTAGATCAATTCAGGACCTTGGAGGGGACGGGGTCCTCCAGTGGGTTGATCGTGGCTTGGCGATCCTCGAAGTGGTCATTCACTTCCATGACTCTCGGGAGGCACCTCTTGACGGTGATTCTGGACAACACGAGGTCCTCTCTTCAGCTCGCGGTCTCGTGTGCATATGGCCCATGCGAGGCGCGGTTACGTGCGCAACTTTGGGAGGATTTGTTGGAGGCAGCTCGGTTCGTCGGTGGGACCCCCTGGTTGGTGGGGGGATTTTAATGTCACTCTCCTCTCTTCGGATAGGCCCAGTGGTAGGGGCGGCCAGGATCCGGGCTCTTCCTCATTCGCGGACACCATTGACTTGCTTGGCCTCGAGGTTCTGGACGCCACGAGTATCGGCTATACTTGGAGAAATGCTAGGGCTCACTCGCGTCTTGACCGCTTCCTCGCCTCGGAGGAGGCTGGGGAAAGGTTCCCCTTGGCATCTGTGGAGGCGAAACCTCGGGTGTGCTCTGACCACAATCCTATTGTATGGTGTTCGGGAGATTCCCCTGTTCAGCAGGGTCTTTTCAGATACGAGAAATGTTGGTTGCATGAGCCCAACTTCCGGGCGGTTGTAACTTCGCATAGGACGGAGACGGTGGTATCAGGCTCCGCTACGCAGAGATTCCATGATAAGCTTTGCTCTTTGAGAGTGCGACTTGCGGCTTTTAAGAGGGACTCGATAGTGGCAAGGGCAGCGGATGCAATGGGAGGAGGCGCTGAGGGCGCAAGTGATGCATGAGGGGGCGTTGGAGGGGTTGATGGGGCAGGGAAGCTTGTTGGGTTTGCGGGAGGGGCTGCTTGCGTGGTTGGAAGGGGTGTGCTGCAATCGGGGAGGGTGCCAAAGGTGCAAGGGCGGTGGAGGGGGTCCGTGAGAGGGCCGCGGATGGGCCGAAGATCGATTCCTGCGGCTTTTGCAAGTCGGAATATACCTGGACAGCAAGCAGATTGTCGTCTTTTCCTTCTGGAATGACCTGGGCAGCGAGCAAATTGTTGAGGACGGCGCAGTTTTCTTGGCTCTCTTCATCAGGAACTTGGATGGAAGTTTCACCGGCCCTTTTGGCAATGATTTCTTCTAGTTGTCGCGTCAATGACTCGCTATTCTGTGATGCCACAGCTTGCATATTGGTACAAACTTGGAGCATATTCGATAGTGCTTGTCTAACCTCAGCACGCCATGCACGGTCGTTGGAGCGAGATCCGTTGGACTTTCCGTGCGAATGACGGGACGGATCACCAGATCGTGAGGACGATCTGTAAGCCATACTCTGATACCAATTGATGCAAATTGAAAATTGCGGCGACGGAAAAATAAATTTTGAATGGTGGAGATTGTTTGGTAGAAGAAAATGGAGGGGTTGAGAAGAGAAACTCATCGGAAAAACGAGGGGTGTTGGAGAAGAGAAACGCGAAGACCACGTGGGGAAGGAGAGAAACTAGAGAGAGAGAGATAAATCTAAATTTTTCATATATTCTGACCTGTCTAAAACAATAGCCTGTCATCCCTTTATATAGGAGGGATGAGATTACAAAAATAAAATTCCAATTCAAATTCAAACTACTTATCCTAATTTGACTCTAGCCGACTAACTAATTGATTTTGAAATAAATTCAAATCTCTAATTGACTCTAACTAACTATATTGAGATCGCATGTGATCTCTTTATTTAAATTAAAATTGGGAAGACTCAATAAAATGAGTCTCTAATTATCAGACAAAATTAAATAAATGCAGCCATATATATCCGATTCACGCTGCATCACTACTTGTACGAAATCCTTAGTCTCCAACTCATGTCTCTAAACCTCAAGCTTCTCATTTACTCCATCTCTAGTCTCGTCAATCAATACAATATCATCAACAAATAACATACACCAAGGTAACTCATCATGAATGTGACTTGTCAACTCGTCCATAATCAAAGTAAAAAGAAATGGACTCAGAGCTGAACCTTGATGTAAACCAATGTTGATGTTAAAATAGCCAGTCTTCTCAGACGGGATCCTTACACAAGATAAAGCCCTATCATACATGTCCTCTATGAGGTTAATGTATATGACATGTACCTGTCTCTTCTCTATAACTCTCCACAATATCTCTCGTGGGACAGAATCATAAGCCTTCTCCAAATTAATAAAGATCACATGGATGTTCTTCCTTTTAGCTCTATAAATCTCCATTGTTCTCCTCAGCAAATGGATGGCTTCAATAGTTGAGCGACCTGGCAGAATCCGAAATGATTTTCTTTTACGTTAGAAACTTGCCTCAATCTTCTTTCGATCACACGTTCCCAAATTTTCATAGTGTGACTCATCAGCTTGATACCTCTGTAACTAGAACAATTTTGAATGTCTCTTTTATTCTTATAAATAGGCACCACGATACTCCTCCAATCTTCAGGCATTTTCTTGTTTTGTCAAATAACATTGAATAGATTCGTAAGACAAGTCAAATCGCGCTCACCTAAAACTCTCCATACTTCTACAGGGATGTCATCCGGTCCTACATCTTTCCTAGGTCTCATAACCTTCAAAGCCTCCACTACTTCCTATCTTTGAATCCGTCTATAGCTTGCACGATTCAAGTAACTTGCACTACTAGCCAGATCACCCAAAGTGATCTCTCTATTTCCTTCCCTAATGAAAAGTTTATGAAAATACTGTTCCCATCTAGTCTCTATATCCTTCTGAGTAACAAGCACTCGACCCTCCTCGTCTTTAATGCATCTCACTTGAGAAAGGTCTTTGGTCTTTCTTTCTCTTGCTTTGGCCAACCTGAATTTATCCTTCTTGTCCTCCTTAGAGTCGAGATTTTTATACAAAACTTCATAAGCTTTTGACTTAGTTTCGCTTACAGCCTTCTTTGCTTCCTTCTTCGCTATTTTGTAGTTTGTGATCGTTTCCTCTGTTTATCCTTAGACATAGCCTTAAGGCATGCTCTTTTAATTTTTAGCCTCTCTTGCACCCCTTCACTCCACCACCAAGCCTCCTTTTGACCTGGAGCTCCTCCATTTGACTCGCCTAACATCTCTTTGGCTACCTTTCGGATACAAGATGCTACTGCCTCCCACATCTCGTTTGCACTTCCACTACAATCCCAAGATAAGTCTTCTAAAACCTTCTCCCTGAAGCTCGATTGCTTCAGTGGAAGATTCCACCATCTAGTTCTAGTGATCTAGGAACGCTTCTTTTCTTTACCAACCCTTTTATTTGCACATCTAAGACTAACAAACGATGTTGGGTTGTCAAACTCTCTCCTGGGATTACTTTGCAGTCTTTACAACACAACCGATCTCTTCTTCTCAACGCAAAGTAATCTATCTGTGTTCTAGTTGGCGCACTCTTATAAGTAATTAAATGCTCCTCCCTCTTCTTGAAGAGTGTTTGCTATGAAAAGATCATATGCTGTTACAAAATCCAGGATGACTTTTTCCTCTTCATTTCTATCCCCAAAACCATGTCCTCCATGAACACTAGACTGAAGCATCTTTTCCCACATGTTCATTAAGATCTCCATCTATGCAAATCATCTCTCTTTGTGGGATTCCTTGTAAAATCTTATCTAGATCCTGCCAAAAAGCTTCTTTAATCCTTTCATCTAAACCGATTTGTGGTGCATAAACTGAGATTATATTCAGAATTTCTTCTTCAAGCACCAATTTTAGCAGATTAATCCGATCCCTGAATCTTTGCACCTCAACCACACAATCCTTCAAATCCTTATGAACAACCACTCCAACACCGTTTTTACCTTTATCTTTTCTTGAATACCAAAGTTTAAAGCCTGTCTTTTCAATCTCCCTTGCTTTCTCTCCAACCCATTTAGTCTCTTGAAGATATAGTATATGAATCTTCCTTCTTTCCATCGTATCCACTATCTCCAATTTTCTAGTTAAAGTGCCAACAACTACCAATCCGTAACTTCCGTTGCAATCTCTTTTGGACTAACTTCTTTACTCGCATGCGTCCATTACGTGAGAACTCTTGTAAATTTTGGACTGCATCCGGGCGATGATGCAGTGGGACTAGCTTAATTACCCCGCATGCGTTCCTCATGCGAGAACTCTTGCAAATTTTGAACTACATCCAGACTGCGATGTAGCGGCCCTTGCCAATTTTTCATTGCATTCGGGCGATGCAACGCATCGCGAGTAGGGAACGCCCCAACGAAATCTGTATGTTTGCTTAAATCCATGTTGAAAAGATCCGAATGTCATGAGGCAACTTCTTAAATAATTTTTTTAAATATTATTTAAGAAGTTGTCTCGGACTATTTTTCGGAAGCAGAAAAGACCATCCAATTGCTTGACGTGCTGAAGGGTAGCAGATTACTATCGACTGAGGAGCTCGCGGCTCGCGCGGAGGCCCAAAGAAGGCTTCTCCTCGAGGAAAAGAAACACATTGCGGAGTGGAGGCAAAGATCAAGGATAAGATGGGTTCGGGAAGGGGATACAAATACATCTTTCTTCCATCGTTGGGCTAATGGGAGGCGTAGAACTAATTCCATCCGTTCTATTACTATCGATGGGAGATGCGTGGAAGGAAATAGGAAGATGGGTATCGCCATTTCCAACTACTTCAGGGACGTTACTTCAACAACTATTCCTAGGAGATAGAGGTGGCGGGGTCGGAGGTCCAGGTCGGTGGCGAGGGACGCCTGCGAGAACCTGACCCGTGATGTTGTTCTGGAGGAACTGCGGGACGCGGTGTGGGATCTCAATGACGACGCGTTGCCTGGCCCAGATGGGTTCCCGATCTCCTTCTATAAGGACTTTTGGGACGTTATTGGGGTGGAGGTGTTGGAGGTCGTGAAAGAATTCTGTACGGGAAACGCGGGCTTTGATAGAATCAACCGCGCGCACCTTGTCCTTCTTCCGAAGTCTTCGGCGGCAGCTTCGATCGGGGACTTTCGGCCTATCGCCGTATCCAATGCTCTGTACCTGATCACGGCGAAGGTATTGGCGCGTCGGCTGAATGTCGTCCTCGGGAACCTTATCTCTCCGGCTCAGGCGGCTTTCGTCCCAGGTCGTCAGATCTCGGACTGCGTTTTGCTCGCGTCTGAGATTATTGCGGATTGGCGGAGGGGGGGTACGAGCGGTATCCTTTGGAAAGTGGACTTTTCGAAAGCTTATGATACTCTTGATTGGAGATTCTTGTGGAACGTACTCAAGAGAAAGGGCTTCCCCGACATTTGGATCACTTGGATGCGATGCTGCATCACTACGGCGTCTTTTTCGATACTGGTCAACGGGAGTCCGGAGGGGGGTTGGATTCAACCTCGCAGGTGGGTGCGTCAAGGATGTCCCCTCGCGCCTATGTTATTCATTCTCGCGGTCGATGTGCTTTCTGACATGGCGGAAGGTGTAGCCGCTCGCGGATTGACTAGAGGCTTCTCGAAGGACGGGCTGGAGATTCCGATCGCTCAATACGCTAATGATACCCTGTTCTTCATCGAAGGGGGCATCGAGGAGGCTACCAGCATGGCAATGACGCTAGAGATATTCTTGGACTTATCGGGCCTAACGAAGAACAACATGAAGTCGGTTTTCATTCCCTTTGGGCAGGTGGAGCTTGCATCGGAGAATTTGGAGTCGGTGTTGGGTTCGGGGAGATCCTCCCTTCCTCTTGAGTACCTGGGCACCCCCTTGTCTATGGGGCGGACTCGGATACGTGATTGGTTGAGGGTGGTGGAGAAGGTCGAAGCGAAGCTTGCTGGTTGGAAAGCTGCGGTCCTCTCGAAGGGGGGCAGATTGGTGCTATTGAAATCCGTCCTATCCTCCATCCCTATATTCCTTCTCTCCAACCGCAAGACGCCAAAGGGGTTGCGGGCGCGGCTGGAGAAACGCATGCGTGCATTCTTATGGGGCAATGGTGCGGCCGGGACTAGGGGGATCCATTTGGTGGGCTGGAAGGATGTCTTGCATCGGAAGGATGACGGGGGTCTGGGGGTGAAATCACTTGAACAAATGAATGAGGCTCTTCTACTGAAATGGGCTAGCAGGATCTGGGGTCCGGGTGATGACCTTGCCTGCGCTGTGATCCGTAAAATTTACGCCGTTAGAGGCGTTCCTCCTCCGTTGATCGTTGGCCCCAACTCCCCGACCCCTTTTTGGCGCAGCATGGTGAAGGCCTTTGTGAGCAACATCGCCCTTTTTAGACCTGTTCTTGGGCGGGGGGACTCCTTCGCTTTTTGAACTGATGATTGGTCGGGGGGTGGGGCGTTACGCTCTCGTTTTCCCCGGTTGTTTGCGCTTGCAGGTGACAAGTCTTGTTCGGTTGCGGCCTGCTGGAGCGATGGCCTCTGGTGCCCTCCTTTTGCTGCTTCCCTTTCTGATCAGAGATTCGACGACTTCCTGGCGTTACTAGAGTCCCTACGGGAGGTGGGTCCGCCTGGTGGGGGCAGAGACCACTGGACTTTGAGGGAGGGCTCCTTCTCGGTCAGAGGGGTCTACGGTGCCATTTCTAGACCCCCCCCCCCCCCCCCGTCTGGCTCCGAGTTGCTTTCCAGAGACTGTTCGCTGATATGGGCTCTAAGGCTCCCGGAGCGGATCGACTTTTTCCTTTGGCTCCTAAGCCGTAAGCGGTTGATGACGAGGGATAGGTGTGTGAGACTCTTTGGGGTCATTTCTGACAGGTGCCTTCTATGTAACGCAGCGATCGAATCGATTGAACATCTCTTCTTCTCTTGCTCCGTGGTATCTCAATATGGCAGGAGTTGGGTCCGGGAGTTAGGTCCGACCTGGTGCAGCAGTGGTGACTTCCAATCTTTTTGGGATTCGGCCCACGCCAACTTGCACAGACCACGGAGGGAGCGGATTATCCCCATGGCCATTCTCTGGGCGATATGGAGGGGAAGAAACGACCTTCTATTTTCGGGTCAACGTTTTTACAAGGAAAATGTGTGTGCGTTAACTAATCGCTTGCTTGACGATTGGATTTTGTAATGGGTAGGGTGCGGTCCTCTTTGGTTCGGTTTCTCATGTTCTCTTTTTCTATCTTTTTTAATAAATTTTGGGGCGGACACCACTAAGTGTTTCCCCCTACCTTTTAGACTTCACAAAAAAAACCTCCAAGACCTCCGTCTTGACTAGATCCCAGAACTCGAGGTAGAACAGGACAGGGAAGCCATCCAGACCCGGAGCACCATCTGCATTCAACCCCCAGACCGCTCTCTTCACCTCCTCTTCAAAAAAAAGAACCACCAAACTGTCTGCATGCTCGCCAGACAAGGTTTCCACCCCTCTTCCCACCCACCCCCATCCGTCCATCCTCCTTCGCGATGCCTCAACAAAGTGGTCCTGCAACGCACAACCAATATGCGCTTCCCCCTGCTATTCTTAGTCCTCCAATCTCAACCTCATGCAAATAGTTTCTTCTCCTTCTCCGCCAGAAGCCATCGAATGGAAAAAACTAGTATTGGCTTCACCCTCTTTTAGCCACTGTTGAGATATTTATATCTCTTAAGGTGTTATTCTGTAATTGTCCTTTAATTTCGGCTATCTATGCAATTTGTCCCTAAAGCTTTTCTCCTATATAAGAGAACTCTAGGGCTACGATGAATAAACAAGTTCTATTTTCCCGTTTCCACATGGTATCAGAGCGACGGTCTTAGACCAGAGTCTGTACCCAAAACCCTAACCCCCACCGAAAGCCCTACATCGCACGCCTCCGCGTCGCTCCTGTGTGTCGCTCATGCGCGCCTACGTGCCTCCAGCGCGCCGCTCATGCGCGCCTATGTGCCTCCAGCGCGCTGCTCCAGCACGTCTGCGTGCCTCCAGCACGCTGCTCCTGCACGACTGCACATCAATGTGCTCCTGCGCGCGTGGCATGCACGCATAGCGTCTGTGCGTTGCCTGTGCGACTGCACGCACATCACCTGAGCATCGCTTGTGCGCCTACGTGCACATCTGTACACGTATGTACATGCCCCCGTGAGTTCCTAAGCGATGAGCGCTTGCGCATTTTCTGTGCGCACATCTGTGCATCCACACGCACGCCTGCACCATTGTAGCCTGATAGTCTAGGATGTGACTTGATAGTTTAGATACACCCTAGACTTCCAAAGCAGCCTTCAGTAAATGGAAGTGGTTGTGGTATGAGTTTATACCCACAACCATCTTCCCATATGTCTGTGTAAACGATCTTTGTTCAAGTTTGCAACCCCAGTCTTGAAGATTTGTTGTCATCATGCCAGACAATAAAGCAGATATTCCATCTCTGGGTGCATTCAAAGGTCCAGCACCCATTGAAAAGATGGATGGAACTAATAATGAACTGTGGGCTATGCAGTTCATGAGTCTAATGCAATGCAATGGCAAGAAGCATATTCTCACACAGGTGGAACCGGTTGACAAGACTGGGGTTAACGTCTCCTGGGAGGCAGACGACGCGTATGCACGGGTATGGCTATCTGGAACAATATCTATGGAGATAGCCAATGACATCTTGAGTCAGCCCACAGCAAAGGCTATGTGGGACATTCTCGCTGCTACATATTCTCCGACGAAGAATGAGTCAAAGATTCTGCAACGTCAACATGATATTTTCACTTCTAAGCAAAATGGTTGTCCTCTCCATACCTTTTACACTTCTCTAAGGACTATGTTTGAGAAGTTAAATGGTTACATTCCCTTGATTTCTACACCTGAGCACTCAAAACATATAGGAAGTCTGTGATGACTGGAGTCTTTCTAGCAGCATTGGATCCATAGTATGATGCAGCAAGAGCGCAGATCCTCACCGATGATATTATTCCTCCGATGGAGGAGGCATATCGTCGACTGAGCAGACTCTCCATATCTTCTGGTGGTTCGTCTGGGTCACAAACTTCTTCAGCTATGGCAGCATCTCGTGGTAGGGGGAGCTCTACGCAGTTCCGCGGCAAAGGACGTAGAAGAGGAAGGAGCAATAGATCTCCTCGTCAGCATTGCACTTATTGTCACAGTCCAGGTCATTCAGAGGAAATGTGCTATTTTAAGCATGGGTTTCCTGTCTCAACATGTATGGCAGAACAGATCCAGTCTAGTAGCAACTCTCCTGTTGCATCTGATCAGAGATTTGACGAGTTAGCTACACGACTCAGGGAGATTATGCCTTCCCAAGGGTCAACTAGTTCCCAGTCAGGATCGTCAGAGGTAGCAGCCTCAGCCACTACATCAACATCAGGTACCACATATGCTTACACTTTTTGTTACAGGGTAGATTTGTCAGAATGGATAATGGATTCAGGAGCATCTCATCATCTTTGTGGTGATAGAGGTCAATTTAGTACCTATAGCCCGACTCAGTCTGGCAAGTCCGTAGTGATTGCTGATGGGACACACTCTCCCATCACTGGTCCGGGGGAGGTGCAGTTAACCCCTGAAATGAGGCTTCATGATGTCTTTTATGCGCCTGAATGTTCTATGAATTTATTATCTATCAGTCAAATCACCAAGGATTTCATTGTCGTGCCATTTTTTACCCTTCTACTCTTGTGTTCCAGGATATTCTGGCGAGCAGGGTGATTGGTACTGGCCGTGAGCAAGGAGGCCTATACAGACTAGTGCAATCTCCATATGTTGCTGCCTCTTCTCTTCGTACTGGGTCTGTCTCTCCATATACGTGGCACCTCCGTTTTGGTCATCTTCCTCTGCAAAAGATGCCTCATGTTCTTCCTCAGATCTCCCCTCGTTCTACTTTCCAGTGCGAGGCCTGCCTGCTTGGGAAGCATCATAGGTCAACATTCCAGAGTCATCAGGGTCAAAGTAGTTATGGTCTTTTTGAGTTGATTCACTTGGACATTTGGGGTCCCAGTCGTGATCCTGATCTTCAGGGACATCGTTTCTATCTTGTTGCGGTTGATGAGTATTCTAGATTGTCATGGGTCTTCTTGCTTAAGAATAAGTCTGATGGCAGTTCTATTATTCAGTATTTTATTAATGAAATAATGAATATTTTTTCTGCAAAAGTCAAGTATATATGTTCTGATAATGCACTTAAATTATGTAGTACCCAACTATCTCATTTCCCTAGATCATATGGTATTGTGCATCAGGCATCGTGTGCTTATACATCCCAACATAATGGGGTGGCGGAGAGGAAACATCATCATCTCTTGGATGTTACTAGAACTCTTTTAATTCAAGTTGTGCTCCTCACCGTACTAGGGGGATGTTCTCACTGCTTCGGTGAATCGTATGCCTTCATCAATTCTAGGAGAAAAGATTCCTTTCTCAATTGCATTTCCAAAGAAATATCTTTTCTCTCTTACACCTCGAGTGTTTGGTTGTGTTGCTTTTATCCATAAGATGTCTCCAGGACTTGACAAGCTCTCTCCTAGAGCAGTCAAGTGTGTTTTTTGGGTATTCCAAGACCCAAAAGGGGTATTATTGCTTTGACCCTACTCGGAGACGGTACTATGTGAGTGTTGATGTCACCTTCTTTGAATCTTCATGTATTTCTCTCCTACATGTGACAAGCTCAACTCTTCAGAAAATGGAGAAGAGGTGTATATGCCACTACCTCCTATCTCTGTTGATCCACCACCACCACCACCTCCTCCTCCTCCTCCACCTCCTGCCGAACCCCCTTTCTTTTCTCAAGTTTATCAGCGCCGACCTCGTGCTCATGTGCCTCCACCAACATCCAGCACGCCCAAGGTATGTCATGAGCGTTTGAGTTCTACCGATGGCACTGGTGATTTGAGTTTACAGGATGTTCTGGATGACACTTTGTCCAAGGACACAACGGATATGGATATGCCTATTGCTTTACGCAGGGAGAGGCATGCGTGTACGATGCATCCTCTTTCCTCTTACGTCTCTCTGGCAAGATTATCTGGGGACTTTCAGAAAGTTGTGGTGGCCTTATCAGCGATACAGATACCTCGCTCTTATCAGGAAGCGTTGCAAAGTGGACCTTGACATCTTGCTATGGAAGAGGAGATGGCGGCCTTACGGTCTCGAGGTACCTGGAGTGTCGTCCCTGCTCCTCCAGGTGTTTCGATTGTTGGCAGTAAATGGGTGTTTACTATTAAACACCGTGCATATGGTTATGTGGAAAGATACAAAGCCCAGTTGGTTACTCGTGGGTTCACTCAGGCTTATGGGGCGGATGATCAAGACACTTTCTCTCCAGTTGCGTGTCATTCTACACTATGCATCCTTGTGCTTGTTGTTGTGGTAAAGGACTGGCCCATTTTCCAATTAGATGTCAGGAATGCCTTTTTTATATGCCGATTTGCACGAAGAGGTATATATGCAGCAGCCATCTGGGTTTGCTACTGAGGGAGAGTCTAGTATGGTGTGTAAACTACATAAAGCCATATATGGCATTAAGCAGAGTCCAAGGGCCTGGTTTCAGAAGCTTTCAAAGCTGATTGAACTACAGGATTTTGTCAGATCTACTGCAGATAACTCTCTTTTCGTTAGGACGACCTAGAAGGATATGGTTGTTGTTTTGGTTTATGTAGATGATATTGTTGTTACAGGCGACGATAATGAAGGTATTCAAGCAACCAAGGACGTTCTTGGACAACAGTCCGTGACTAAGGATCTTGGTAAACAGAGGTATTTTCTTGGTCTAGAATTTGCAAGAAACCAGCCGGGAATAATGATGACGCAAAGGAAATATGTCATTGATCTATTATCCGAGACGGGTATGACAGGATGCAGACCTGCTACTACTCCAATGGATCTTAATGCATGACTATATGATGATGACTCTGCTGAGGTAGATAAGAGACAATACAAAGAGTTGGCAGGAAGTTATTGTATGTCACTATCACTAGGCCTGATATATCATTTGCTGTCAGCAAAGTTAGCCAATTTATGGAGCAACCAAGGCAATCACACATGAATGCAGTCCACATGATCTTGAGGTATCTCAAGTCTTCTTCAAGTACAGGACTTCTATTCAAGAGAGACACAACCCTGACAGTATCAGGGTGCACGGATGCAGATTATGCACGATGTCCCAACTCCCAAGGATAGGAAGTCGACCTCAGGTTTTACTGTCTTTGTAGGCAGCTTTTGGGTTTCTTGGAAGAGTAAGAAGCAGACAGTTGTGGCAAGATCAAGTGCAGAATCAAAGTATAGGGCAATGGCCCAAGGGAGCACAGAAATGATGTGGGTAAGTCAGTTCTGACTGACCTAACTATAGAGGTGCCACTTCTTATGCATCTACAATGCGACAATCAAGCTGCTTTATTTATAGCAAACAATCCTACCTTTCATGAAAGAACAAAGCACATTGAGGTTGACTGTCATTACACCTGTGATTTGATTCAAAAGAGATATATATACACTTCTCATGTTGCTTCAGGAGATCAAATTGTTGACATGTTCACCAAAGCCCTTGCGAAGGGACCATTTCATCGTTGTTGTTCCAAGCTGAGCATGATAGATATCCATGCTCCAGCTCGAGGGGGAAAGTTGAGATATTTATATCTCTTGAGGTGTTATTCTGTAATTGTCTTTTCTTTCAGCTATCTATGTAATTTGTCCCTAAGGCTTTTCTTTTATATAAGAGAGCTCTAGGGCTACGATGAATAAACAAGTTCTCTTTTCCCATTTCAACAGTCACCTTTGTCTAGATCTTTGCCTCCACTCAACCTCTTCCTTTATGTCCTCCAACAGCAACTCTTTAAGCAGACTAAGCCTCTATTACACCTCTGTCTGGTCCATGCCCCTCTCATCATCCAGTCCGTCCAAACGGACCACACCAGCCTGAGCCTCTCCCCTCCTAGCCCTCCGTCTAGCCTTCACCTCCCTCCTGAACGCAGTAAGAAAGAGCATCAGTGACCTCAACTTCGTCGCCAACCGAGAGAGGTCGTGCTCACAAGGGTCCAACTTCTCCTCACTCAACGATGTCCTCCCTAAACCCCTCCTCCAAGAGACAACTTCGCTCAAAATGAAAGAAGAACTCGCTTATCCTCTCCTCGTCGGACAACCACAAATCAACGTGTGATCAGAATGGGCCCGCGACAACGCCCAAGCATGGGATAGGGGAAACCTCTCCATCCCATCAGGTGACGAGAAGAATATATCTAGTCTGGACCGCTCACATTCCACCAAGTAAAAGAGCAACCATCCGCATAAATAATGGATAGGGCGCAAGGAGTGGGCCACTCTCGGAAGTCCTCCGAACCAGGATCTCTACCACCACTCCGCTGCGATCGATCGTCATGGAGCAAGGTCACATTCAAGTTGCCACCGATGATCCAGACCCCAGCCGCATCTGCCGAACCCAATTGTTCCAACTCTGCCGCCAAAGAGCCCCTCTCATATCCTGTAGGATCGTAAACGTTTGTGATATGGACGCAAAGATCATCCGCTCTCATTCTCAACTCCACCGACAAACAAAATAGAGACCTCAACTCCGTCAATAGCTCAAACTCTTCTTTCTTCCAGCCAGTGAATAACCCACCCCCCCCCCTCGAAGCGTCGCGGGCCTCCAACAAAGCCAGGAAACCGGTCACCCCCACCCAGGCCCTACCTGATGGCGTCCACGCACCTTGACAACTTCGTCTCGTTAAGAAGGAAAACGTTCGCACCAACCTCCATTATTAGATTTTACACCCCCAACCGCTTATCGGAGTGGTCCAATACCCTGACATTCCAAAAAAGCAGCTTCATTAAGGAACAATCTAGCTCAGCTTTTTAGGCAGGACCACACCTAACCGTTCGACCACGCTCCTGTCCGGAACCCTGAAGCAGTTTTGTAGGGTCGGTATGGTGGTGGGACCAGCTGACAGTCGTTGCAAATGGACCTCACGAGCCGTCGAGTTATACAAGGCCGCCCCCCTCTTCTTCTTCGCAGACCTGAGGGAATCTTTCCTCACGTAACAGGCATCGTATCTAGGGCTCCCCATCTCAGAGTTCCAAAGCAGCAACCTAAGAAGTCCACCCCCCCCCCCCCACACCGCCACAAGAGATCTTCCCGCCCAGCTCCTCCACCCGGACAACCACTTCCCTGACTCCTAGTTGTGCCAATGAGCCCACAGCCAACTCCCCCACAGAAACCTCCATCGAGGCACCCAAAGTCACCGCCAAATCCACCGGTGGCACCGTCAAGGAACCCACCTCCACAAACTTCTCCGCCGCACCACCCGTCCCAATAACGCCCGCATAAGGCCAAAGCCCCATAAGGCCCCCAGTCCCCTCCCCTCCCTCGTGCGACGAGTCCCCACTCCCCGCCAGCAGCAAAAGAAGAAGAGTCGCCCCCCTCAATGGGCCCCATATGGGAGCAATTGATACCGCCACAATTGAATAGACAAGGCAGGCCCAGGTGGGGCGCAAATTATAGGTATGGCCATCAAATCGAACCTGGAGTTAATCATGTCAGAGCAGCCAGAACCCGGTAACGAACTCCGGACCCCCAAGCACGCCCGTAATACCGAAGAACCACTGGGGTCGGGAATCCGAGTCGATTGAGGATCCGGACCCTCTGAGCGAAACGACACGTGAGAACCACCTTTCTCAAGCGGAGCTTCGACAGGTACCTCACCCAAGTCAACCGCATCCGAAGAGGCCGTAGGGATATCTACCGTCACAGGCCTTGAGAATCGATCTGCGGAGATTACGTCGAATTGGATCCCATGTGGCAGACGAGGAGTATTCTTCAGAAAGTGTGCATTCAACCGTTGCACCTCTCGGCTCGACGCACCACCAGCCTCTGCCACCGAACTCTCAACCGCCCGAGTTCCCATATGAAGCATCGAGCCATGAGCCTACAAGGCATGCCCCGTCACGACGATCTCCAAGAATACCGACATCCCCTCCAAGAAAACCTCCCACCACCCCAGCTTTACGAGGTCGAGCCCTAGCACATGGAGGACAGGGTCCAGGGGCTCGCACGGGCGGTAGCCCGCACTCTCGACCATCCACCACTGCAATTTCGTTAAGAAGCTCCAGAACCTTCAACAGACCCCTCGTGACGAAAGGGAGGCCCTTTACACAAACCTGGTCTAAAGGCTTGGGTTCCAACAAACCCATCATGGTCACGTAATCACCGCCATTGCAGCAACGACCGCCCCTCCCTAGACCATCGCAACAACTCTCCTATTTCCGTTCCGGTAAGCCCCCTTGCCACCACTTGTCAAGGGCTCATCTGCACAACGTCTCTACGAAACCGAGCCGCCGAGACTGCATCAACATCAGACAGATTCCCGGAATAGTGCCTCTGGCCCTCCTCCCTCCCCGATCAGCATTACCATGCCCTGGTCACCCCTCTGCATCACCAGACACGTTCTGGTAGTATGCGATAAGCGTCAGCACCGAAGCATCTCATAGGATCTCTGCACTACCGTACCCCGTTCAGCCACAATGAAAACACCCGCCCCCCGAAGGATTCACAAAAGGACGATTGCGACCGCCCCTCAAGCCCGACCTACGACGTGTACCCCTTCTAGCGTGAACCTCCATCCAACCATCAACTTGAGGTTATCTTCCTCTTATACAGTTGTGTGTCTAGCGATATAGTTGTTAGGGAAGCGATATTGACTTCGGAGTCTCCAACAATGGATGCTCCAAAGACAGTTAGGGTTGTGACGACGATGTTGCCAACTTGAATTATTATCTTCGTTGGGACATAGCACAATCCCCCAATCAACTTCATATAACAAAAAGAGGCATAATCGGATCCAATGATGGAAGCGATGGTGTCGTGTGTAGATGGTGATCAAGCTTTTGTCGGAAGCACCACTAGCTTAAGGTTATAACTTTGCACCATCTAGTGATGTGTGGTTGGGTGGAGGGAGCAAGGTCTTCGAGCACCAATGTAGAGCTTCGATGTTACACCATGCAGAGAGAATCAAGCGACAGAAGCATTGTCTAGGGTGTTAGGAGAATATTCTATGTGCTAGGAGAATATTCTATGTGGCAGGAGAAAATTCTATGTGTTAGGAGTACATTCTTGTAACCATGTTAGGGGCATTTATGTATTTTCTCCTTTGAGCTCTGTAGGGTTTTGTCCTATATAAGGACCCCTAGACCTCTTGAATAAGACAAGCTCTTTCATCTTTTTATTATATCAAAGCAACGGTCCTAAATCGATGTTCTGACCTAACCCCACCGCCACCACCAGCCCCACGCCGCTCCCCCTCCTACAGCTCTATGTCGCTCCCACGCGGCCCCGCACTGCCATAGCAGCTCCATGCTGCCCCCTCACGTGGCCCCTCGCCGCCCTGTGCTGCCATGTGTTGCCCTAGCAGCCATGCACCGCCCTGTGCTGTCTTGTGCTACCCTAGCGGCCCTACGTCGTCCACCCTAGCGACCCCGCATCGTCCACCCTTGCGGCCTCACACCACCTCGTGCTACTCCAACAACCCTACGTCACCCACCCCCTCCCCCACGCGGCCTCGTGTTGCCCTGAGGCCCCACACAGCCTCCCACCCTTACGCGACCCATGCTTCCCCTCGGACGCCGCCTGTCGGAATTCCATTCGATGTACTACTACGTCTATATGATACTTAAGACTACAACTACTATCTAGGTCACTTTTTCTTGACCTTTGCGGCCACCATGGCATCTGCTGAACCCAAGCCCTTGTACCTGACTTCCTTTATGATGGTCCAGGACACTTCAATCAAACTCAAGGGTTCCGTCAACTTTATACTATGGTCTCGATCTTTCAAGGTGTTTATTGGTGGTCAGCGAAAGAATTATGTTCTTACTAAAGATCTGTCTAAGGAGACAGAAAAGGACTACGATACCTATTACATAGACAACTGCCGGGTGATTACTTGGATGACCATCAGTGCCGATCCAAATCGCCTCCAATCTTCTCTACAAGGAAACTGCAAAGGCGATGTGGGAGAGCCTTGAGAACACTTACTCCCAGAAGACAACCAAGTCCAGACACTCAGATATCTATAAACGGATTTGGTCTGCAAATCAAAGAGATACATCCTTGATCAGGTACTATCGACTCTTCACCAGTCTGTTTGAGGAGTTCCTTATCTTCCAACCTGTTTGTTGTGACAAACAGATAGGAGAACACGCAGAATGGCAAGTGTATCATTTCTTATCAGGACTACATCCACGGTACAAGCTAGTGAAGGATCAATTTCTCACTACTGCAGCTCTACCCTCTCTTGAGACCATCTTTGGCCAATTAAAGGAACTTGAGTCTCCTTCACCTCCTCTATCTGTTGAGACTACAACCCATTTTGCTAGAGGACACTCGACCTACCAAGGAGGACGTGGCCTTGACTTTGGTCGAGGTAGAGGTCGTGAGTTTGGATGAGGACGTGACTCAGGTCGCGGTCGTGGGCGTGATCCTACTACTGCCCGCTATCCACCATGCACACATTGCAGACGCTTGAATCATCCGTCAGAACGTTGTTGGGCAAAGTTCGGCATGCCTCCCAATGCCAACAACATCTATGAGATTGTCTCTTACGATGGCACCTATGATACTGTGGACACATCTCATGTTCAGTCTTCCAGTGACAGTCAGACCCCTTTACTGCTTCTGAGTATGCTCATCTTCGACAGTTGTTACAAAACTCTACCAGTAACACTCCTGCTTCTACTACTACTACTAGTCTGGCCACTACATCAAGTACAATTGCCAACTATGCATCTACATCTGCTCTTGCATGGATCATTGACTCGAAGGCATCAACTCATCTGACGGAGAATGTAGTCTTCTCACCTCCTCACTGCCGTCTTCCGTTGTGAAGACTGTTAGTATTGCCAATGGTACCCATTTTCCTACTACTAATGTGGGTACCATGGAGTTTTCCTCCAAACTTCGGTTACTGGTCATTCACTACGCTCCTGACTTTCCTCTTAGTCTATTTTTTGTTCACAAGCTGTGCACTGAGCTTAACTGTCGAGTTATATTTGATGAGTTTTGTTGTTATTTTCAGGACATCCGGACGAGACAGATCTTTAGTGGGGGGATACGAGAAGAACGATCTTTATTATCTTGATATTCCTTCTGACTCTGGTTTTGCTGGCGCTTCATTCATCTCTGTAGATCCTCTTCGGATCGGAAAAGAATGGATAGTGCACGTGAGGATGACTCCCATACCTTGCTCAGTGGTCAGGATCGTACCTAGAATTGAGAATATAAAGCTAATTGTCAGTATTTATGCCTCGGCCCAGACGCTTAGATAGGTTATTGGCTTCCATTTTCTATAGGCGTAGGCACCCCTTTTATATAGTGTAAATAATTCAAGCTGCTTAGCCTACCTCTGACTCTTTCTTCCGACCTCGTCTGACTCTACTTTCTGGCCTGGCTCCCTCCGGTGATATCTCGAGGGTTGCCAAAGATCCTACTTCTACAATTGGTGGGCCACCGGGTTATTCAAATAAGTTGTGTGTTCCGTGGTTTTCCCATGTTACAACTTTCGTACCAATTCGATTGTTACTATTATCTATCTGGATCGGTTAAACATTCCATTCTCTGGCATCTTCGTCTAGGTCATCCATCTGCCAAAGCTCTATCTTGGATGTTCCCTGAACTCTCTATGCTCAAGCCTTTCGAGTGTGAGGCATGTTAGTTCGGGAAACATCATCAGGCGTCGTTCCCCGCTCATACTGAGCCTCGTCGTGAAGTTTATTTCTCCTTAGTCCATTGTGATATTAAGGGACCTTGTTCGGTCCGTACTCTGAGTGGACATAGGTATTTTACTGTTTTTGTTGATGATTATTGTAGGCCGTCCTTGGTCTATCTTCTAAAAGAGCATTCAGAGATTAATAAAATTGTAAAAAAATTCTTTCATTATGTCAAGAATATCTTCTCCTCTGATATAGAAATCTTCCGTTCTGATAATGCCCTGGAATTCACACAACAAGACCTAATAGATTTATTTGCCTCCCATGGAACCATACATCAAATCTCTTATCCATATACGTCCCAACAAAACGAGATGGCAAAAAGAAACTCATACATCTCCTAAATATTGCCCGCTCCCTTCTTATTCAAATGAAGGTTCCCAAGACCTATTGGGGAGATGCTCCGTTGTTCATCTTATTAATAGAGTTCCATCTCCAAACCTAAATGGATCAACCTCTTTCTCTCTACTTTATCCAACTGAGTCACCCTTTCCTCTTCCGTTGAGAATCTTTGGATGTGTCTTTTGTTTATAATTTTCACACTATAGGCAAACTTTCTCCTCGTGCAATCAAATGTGTCTTCTTCGGTTATTCTCGTACTCAAAAAGGTTACAGGTGTTATGATACAACTGGGCGTCGCTACTATATCTCTGCAGATGTAACCCTTTTTTAGCAGACCAGTTTCTTCACTTAATCTGTTACAGATATCCCTCTAGATTTCCCACCTCCACCCATTGTCTATAAACGCATACAAATATCTTCACCACCAGATGTTCCTTTGCATGTTTCTCTTTTTCGGGATGATATGCCTTCTACAAGTGTCCCATCCAATACTGTCAAGATGATCCCCAAGATCTTCCAACCATGGCCTCAAATTTCAACGAAATTCAGTTGCATTTCTGTAGAATATTGATATCCTGTCGAAATCGAAGTTCGACTGAAATGGTCGAAATATGGGGGCCCTATTACAAAAAAATGACCGAAATTTTAGTCGAATTTAGACCGAAATTCTGTTTCGTTGGTCACCGAAATGGTGACCGAAACCGAGATTTAGGGCCTTGCTTCCAATTGCTCTGTGCAGGAATAAGAGGCAATGTACTTCTCATCTCATGCCTCATTTCACTTCTACTGCTCGTTTATCTTGCACTGACAGACGATATGCAGATGTTCTCATGATTATTTGTATTCAGATAGACCATCATAGTGCTTTGCAGGATTTAGGATGGCGAAAGGTCATGGATGATGAGATGGATGCTTTTATTTCAAGGGGAACATGAGTTCTAGTGCAATGTCCCAAAGGGACTAGATCTGTGGCATATAAATGGATCTTCACGACCAAACAATCACCAGATGAGTCGATTGACAGGTTGAAAACTCATCTTGTGGCAAAGGGATTCACATAGGCATATGGAGTTGTTTACTTTGAGACATTCTCACCGGTTACATGTATGGGGTCAATAAGGACTATCCATTCTGTGGCAACCAATAAGGCATGGCCTATCTTTTAGTTAGATGTGAAAAATGTATTCCTATATGACGATCTTGATGAGGAAGTGTACATGATGCAGCCTCCGGGTTATGAAGTCGAGGAGGAGTGTGTATGTCGATTTTGCAAAGCCATATATGGCCTAAAGCAAACTCAGTCATGGCTTGTCCCAAGCCCGGATAAATGAGGAGGGTTGCGTTAGGTAGCCGACAGGCACCCTCCCGCAGTCCACACGCCACCAACGAACCCCCCAACCCCAACCCTTCCCATTGTACCCGAACCCCCAGCCACCCCTCTCACTACAACCGACCCCCCAGGCGCTCCTCTCGTGGCCCTCGCAACCCCAACGCCCCCTCCTGCCGTACCTGAACCCCTCGCGATGCACTCCCCAGGCCCAAGGCCCCTTCCCGCCGCCACCCTCACACCCCTTTCGGCGCACCTCCCAACCGCGTCACCACGAACCCCCGCCCCGTCAACGCGGCCACCCGTCCACGCAAGCTGTCAGCGCTATGCCCTAGCAGCGCGCCATCGCAACGATCCTCCACAGGTGCGTCTCCATCGCACCATGCTCCATCTTGCGTTTGCCGCCGCCATTGCTAGGGAAAGGAACGAAGAACCCTAACAAGGGGCTCCTTATCTATGGGATTCGAATCCCATGAAATTTGGGATTGGAAGTTAATTTGGAAAAATTGCAGGAACTTCCCTAGACCTAAAAACTTTGGTATAATGGTTAAAGTAAATGGGCCTTTAAGAGGAGATAATATGATTGAAGGGGTACGAAAATTGCATTCCACCCCTTTGGAGCAGGAATATTTAAAAAGAAGGGTTGAAAGAAAGAAATGTGGGTGGCCTCCTTATCCAATTAGGATTAGGATCATGGGTTTCACCTATTTAAAAGCCCCATGGCTTAATTCATTGGCCACATCTCCTCCTCTACTTTACTTGTGCTATTGCTTTGCTATGAAGTCTCCAAAGGCGATGAAGCACGAAATGAAGATGCCCCACCAAATTTTCAAGCACCACATCGACAGGACAAAATCCACGTGGGCACCGGCATTTGCGCCACACATGATCTTCCGTCACGAAGTCAACGATTCCCACCATCGCCCCACGCATTCCTGGATTCCACCGTTTGCTCCACACCAGTTCTTTCAGGGGATGATCGAGAACGCGAATTTAAATTTATCAACCTCCAAGCATGCAGATCCAGCAATTCGTCGGGAGACGGATTTTTCAAGCGGAGGAGAACTGATGCAGCGTGAATCGGATATATAGGGCTGCATTTATTTAATTTTATCCGATAATTAAAGTCTCATTTTATTGATTCTTCCCAATATTAATTTAAATAAAGAGATCACATGCGATCTCAATTTAGTTAGTTAGAGTCAATTAGAGATTTGAATTTATTTCAAAATCAATTAGTTAGTCGGTTAGAGTCAAATTAGGATAAGTAGTTTGAATTTGAATTGGAATTTCTATTTTTGTAATCTCATTCCTCCTATATAAAGGGATGACAAGCTATTGTTTTAGACAGGTCAGAATATATGAAAAATTGATATTTATCTCTCTCTCTCTAGTCTCTCTCCTTCCCCACATGGTCTTCACGTTTCTCTTCTCCAACACTCATCGTTTTTCCGACGAGTTTCTCTTCTCAACCCCTCCATTTTCTTCTACCAAACAATCTCCACCGTTCAAAATTTATTTTTCCGTCGCCGCAATTTTCAATTTGCATCAAGTAGGGCTAAGACAGAATATATGGAGTGCTCATTTGATAGAAGCAATGGTGAAGGAATCGAGGTGAAGATTGGTGATGATAACATTCGGAAGAGAGATTCTTTTAGATATTTGGGATCTATTTTGCAACTATAAGCCCGGGATTGACCCAAGATAGATCTGAATGAGGCGAAGAATCCATGTAGTCGACCCTACTTAATTGTGAGAAAAGGCTTTGTTATTGATATATGGCCTAAAGCAGAGCCCAAGGGCATGGTTCGATAGAATTGCTGCAGAGATCAGCACTCTTGGCTTCCAGAGAACAATCTCTGATTATTCAGTGTTTGTCAGAAAACAAACAATTGGTACTGTAATTCTTGCAGTATATGTGGATGATATGGTTATCACAGGTGATGACGATAAAGGGATATTAGAGACCAAGGCCTTCCTCCAGAGGGTATTTGTTACCAAGGATCTTGGTCCACTACGATATTTCTTGGGCATAGAAGTACTACGCACTACAAAAAGTCTTCATCTCTCACAGAGAAAATATTGTTCGAACATTCTTACGAAAGACGATGTGAAGTATTTCTTAGGAGAATATTCTATGTGTTAGGAGTATATTCTTGTGACCCTGTTAGGGACATTTATATGTTTTCTCCTTTCAGCTCTCTAGCGTTTTGTCTTATATAAGGACCCCTACACCTCTTGAATAAGACAAACTCTTTCATCTTTTCATTATTCTCCACAGATGGAATTTCCAAGGTTATGGTGACATTAACTTGAAAACCAAAGACCTTTCTCAAGTGAGATGCATTAAAGACGAGGAAGGTCATGTGCTTGTTACTCAGAAGGATATAAAGACTAGATGGGAGCAGTACTTCCATCAACTTTTCATTGGGGAAGGAAATAGAGATATCACTTTGGGTGATCTAGCTTGTAGTGAAGGTTACTTGAATCGTGCATGCTATAGACGGATACAAAGAAAGGAAGTAGAGGAGGCTTGGAAGGTAATGAGACCTGGAAAAGGTATAGGATCGGATGACATCCCTGTAGAAGTATGGAGAGTTTTAGGTGAGCGTGGTTCGACTTGGCTTACGAATCTATTCAATGTTATTTGGCAAAGCAAGAAAATGCTTGAAGATTGGAGGAGGAGTATCGTGGTGCCTCTTTATAAGAATAAAGGAGACATTCAAAATTGTTCAAATTATAGAGGTATCAAACTGATGTTTCACACTATGAAAATTTGGGAACGTGTGATCGAAAGAAGGTTGAGGAAAATTTCCAATGTAAAAGAAAACCAATTCGGATTCATGCCAGGTCGGTCAACGACTGAAGCCATCCATTTGCTGAGGAGAACAATGGAGATTTATAGAGCTAAAAGGAAGAAGCCCCACATGATCTTTATTGATTTGGAGAAGGCTTATGATTCTGTCCCACGAGAGATATTGTGGAGAGTGTTGAAGAAGAGACAAATACCTGTCCTATAAATTAACCTCATAACGGACATGTATGATAGGGCTTTATCTTGTGTAAGGACCCTTTCTGGGAAGACTGGATATTTTGACATCAACATTGGTTTACATCAAGGTTCTTCTTTGAGTACATTTCTTTTTACTTTGATTATGGACGAGGTGACAAGTCACATTCATGATGAGTTACCTTGGTGTATGTTATTTGCTGATGATATTGTGTTAATTGACGAAACTAGAGATAGAGTAAATGAAAAGCTTGAGGTCAGGAGACATGAGTTGGAGAATAAAGGATTTCGTATAAGTAGGGCTAAGACGGAATATATGGAGTGCACCTTTGATGGAAGCAATGGTGAAGGAATCGAGGTGAAGAGTGGTGATGATAACATTCAAAAGAGAAATTCCTTTAGATAAATCTGGGATCTATTCTGCAACATGATGGGGAAATTGATTGAGATGTTACTAATAGAATAAATGCAGGCTGGCTAAAGTGGAGAGGAGCCTCTGTTGTTCTCTGTGACAAGAAAATTCCTTTAAAGATTAAAGGAAAATTTTACAAAGCAGTCGTGAGACCTTCTATGCTTTATGGATCTGAATGTTGGCCTGTGAACCATAGACATGTGCAGAGAATGAATGTAACAGAAATGAAAATGCTAAGGTTGATGTGTGGGCACACACGAATTTTATGTTTATCTTGCATCATTTACTCCACCATCAAGCATCATTTTGGCCTAGAACTCATCCCTTAGACTCGCCTAGCATCTGTTTGGCTATCCTTCGGACACAAGATGCCACCACCTCCCACATGTCATTTGCACTTCCGTTACAATCCCAAGATAAATTTTTTAAAACCACCTCCTCGAAGCTTGTGCTTCAATTGATAATTCCACCATCAAGTTCTAATGATCTTGGGAATCATCCTTTTCTTTACCAACTCTTTTTGTATACATCCATGATTAGTAAGTAATGTTGAGATGTCAAGCTCTCTCCTGAGATTATTTTATCGTCTTTGCAATACAATCGATCTCTTCTCCTCATTGCAGAGTAACCTATATGTGTATGAGTCACGCCACTCTTAATTAAATGTGCCTCCCTCTTCGTGACGAGAGTGCTTATGAAAAGGTCATAAGGCATTACAAAAACCAGAATGACTTTTCCTTTTCATTTCCATCCCCAAAGCCATGGCCACCATGCATATTAGGATACCCTGAAGCATCATTTCCCATATGTCCATTAAGATCCGTACCTAGGCAAATCATCTCTCTTTGTGGGATTCCTTACATAATCATATCAACATTCTCCCAAAAAAACTTGTTTAATCATTTCTTATAAACCAATTTGTGATGCATAAACTGAGATGATATTCAGAATTTCTTTGTCAAGCACCATTTTTAGCAAAGTTATCTGATCTCCAAATATTTGCACATCAACCACACTATCCTTCAAATCCTTACGAATAACCACTCCAACATCATTACTCTTCTATTTACCTGAATACCATAATTTAAAGTTAATTTTCTCAATCTCTCTTGCTTTCTCTCCAACCCATTTGGTCTTTTGGAGACATAGTATCTGAACCTTTTTTTGCATAGTATTTACTATCTCCATTGATTTGCCAGTCAAAGTGCCAAAATGCAACTACCTATCCGCAGCTTCTTTTGCCGACACTTTTGGACTAACTTCTTTACTTACATGTGTTCATCATGTGAGAACCCTTGTAAATTTTGGACTGCATCTGAGTGACAATGCAGCAAAACCAGCTTATTTACTCGCATGTGTTTCTCATGCGAGAACCCTTGCAAATTTTGAACGACATACGAGCAACGACGTAGTGGTCCTTGCCAACTTCTCATTGCATTTGGGCGTGTGACGTGTCGCTAGTAGGGAATGTCCCAACGAAAATCAAATGTTTGCTTAAATCCATGTTGAAAAGATCCGACTAGTGTTCTCAATTGAGAACACTATTTAGGAATGCAACTGACTATTTTACGCTAGTTGTCTGCAACCTAATGCAACCATCCTCATTTACCCAAGCTTGGGATGGCCATCAAATTCGACTATCTCAACAATGCCTAATAACCCCTTTGTGTCAAGAGGGGAGGGATTGTAATTTAAATGAAGAAAATAAAATTAGAATCGGAACAAGCCTTAATTGACTACTAAATTAATTCTCAATTCGATTAATTTAATTAACCAAAATAACTAAAAAGATGGACTATGTGGTTGCATCAATTCTCAATGGTAATGGTGATCTTCCATAACAAGGGTAGTCGTGTAGCTATAGGGTATGTCAGGGGAGAAGCACGATGACGACGTTGCCATCCTGCCAGGAATGCAAGCAGTGTCCATATCCCTCATATGGAGGTAGTGGCTTTAAATCTCACGTAGTATTGTGTGGAAGCTGATGATGCAGTGATTGAGTGGAGGATGTAGAGCCCATGACATCTATACAAGACTTCTTCTCCCCATGACTATGTTTGTAGCCTAGAAAGCCTTCTCAACCGAGATAACAACCAGTTTGTGGTAATAAAGGTCATAGAGGACCATGTTGAGGCATGGAAGAGGTAGCTTCTCCAAGAGTTGTCCTCTTAGAAATGTCGTGGTCAGAGGAGGCTCGGCAATGGAGTGCGGTTAACATGGAAACTAAATGGGTGAAGATTTTGTTGAACATAAATGTTCCTTTTCTTATTTTATTTGACGCACTTGTTTTTGATGTCCTCGAACTTGTCTCGATCATTGAATCCAACCAATGTTGAACCTGCATGCTTGATTGAAGATGATTTTTCAACCTCCTTTAATGTGAATCTAAACTACTGTCTAGATGTCTCAATTCTAGCTTCATCTATCAAAAGCTGATAGCATTGTTGAATCTTGAGAACAATTCAAAAACCTAATTATGATACTACTAGATGCGGTCGAGAATTTGAGATAAGAGAAAAAATAAACATGGCATGCTTCGTGGGATGAGAAAAGAATGTGGTTGAGGGATAGGAATAAATATAAAAGGGAGAGGCAATAATGGAGATGAACACAATAACTCAATTCATAATCTAATCATCTCAACAATGCATGATAACATATCGAGAGGGGAGAGATTAGAATTTAAATAAAAGGAAATAAATTCAATTCCTAACAAACTTTAATTGACTCCTAAATTTACTACTACTACAACAACAAAGCATTTTCCCACAATTAAGTAGGGTCGGCTACATGGATTCTTCGCCTCCATTCAGATCTATCTAGGGTCGATCCCGGGCTTATATCCACAAAACTAAGATCCCTTCGTATGGTCTCTTTCCAACACTTCTTGGGTCGTCCTCACCCTCTCTTAGCAGGCTCAACATCCCAACACTCGCATCTCATAACTGGTGCATCAGCTGATCTTCTTTGCAAATGTCCAAACCATCCTAAGCGGTTTTCTCGCATCTTTCCTCGATCGTAGCTACACCAACTTTCTTTCTGATTGCATCATTCCGAATCCGATCTTTACATGTGTGTGTGTCCACACATCCACCTTAGCATTTTCATTTCTGCTACATTCATTTTCTGCACATGTCTATGATTCACAGGCCAACATTCAGATCCATAAAGCATAAAAGGTCTCACGGCTGCTTTGTAAAACTTTCCTTTAATCTTTAAAGGAATTTTCTTATCACAGAGAACAACAGAGGCTCCTCTCCACTTTAGCCAGCCTGCATTTATTCTATTAGTAACATATCCATCAATTTCCCCATCATGTTGCAGAATAGATCCCAGATATCTAAAGGAATCTCTCTTCTGAATGTTATCGTCACCACTCTTCACCTCGATTCTTTCACCATTGCTTCCATCAAAGCTGCACTCCATATATTCCGTCTTAGCCCTACTTATACGAAATCCTTTAGTCTCCAACGCATGTCTCCAGACCTCAAGCTTCTCATTTACTCCATCTTCAGCCTCGTCAATTAACACAATATCATCAGCAAATAACATACACCAAGGTAACTCATCATGAATGTGACTTGTCACCTCGTCCATAATCAAAGTAAAAAGAAATGGACCCAAAGCAGAACGTTGATGTAAACCAATGTTGATGTCAAAATATCCAGTCTTCCCAGACGGGGTCCTTACACAAGATAAAGCCCTACATACATGTCCTTTATAAATTAATGTGTAGGACAGGTACTTGTCTCTTCTCCAACACTCTCCACAATATCTCTCGTGGGACAGAATCATAAGCCTTCTCCAAATCAATAAAGATCATATGGAGGTTCTTCCTGTTAGCTCTATAAATCTCCATTGTTCTCCTCAGCAAATGGATGGCTTCAATCGTTGAGCGACCTGGCATGAATCCGAATTGGTTTTTTTTACGTTGGAAACCTGCCTCGACCTTGAGCGTCAAAAAAAAAACCTGCCTCGACCTTCTTTCAATCACACGTTCCCAAATTTTCATAGTGTGACTCATCAGCTTGATACCTCTATAATTTGAACAATTTTGAATGTGTCCTTTATTCTTATAAAGAGGCACCACGATACTCCTCCAATCTTCGGCATTTTCTTGCTTCGCCAAATAACATTGAATAGCTTCGTAGGCCAAGTCAAACCACGCTCACCTAAAACTCTTCATACTTCTACAGGGATGTCATTCGGTCCTACACCTTTCCCAGGTCTCAAAACCTTCAAAGCCTCCTCTACTTCATTTCTTTATATCCGTCTATAGCTTGCATGATTCAAGTAACTTTCATTACAAGCTAGATTACCCAAAGTGATCTCTCTATTTCCTTCCCCAACGAAAAGTTTATGGAAGTACTGCTCCCATCTAGTCTTTATATCCTTCTGAGTAACAATCACGTGACATTCCTCGTCCTTAATGCATCTCACTTGAGAAAGGTCTTTAGTCTTTCTTTCTCTTGCTTTGGCCAACCTGAATATATCCTTATGTCCCTCCTTAGAGTCGAGATTTTTATACAAAACTTCATAAACTTTTGACTTAGCTTCGCTTACGGCCTTCTTTGCTTCCTTCTTCGCTATTTTGTAGTTTGTGACAATTTCCTCTGTTCTATCCTTAGACATAGCTTTAAAGCAAGCTTTTTTTATTTTTAGCTTCTCTTGCACCCCTTCACTCCACCACCAAGCCTCCTTTTGACCTGAAGCTCCTCCCTTTGACTCGCCTAGCTTCTCTTTAGCTACCTTTCGGATACAAGATGATATTGCCTCCCACATCTCGTTTACACTACCGCTACAATCCCAAGATAAGTCTTCTAAAATCCCCAATTATTTGACTCCGACTGACTCCTAAATTTACTCTCACAAAATAATACGACCACAATTGATCTCCAATTATTTGAATCAAAATAAAAAAATAACTTATCCAAAATAACCAATGGACAAAAAACCATTAACTGATTCAAAACATAATATGTGATTTGCATCAGCTCCTTACTTGCACTCCATGGTAGGGAGTGCATGACAATAATTAAAAACGATGAGATAATGTCTTAATTATGGTGCCTTAGGGCTCCTTGTGTAAGAAGAGTCTTACGATTAGGTTACACAATAACAATAAAGTCATCATAATGAGAAAAGACTAGTGTACAACTAAGGTGGTGGAAAATGTCTTTGAAGACTCCTCTTCAAGTTGTAGCATATGTATTAATCACACTTCGCTTGTTACATCTTTCAAAATATATGAGACAGGGAGGTATAGTAAACATATCGACAAACTGATCTTCAAATTATACGTTGGAGGTTCATAGCAACCCTCGTTATATCAAATCTCTACTATAATGGCAGGCAACTTCCACATACTTAGTGAGTTCATGAAACGTGGGGTTGTTGGCTATATGCATCGTTGCATGATTGTTGCACCTAAGCTCCATAGCCTCTGCATGAGTGACATAGAGATATGTAAGAATGAAACAAATCCATACCCATTCTACTGATGCATGAGCCATGGCTATATATTTGTTTTTAGTATTGGAGCTAGAAACGTCTATTATTTTCTTACTCCAAGTCACAGGTTCCTTACCAAGTAGGGACAAAACCAGTAGTAGAATATTTTTCTAACCAGCATACAACCTCCATAGGTAGGAATCGAATAAGCTATGAGCTCAAAGGTGGCACATGTTGTGAATATAAGTCCTCCTGGAGATGACTTGATGTATTTCATAATCATCATGCATGTATTATAGTCAGCTAGAGCACGAGAGTGTATGAACTGCCTCAACTTGCCACTAGAAATCGGTATAATCCAACTTTTCTTTTCTACTATCATCTACCATGAATTTAATCACAACTGGCCATTTTCCCTCCTCATCCCCATGCCACCTACTCCTTGATGACCCACCAACTTCAAACCTTCTTATCTCCTTTGAAAAAACTCCTACCTCAAAAGCTTAACCATCATCTAATTGCTCTTTTTGTTTGAAAGCACCATCCAATTGCTTGACTCCTCACAAAACCTTCTTCAATGATAGCATAGATTAATCGATAAGCCGAAATGCAAGGTCTATAGGTGATAATCCTATCCAACCTCACAAGTTGACAATGCTAGCATCAGACCTAATATCTCTTTTATGATTGGAGCTTACCCCATCTGTAATCAATTATGTAGGCTCCATCCCTACCTCTCTATAGCCACCATCATTGACTTCAGCCGCTATCTAATGGTGTAGAATACAACACCCTTCTCATCCCATTTCTGACCACAAAATGCAAAGCATACACTAGATGTTAACGATGTTGCCTCAGATGCAAAATTCTTCCCCAGTTAAGATCTACCTTCCATTTACATTCTTTTCGATGGAATTTCCTAAAGTAATAATTTTCTTTATTACTTTATTAAAATATATAATTATTGTAGTTGAAATATTGATCATGCACATCTATTCAAATTATCAAACCATAAACCAAATGTCAAGGGCTACAAACATGAGGATAAACCATTAGAGGAGAATATATGCAGCAACAACAACAAAGCCTTTTCCCACATTAAGTACGGCCGACTACATGGATTCTTTGCCTCCATTCACATCTATCTTGGGTCAATCTCGGACTCAGATCCAAAAAACTAAGATCCCTTCGTATAGTCTCACTCCAACACTTCTTGGGCCTTCCTCGCCTTCTCTTAGCCAGCTCAACATCCCAAAACTCTTATCTCCTAACTGGTGCATCAGCCGACTTCCTTTTGCTAATGACCAACCGCCTTAAGCGATTTTCTCGCATCTTGTCCATGATAGAGCTGCGCCAGCTTTCCTTCTGATTGCATCATTCTGAATCCGATCTTTGTGTATATGTCCACACATCTACCTTAACATATTCAATTCTGTTATTGTCATTATCTGCACATGTATATGGTTCACATGCCAACATTCAAATCCATGGAGCATAGCATGTCTCACTAGGGCTGTCAGGAAAGCTCGAACTCGATGAGCTCAACTCAAGCTCGGCTCGTAAGGGCTCACGAGCCTGACTCAAAACCTTAACGAGCCCGAGCCCAAGTTGGAATTTAAGACTCGTTAGCTTATCGAGTCGAGTCCGAGTTGGGGGTTGTTCAACTTGGAAACTCGACTCGATAACTCGGATACTTGAAAACCCTAAACCTATACCACGGTATCACCAACCGACGGTTCCTAACAAACACAAAAAAAACTTGTTGTCCGCCTCACTCCTCCCGTCCTCTTGTCTTCCCTACGAGGCTGTAACCTGCATCCCGATTCCCGTCATCCCATCCGCCAGCGGCTGGCTTCGTGGCTCCGGTGACTGCCTATCTCCGCCCCTCCCTTCCCAGCTAGCTGCGGCAGCGAACTGCAAAGGTAAGTCTCCCTCCACTGCCTCTTCCTCCGCCTCCTCTCCGAGTCTCCGACCACACAACAACAGCCTACCTCCTCCCTTGAACCATCTCCGCTCCACCCGCACATTGCCAGCAACCTCCCTAAGTCCCTCCGCTCAGTGTTCCGCTGTCTCTCCGTGTCCCCTCTTCCTACACTACAGGAGCAACAATCTCCCTCCGCCGACGCTCCCTCCCTCCTCCGCCCTTGGCCAGTTGGCCCCCTGCCTCCTTCCCCTCCCCCCCCCCCAAAGGGCGCATCCCATCGTCGCAGGAATGCCAAGCCGAGCGTCTCCCCTCTTCGGATTGTGGGACTATATGAACTTTATTGCTATATTGATCATTTTTTTTGATATATCGGTTCATTCACTTTATTTGATATACTTATGTATGTGTTCTCTCATTTTTTTCCTTAGGAAGGATAGGGTTTGAACTTTGGAGGAATAAGCTGTAGTTTTCTGCCTATCTTTGAAAATTTATTTGTATGTGTTTTTTTAATTGGATTGTAGTTGACGTAGTTCTTCCCATTAAAAACAAACTTTGATTTTAAACGATAATCAGGATAAAATAATTAACATAATATAATTTACATGAAATATATTTTGAATAGCTAAACCTGTCCTGAATTAATTCATTATTTGGTGCATGATCGGGTGAAGCATTGGTTGTATAATAGTCTAATTTGTGGTTGAAATATTTTTAGAATCGATGGAGTTATTCAATCATAAACTACTGCCCAACATTTCACAAATAGTGCCAGGCCCAGTACAACTCTCACATTAAGGTTTGCATATATATATTCATTGTTAGATTGTATTTTTGGATGTGTTCATGTTTGTGGTAATATTATATTTTTTGTTATTTTATAGAGATGGTTGATTGTCAATCGGGAAATACTGATGTTCAACAATCAAATGATGTTCTTGAGAACGTGGAAGATGTTCAATCATCTAGTGACGAAAGTGATAAACCGAGCCTCACTAAGGATTACAAGAAAAGAAAAAAAAGATCTGAAGTTTGGAAAGAAATGATAGAGGTTGAAGAAAAGGTGTTACCAAGTCCAAATGCATACATTGTGGTAAACTTTTTGCTGTTGTTAATGGTGGCCCCATTACCACTATACTTAGGCATTTAAGTGAAAGATGTCCAAAGAAAAGAAAAGCAAATGGCCAACCAACTTTGCAATTAGCCAAAAATACTGTTGATGATACATCACTCTCTATTAACAACTTTATCCCTCCGCATTTTAGGAAGATGATAATTGAGCTAATTATAGATGCGGAGTTGCCATTCTCAATTGTTGAGAGATATAGTTTTAAAAGGACAATGTGTTATGTAAATCATCTATTCCAACCCTTTTCACGTCAAACTGCTAAAGTGGAGTGCTTGAAATTATTTGAAGAGAAGAAGAAACAATTGAAGAGTCGATTACATAAAATTGAAAGAGTTAGTCTCACCTCCGATATGTGGACATCCAACCAAAATAAGGGTTATTTGTGCTTGACTGTTCATTATATTGATGACTCTTGGAAATTGCAGAAGCATATAATTGCATTTAGAGAGATGCCCCCTCCTCATACAGGGGAAAGACTTGTTGAATTTATTTACAAAATCTTACAGGAATGGTCTCTTGACAAGAAAGTGATGAGTATAACTCTTGATAATTGCAGTGCTAACAATGTTCTTGTTAGAAAGTTAAAGAGTTTTCTATCAGGGAGCGGTTGTTTGATAAGGGATCATTATTTCATTCACGTTGTGCTGCTCACATATTGAATCTAGGTATTCAAGATGGATTGCGCAGGATAAAAGGAGTCATTGAAAACATTAGAGAAATCATCAAATTTCTCGAGTATTCACCTTCCAGACTTCGGAAATTTCAACATATTGTAGAAGATCAGCATTTGAATACAAGGGGGAAGGGATTGATTTTGGATTGTCCAATGCGTTGGAATTCAACATATGAAATGTTGAAGTCTGCATTGCTTTTTCAGAAAGCTTTTATATAGTTGTCAGTATGGGATTCATCATATAATCATTTGCCAGAACCCACTGAGTGGATATATGCATCAAATATTTGTGATCTTTTAGAAGTTTTCTATGATGCCACTCAAGTTTTTTCAGGGGTTAAATATCCCACTTCCAACAACTTTTTGTTTCACATTGCAAATATTAACAATGCGTTGACAGATGTACAGAGTGAGCTCTTTCCAGTTCCATCGATGCTAGAAGATATGCGCACCAAATTCAGCACTTATTGGGGAGAATGTAATGCTGTGACATTGATGGGTATTGCTGCCATATTGGACCTAAGAGGGAAGAAGATGCAATTGGAGCATATCATTCCAATGTTGTATAAAGATATTGATCCTGAAATTCAAATTCAAAAAATAGTGGATTCATGTTATTTTGTTTTTAATTTCTATGAAAGAATGCACTTAACACTCAAATCAAAGGTAGAGTCCCAACCTACTGTAAGAGCCAAGACTTCAAATGGTAGCCAAGGGAGGCGTGATAAGCATCGTCAGTTTCTATTATCCTTGAATAAAGGCAACAATGCAATTGATAGTTCGATGTCAGAACTTGACATGTATTTTAAAGAAGGTTGTTATGAAGATAGCGACACATTTGATATCTTGGAATGGTGGAAACTAAACCAAGGAAATCCGATCAAGATATCAAATGTGTCGCGATCTTCATAACAACCTTCTTTAAAATACATGTCAAGTTCTGACATCGAACTATCAATTGCATTGTTACCTTTATTCAAGGATAATAGAAACTGACGATGCTTATCACGCCTCTCTTGGCTAGCATTTGAAGTCTTGGCTTTTACAGTAGGTTGGGACTCAATCTTTGATTTGAGTGTCAAGTGCATTCTTTCATAGAAATTAAAAACAGGATAACATGAATCCACTATTTTTTGAATTTGAACTTCAGGATCCATACCTTTATACTGTTGGAAATGCGAGCCCACGGCGAGCCATTATGCAATAAATGTTATTGCAATTCACTCCTTAATCTGAAATGAAGAATACATAATTTGCATAATAGGTCCCTTAGTACAATTAGGGTTATGTACCATGGCCATCTTGATGATCATACAGCTGTTGATTCAACTATTGAATCATAGAGGCTGGTGCTTGGATGAATATCTAAAGAGTTAGATTGAGGACTCATCAAGCACCGTCAAATGATTGTTAAGAGATGATCTCCAGCCTGAGTAGGAGATGGCAATCCTTATCTCTGAAGGTTGATATCTGACCGACCTCTTGATGCAGGTCCTCTGCATAGGAATAGAGATTCGGAGGTGTCAGATTAGTTAGGTCAAAGAGTTGACTTAACGAGATCGAGATAACCAAAGTCATATATCGTATGCTGTCATGATATAGGCACGCATCCTCTGACCAGAGACAGATGTGTTACTATATGTCTGAGTATGTACATTTGGCAGACCAATAGGTTGATGACCTAACCAAGGTCTATACACCGGCGCGCTGGTGTGCATGTAAGGGCATATGAGTAATACGATCTCTCAAAGGGATCATACAGGTTCATTTACTGAACCGGAAGACATGAGCTCACTCATGAGATATTGGGAAGAATCAAATTCCGTGCGCACGGTCGTCTCGCTTTGGAAGCTTGACTGAATTTGTTGGTTTGATATATACTTTTGGAAAGTATATGATCAAGACCTAGGTATGATATATGCTTTTGGAAAGTATATGATCGATACCGACTCCCAATGATCGAATGAGAAACTTACTGATATAACCATGAAGTAGACAGTATAAAGTTGATCCAATACTTCGGGTTTAATCTGAATCTTCCAGTATGCAGGATGTACAGGTATTGGGAATACCTGAGGGTGATGTGATCATAAACGATTGTATAACCATGACGCTTCCATTCCTAGGGAGTGATGAAACGGGTCTGGATTTTAGTGACTCCTCTCAGTAGAGAAGTAATCTGATCTTAGTCCAAATGTTGGACATTATCTGAATGTGATTCAGATACAATAAGAAGATTAGATTTGCGGTCTTGATTTAATCAAGCATCTATGAGAGGCCCGCGATCTGGATTTGAGATATGATCTCAATATCCAAGTCACTATACGTGGAACAATACAATCGCCCTGTCCTTATCTCCAAGTATTCGCGGAGAAAGCGCATTATCCTTGAAAGAGTTCATGGATAATTCTATTGTTGATATATGTATCCGAGCATTGAGAATATGGATAATTAAATGTGATTTAATTATCATGATTAATATGAATTTGATTTATATTATAAAGAGAGCTATCTTAGATAATTAAATGTGATTTGATTATCAAAGATGTAAGTAATATGAATATGATTCATATTATTTGGAGAATAGAGATCGAAAATGATTAAATGTGATTTAATCATCATGGATATGAATAATGTGGATAGCAATATCCATATTAATCAAATATATTATAAATGTGATTTATAATATATAAGAGAGAGATGTTTGTAATTTACATTTGTTAATTAAATGTTAATGTGAATTGGATTCACATTGGACATTAAATTGAAAATGTAATTTACATTTTGTTTTGGGTTGTGAATGTGATTCACAAATTTCCAATGGCATGATTGTAATGTTCACAAAATAAATTGGATTTATTTTTGTGAAATAATTTGCAACAAAAGTTGTTGCAAATATTGGAGAGAATCATGAGATAATCTAATCTCATGTAATAGGAAAAAGGAAGCTCTCTTCCTTATGAGGAGAGGGGACGGCCACAATTCCATAAAGAATGTGGTGGTCGTCCACCCTCCTTATGGAAGGAGGCTTGCCTCCTTTCCTATCTCTCCAATGGAGATTGATTTGATATAAATCAAATTATATTCAATATATATTTGATTTTTATTAAATTAACTGTTGTTGTGTTTTTAGCAACAAATCATGACCATTGAAAGAAACACAAATTAATGTGGACCATTGGATTTGTGTTGACACATGGATTGAGATCCATGGATCCCAAAACCCTATAAAAGGAGAGGCACCCCATTGCTCTTCTTAGCACATAAGTGAGACAACAAGTCTCTCTCTCTCTCTTTCTTTCTCTTTCTCTCCCTCTCATGGTCGTCCACCATGGATGCCCTAGAGAGGCTCTCCATCGCCGCGGCGTCATCGTTATGCTGCCCGATGTTTTGTTCGTGGAACTCCGTCTACTTCAGCGTGCCTTGCTCGTGCAGAAGACGTCGGATCTCGTATGTTGAGATCAGGAGATCCGCCTCTTGGATCATCAACATGGATTGCGAGAAGCACGCGGTTCATCCCCGCGCTCGCAAGCGTCTCCTTCGTCGGATCGGACTTGAGACAGGAGGTCTCTTCGTTTAGAGACTCGATTGCAACCACGCTTCAAGAGGTAAACCTAATACTTGTTTGTGGTTTAGACGAAACGATCCGAGAAGTGTTCTTGGATCATGTGGTTTCGTCACATGAAAATTTTTTAATTTCCGCTGCATAGAACAACTAGTGCGACTAGTCGTTCTTCGTCGTATTCGATACGACGATCACGCTTCCGTGATGCGCTTGAGGATCTAACCATATACTTCAAGTGGTATCAGAGCCTTAGGTCGGTGTTTTTGGATACGATCCATGAACCGATGACGACTTGGGTTCATTAGGGTTTGCGAAAGTTTTCTTGCATTTCATTTTCGCATCTCTGTTTTGATATTATTTTCGGCACTGTTTAAATTCTTTAAACACGAAAATAATATTTGGATTTTATTCCCCATTAAATAAGGAAACCGTAGGATCTGAGTTTGCGTGATTTCGATTCCGTTTGCTCTAGATATTCTCATTTTAGTGAACATGTATCCACTGTTTCGGGGACTGCGGATCATGACGTAATTAAAATGTTAATTGCGGATTTGAAACGCCTTGAAATGTGTGCAAATCACTTGGATTCTGTTGTAAATCAAGTTAGCAAATTTTAGAAAATTACTTTGCTTAATTTGGATTTAAATTGATTGAGATATGGTATTTTTAGTAAGTGAGGGTCACTGCTGAAAATACTTTCCTAATCAAGAACCTAGTGATTGTCATTTAATTAATTAGTGAAATTAATTTGTTTAATTTCCTGGAATAATTATGCATAAATATTTGTGAAATATTTAATGATAATTATGTCCTTAAATGATTTTGCCCTAACCAACAAATGATTAGATGTGATCTAGATCAAGATTGGTTACATGATCTACATGATCAACATTCCAACAAACATGTTGCTTGAATAGGACTTGGGATTTGTTTAGCAAATCTCATTATAATGTTAATCAAAATTGTTTTGATTATTACTATATGGTATAATTTCGGTTGAAGAACCGATGATCATCTCAAGTACAAAATGATCTATTTTGCATTATCCTTTCCCGAGGTGGATATGGTGTCTAGTCGGAGAGCATTGGGGTTGCGGTTTGCAACGTATGTGGTCCGTCCCACTCTCGTCGGTACTGGCCATGACAGCGGGTAGGGTTAGTATAATGCTTAAGAAATCATGATGTATTTCTAATTATTAAAATTCGAAATAATACGTATTTGAGATAATACCATAATTCAAGTAACAATTAAAAATAGTTTGTGGATATTAATTGGATCATTAATTTAATATGATTAGATTAATTGGAATCCAATTAAAATTAAGACACTCTATTATAAATAGATGTGTTATTTCCCTTGGAAGAATTAATCATAATGAATATGATTCATAATGATTAATTAGAATTTGAATATGATATGGAGGATCACATAAGTGACATCCATGGTCTCCCGTCAAGGCGAAGGGTTCCGTCGCCAGGGATTGTATGTAGGAGACGCCTGTCCGAAGTGACAGCTCCTGTATGCAAGCGCATCTGAATCGGGCTCTTTGCTTCTCGAAAGAGTAAGGCCGTATACGTAGTGACCCCAATATCGGATCCTCATATTATTGGGGCGATATTGGATTGCGTATAGCGAGTACTATTCCTGTTGACGGTTGGTTCAATTAACGACGGGTCAACATCACCTTAGGGGTGGTGGGCCCGGGTGTTAAAGACCGAATTGGGAATGCAAGTTGGACTTACAAGGCAGAATGTGTTCCCACTTCTTTTTTATCCGAGTTGCAGATTCTCATATTATTGGGATGTAACAAAGATAAGGAGATCCCAGATCTTGTTGAGATATAATGGTAAGTATATCTCTTACATTGAAAGTGATTAAGGGAATGAACTTTCAGTGTTGACAAGACAAGACAACTTTGATATAAAAATCCTAAATCAAAGTAAAATATATATAAATATATATTTATGCAAATTTCTTATTTCAGATAATCCTTCATTAAAACCCACTCAATGACAGTGTTCACGAAAGCGGCCCGTGCGGCCGCTTATGCGGCCGCATATGCGTATGCGGTGCCCTCAGCGCACCGCTTTCCTGAAGCCCCCCATTATGCGCCCTGTGCGCTTATGCGGGCCGCATATGCGGTCTGTGCGGCCGCATACCCATTATTTTTTATTTTTTTTATTTTTTAATTTGTGCCATGTTTTGTTGTGTTATTTATGTCATGTTTTCCTTACTTTTGCATGTATGCCAACCAAACATTCCATGATTATTTAAATCCATCATTAAAGTAGTTGTACCGCGAGATTGAAGTAAACACGCAAGGAAGAAAAAGAATAATATACTAATAATTTAGCAAACTAATTTAGTCAACTAATAGTTATTATGAATGCAATATATTATATGTAATTTTGGTACTCTTGATGGAGGATCAATTATAAATATAACAACAGAGATAAATAATATTATATTCAACAATAGAGGCATTTTGTGCACTAACTTTTTTATTTTATTGATTGTTATCAATTATTTTGTGAACTAACCTTTCTAGTGAAGTATTGATATTTGATTGATAGAGATTGTTTTGAACTCTATATGAAAGTTATTTTTCTTAGATCTTCTGTTGGACCACAATTATACATAAGTTTGGTTCTGTTATAGTCACTTTTGTATATATTTATTTATTTTTAAATAAAAAATTAGGAAACCGCATAGAACTGCATATACCCCGCATATGCCCCCGCATACCGCTTAAGCGCTATTCAGTGACCTGTCCGAACGCATACGCATACCGCTTTCCTGAACCTTGCTCAATGATATACTCAATAATAACCAGTAAAATATCATGGATTGGACTCATGATCCAGATATTGTACTTGCAATTGGACACATAATGTATGTGGTTGCAATGTGCAAGTTTCCTCATAATATTGAGGAATGACAATTAAATAAATAATAGGACTACAACCCTAGGGTTTGTATGTCTCTATAGTCTTGATCTCTCATCGTTGGAAGTGACATGTCGATGATGATCGCAATTGTCAAATAATCCTTATAAAATTAATGAAGATATTCTGGCATACATATGTGCTCTTGACATTTAACATGAATGAGATGGTTCACTGCATCATGCAGAATGGTGGCTCTATGAGAGATGATGTATTCAAATTGTTTGAGTACCTACCTGAACCTATGTTTTAAGAGTTTAGATGGATGTAGATGATGAGTGTCATCATTCTACTATCTATACTCTGGTCATTCATGAAGCTTCATAATATTCATATTGTATGAATTTAATGAAGCATGTATAAATGTTGAAATTTGCTCTTACATAAGAGATCCTTAGTCTTAAGCAATGATTGCTTATAGATAAAGGGAGCGCAGTGGAAGCATGGGTTGGACCCGAGTAAGAAGTATGGTCAAAGAGTTGACTGTACATCTATGACTTCCATATGTCATCCGAAGAGTTGGATGAATGCCAATACTGCAATAAGTTGATGTGTTGATAGTATGACTATCAAGTCTGTCTAGAATCCTTAGAGAAGGACTCGGATAGAGCATCAAAATAATCTACATAAATCATTGAAATTGACTTTCTTATTTGATAAGATAAAGTCAAATAATTGTATCTCAATCTTCTGATGACATTTGCAATAGGTTGCATATGTTTTTAGAAGACCAGAAAATTTGATCTTAAGGACTATAGTTTCAACATGGATATTGATGCAATTGTTGCAACAATCTCTTCTGGATTGATAGACTTGTTAATTTCAGTGGGAGAGCCCTTAGTCGTAGAGAATGTCTCTATGACCTAGATATAAGAATACACTCATTGTTTGTTTCTAAATGTTGGAAATAAACATGAATTCTGAGATAGAACTATCATAAAGAGTTATGATGAAGATATTTCAGATAGTAATCTAAAATCTAGTGGACTCCACAAAATTAGAAAATTAATGAATGGTTCATTAAGATTTCTAAATACTGAAATTAAATCTTAAGATCAATAGGAGGATGAAGACCATTTGACAATGATCTAGCATCAAGCCTTGGACATTTGTCTATTGATTTGATCAATAGGCTAGTAAGAGATGAAACTTTAGAATGTCTAAAATTTCAAAGCTTACATGCTTATGAATATTGTATTCATAATAAAATGTCCAATACACCCTTCTTTGGGAATGGTGTAAGATGATAAGGTATTCGGGATCTCATACATATTGATGTATGCGGATCATCTATATCATAGTAAACATTATGGATATATGATATCTATTAATGATTATGTATGATATGAAATTTCTTCTCTTCACCTGAAGAAACCTTTGAAATGTTCAAAGATTTCATAATTTTGGTCTACAACCAAAGTTTGAAGGAAGATAAAATGAATTTGATCTAATCAAGGTAGCATGTACCTGTTAGATGAATTCAAAGGATACCTTATGGAGATATGAATATCATTTCTATCTCAATCCTCCTAACACACCTTAACTCAATAGAGTTATAGGGAGATACAATTGGATCATGTGTGACATGATCTTATCAATGATGATTTTTAGCATAATTATCCCTTAGTTTCCAGGTATATATGTGTAGTAGAGACTACAATGTATATCCTTAATAAGGTTCCATGCAAGATGAAATCTAGCACTTGAGAGTGCTACTTCATTAGAAAAATAAAGGATGGTATTTGATACCTACTTTATGACCTTGATATTCTTAAAATATCTCATCTCTGAGAATGTGATTCTTAGAGGTTGAGACTCTTAAGAATCAAGATGAAAATGAAGTGTAGGAACTCATTTAATCTTGAAAAGATAATGAGGCTCCTGAAATTGGAAACTAAAAGGACAATTAAAGATGAAACACTAAAACCTCTTCAAAAGAGTTTGAGGAAGGATTCCATGTGTCAGAGAAATCTGACAATGATCGAACTTCATGTGATGAAGCTTCTGAAGATCATAGCATGGATAGATGGATGTTAGCAATAAAAGTCTAAAGTAGACTTCATATACAAGTGTTCTATATGGACCCTAGAGGATCCACCTATATAGGTAAGACCTGTAAAGGTGTAAATGGATCTTCAAGAGAAAGGGAACCTGATGAGAAGGTAGAGACCTTCAAAGCATAGTTCGTAGCAATGAGCTACACATGGAAGAGAAGACATTGCTTGCAATGAGACTTGCTTTTCGGTGACCATGCTTAAAATCATCAGAATATTGCTAACCTTAGCTACACAACTTGACTATTGCATCTTCAAGATGTAAGTCCAGATTGCATTCCTCTATGAATATCTCTCTGAGGATATTCACATGAAGTAGCCCCAGGGCTTCATGGTTGAGGAAAGCAAGGTGTGCAAGCTAGAGAGCTCCATCTATGGACTCAAATAAGCTTCTTGAAGTTGGACCATAAGATTTGATGAAATTATAAATGTTATGATTTCAGATAGAATCTTGATGAGCCATGTGAAGCTTAGTAATAGTGCCTTTGTGTTCATCGTGCTAAATGTAGATAAAATCCTGATCATTTGGAATGATATAAGGATGATAATAAGTGTTTTATAGACTGGCTATTCCATATCTTGAAATATGATTTCAAAGATACCTCTTAGATCTTAGTTCTGAAGTTGTTCAGAAGCCAAGAGAAGAGGATAATTGGACTGTCACATTTGTAGTATACCTTGGACATATTCTATTCATAGAAATTCCAAGAAAGGCTTCTAACCCTTAAGATATGGTACTGACCTATCTTAAGGGATAGCACCTCAAAGAGTTGAGGAAGTAAATGCTACAACTACTTGCACTTGTGCATTAGTTACGAGAAGCTGAGTGTATGTTAGATGTGTACAAAAGCCAGATATCTACCATGCAGTGGGAGTAGTAAAATGTTACTGATCCTACTATGGAAATAAAACACTTAATTGCAGTAATAATAATATCTTCAAAGATGATGAAACTTAGAGATAGTGATCTCAAAGTCTTATATTCAAAAGTATAAGACCATGTAGATAGTGATCTATAAAGGTCTAAACTTTAGATACCTTAGGAGATAGAGATCTCCGGGAATGAAGGTATTCTAATAAGGATTATGGGGATACTGGTTATGATGTCAGGGACACTGTAACCAACTAGATTGAGTATTGGTTGCATGAGATGCAACATTCGCATTAGATGCGAGCACTGTTACTGGGGATATGCAAGTGCCGTAAAAGGACTTGGCATAGTCTCACGAGAACAGAGTGACTGATCGGCTTACCTAGCTATTTTCTAAATAGCCTATGATTGTCACATGAGTGCGGGTTTAAATGATTAGCCCATTAATGGCTCTTTGGGCTAGTGGGAGATTGTTGGAAATGCGAGCCCACGGCGAGCCATTATGCAATAAATGTTATTGCAATTCACTCCTTAATCTGAAATGAAGAATACATAATTTGCATAATAGGTCCCTTAGTACAATTAGGGTTATGTACCATGACCATCTTGATGATCATACAGCTGTTGATTCAACTATTGAATCATAGAGGTTGGTGCTTGGATGAATATCTAAAGAGTTAGATTGAGGATTCATCAAGCACCGTCAAATGATTGTTAAGAGATGATCTCCAGCCTGAGTAGGAGATGGCAATCCTTATCTCTGAAGGCTGATATCTGACCGACCTCTTGATGCAGGTCCTCTGCATAGGAATAGAGATTCGGAGGTGTCAGATTAGTTAGGTCAAAGAGTTGACTTAACGAGATCGAGAAACCAAAGTCCTATATCGTATGCTGTCATGATATAGGCACGCATCCTCTGACCAGAGACAGATGTGTTACTATATGTCTGAGTATGTACATTTGGCAGACCAATAGGTTGATGACCTAACCAAGGTCTATACACCGACGCGCTGGTGTGCATGTAAGGGCATATGAGTAATACGATCTCTCAAAGGGATCATACAGGTTCATTTACTGAACCGGAAGACATGAGCTCACTCATGAGATATTGGGAAGAATCAAATTCCGTGCGCACGGTCGTCTCGCTTTGGAAGCTTGACTGAATTTGTTGGTTTGATATATACTTTTGGAAAGTATATGATCAAGACCTAGGTATGATATATGCTTTTGGAAAGTATATGATCGATACCGACTCCCAATGATCGAATGAGAAACTTACTGATAAAACCATGAAGTAGACAGTATAAAGTTGATCCAATACTTCGGGTTTAAACTGAGTCTTCCAGTATGCAGGATGTACAGGTATTGGGAATACCTGAGGGTGATGTGATCATAAACGATTGTATAACCATGACGCTTCCATTCCTAGGGAGTGATGAAACGGGTCTGGATTTTAGTGACTCCTCTCAGTAGAGAAGTAATCTGATCTTAGTCCAAATGTTGGACATTATCTGAATGTGATTCAGATACAATAAGAAGATTAGATTTGCGGTCTTGATTTAATCAAGCATCTATGAGAGGCCCGCGATCTGGATTTGAGATATGATCTCAATATCCAAGTCCCTATACGTGGAACAATACAATCGCCCTTTCCTTATCTCCAAGTATTCGCGGAGAAAGCGCATTATCCTTGAAAGAGTTCATGGATAATTCTATTGTTGATATATGTATCCGAGCATTGAGAATATGGATAATTAAATGTGATTTAATTATCATGATTAATATGAATTTGATTTATATTATAAAGAGAGCTATCTTAGATAATTAAATGTGATTTGATTATCAAAGATGTAAGTAATATGAATATGATTCATATTATTTGGAGAATAGAGATCGAAAATGATTAGATGTGATTTAATCATCATGGATATGAATAATGTGGATAGCAATATCCATATTAATCAAATATATTATAAATGTGATTTATAATATATAAGAGAGAGATGTTTGTAATTTACATTTGTTAATTAAATGTTAATGTGAATAGGATTCACATTGGACATTAAATTGAAAATGTAATTTACATTTTGTTTTGGGTTGTGAATGTGATTCACAAATTTCCAATGGCATGATTGTAATGTTCACAAAATAAATTGGATTTATTTTTGTGAAATAATTTGCAACAAAAGTTGTTGCAAATATTGGAGAGAATCATGAGATAATGTAATCTCATGTAATAGGAAAAAGGAAGCTCTCTTCCTTATGAGGAGAGGGGACGGCCACAATTCCATAAGGAATGTGGTGGCCGTCCACCCTCCTTATGGAAGGAGGCTTGCCTCCTTTCCTATCTCTCCAATGGAGATTGATTTGATATAAATCAAATTATATTCAATATATATTTGATTTTTATTAAATTAACTGTTGTTGTGTTTTTAGCAACAAATCATGACCATTGAAAGAAACACAAATTAATGTGGACCATTGGATTTGTGTTGACACATGGATTGAGATCCATGGATCCCAAAACCCTATAAAAGGAGAGGCACCCCATTGCTCTTCTTAGCACATAAGTGAGACAACAAGTCTCTCTCTCTCTCTCTCTTTCTTTCTCTTTCTCTCCCTCTCATGGTCGTCCACCATGGATGCCCTAGAGAGGCTCTCCATCGTCGCGGCGCCGTCGTTATGCTGCCCGATGTTTTGTTCGTGGAACTCCGTCTACTTCAGCGTGCCTTGCTCGTGCAGAAGACGTCGGATCTCGTATGTTGAGATCAGGAGATCCGCCTCTTGGATCATCAACATGGATTGCGAGAAGCGCGCGGTTCATCCCCGCGCTCGCAAGCGTCTCCTTCGTCGGATCGGACTTGAGACAGGAGGTCTCTTCGTTTAGAGACTCGATTGCAACCACGCTTCAAGAGGTAAACCTAATACTTGTTTGTGGTTTAGACGAAACGATCCGAGAAGTGTTCTTGGATCATGTGGTTTCGTCACATGAAAATTTTTTAATTTCCGCTGCATAGAACAACTAGTGCGACTAGTCGTTCTTCGTCGTATTCGATACGACGATCACGCTTCCGTGATGCGCTTGAGGATCTAACCATATACTTCATATACAACATTGGAATGATATGCTCTAATTGCATCTTCTTCCCTCTTAGGTCCAATATGGCAGCAATACCCCTTAATGTCACAGCATTACATTCTCCCCAATAAGTGCTGAATTTGGTGCGCATATCTTCTAGCATCGACGGAACTGGAAAGAGCTCACTCTGTGCATCTGTCAATGCATTGTTAATATTTGCAATGTGAAACAAAAAGTTGTTGAAAGTGGGATATTTAACCCCTGAAAAAACTTGAGTGGCATCATAGAAAACCTCTAAAAGATTACAAATGTTTGATGCATATATCCACTCAGTGGGTTCTGGCAAATGATTATAAGATGAATCCCATACTGACAACTCTATAAAAGCTTTCTGAAAAAGCAATGCAGACTTCAACATTTCATATGTTGAATTCCAACGCGTTGGACAATCCAAAATCAATCCCTTCCCCCTTGTAATCGAATGCTGATCTTCTATAATATGTTGAAATTTCCAAAGTCTGGAAGGTGAATACTTGAGAAATTTGACGCTTTCTCTAATGTTTTTAATGACTCCTTTTATCCTGCGCAATCCATCTTGAACAACTAGATTCAATATGTGAGCAGCACGACGTGAATGAAATAATGATCCCTCACTTATCAAACAACCGCTCCCTGATAGAAAACTCTTTAACTTTCTAACAAGAACATTGTTAGCACTGCAATTATCAAGAGTTATACTCGTCACTTTCTTGTCAAGAGACCATTCCTGTAAGATTTTGTAAATAAATTCAGCATGTCTTTCCCCTGTATGACGAGGGGTCATCTCTCTAAATGCAATTATATGCTTCTGCAATTTCCAAGAGTCATCAATATAATGAACAGTCAAGCACAAATAACCCTTATTTTGATTGGATGTCCACATATCAGAGGTGAGACTAACTCTTTCAATTTTATGTAATCGACTCTATAATTGTTTCTTTTGTTTCTTCTTCTCTTCAAATAATTTCAAGTACTCCACTCTCTAGCAGTTTGACGTGAAAAGGGTTGGAATAGATGATTTGCATAACACATTGTCCTTTTAAAACTATATCTCTCAATAATTGAGAATGGCAACTCTTCATCTATAATTAGCTCAATTATCATCTTCCTAAAATGCAGAGGGATAAAGTTGTTAATAGAGAGTGATGTATCACCAACAGTATTTTTGGCTAATTGCAAAGTTCGTTGGCCATTTGCTTTTCTTTTCTATAGACATCTTTCACTTAAATGCCTAAGCAGAGTGGTAGTGGGGCCACCATTAACAACAGCAAAAAGTTTACCACAATGTATGCATTTGGACTTGGTAACACCTTTGTCTTCAATCTCTATCATTTCTTTCCAAACATCAGATCTTTTTTTCTTTTCTTGTTATCCTTAGTGGGGCTCGGTTTATCACTTTCGTCACTAGATGATTGAACATCTTCCACGTTCTCAAGAACATCATTTGATTTTTTAACATCAGTATTTCCCTATTGATAAACAATCATCTCTATAAAATAACAAAAATATAATATTACCACAAACATAAACACATCCAAAATTACAGTCTAACAATGAATATGTATATGCAAACCTGAATGTGAGAGTTGTACTGGGCCTGGCACTATTTGTGAAATGTTGGGCAATAGTTCATGATTGAATAACTCCATCGATTCTGAAAATATCTCAATTAGACTATTATACAGCCAATGCTTCACCCAAATATGCACCAAATAATGAATTAATTCAGGACAGGTTTAGCTATTCAAAATATATTTCATGTAAATTCTATTATGTTAATTATTTTATCATGATTATTGTTTAAAATCAAAGTTTGATTTTAATGGGAAGAACTACGTCAACTACAATCCAATTAAAAAAACACATACAAATAAATTTTCAACACAAACAGCCATACTTAATATAACCAACTTCTACCTCTTATCTCGTATCCCTTCTGCTCTTGTCAAAGATAGGCAGAAAACTACAGCTTATTCCTCCAAAGTTCAAACCCTATCCTTCCAAAGGAAAAAAAATGAGAGAACACATACATATGTATATCAATAAAGTGGTTGAACCGATATATCAAAAAAATGATCAATATAGCAATAAAGTTCATATAGTCCCACAATCCAAAGAGGGGAGACGCTTGGCTCGGCGTGCCTGCGGCGATGGGATGCGCCCTTTAGGGGGGAGGGGAAGGAGGCAGGGGGCCAACTGGCCAGGGGCGGACGAGGGAGGGAGCGGCGACGGAGGGAGGTTGTTGCTCCTGTACTGTGGGCAGAGGGGACGCGGAGGAGAGACAGCAGAACGCTGAGCGGAGGGACTTAGGGAGGTTGCTAGCAATGTGCGGGCGAAGGGAAGACGGTCCGAGGGAGGAGGGTGGTTGTTGTTGGGTGGTCGGGGACTCGGAGGGGAGGCGGAGGAAGAGGCAGTGGAGGGAGACTTACTTTTGCAGTTCGATGTCGCACCTAGCTGGGAAGGGAGGGGCGGAGATAGGCAGTCACCGGAGCCACGAAGCCAGCCGCTGGCGGATGGGATGACGGGAATCGGGATGCAGGTTGCAGCCTTGCAAGGAAGACAAGAGGACGGGAGGAGTGAGGTGGACACCAAGTTTTTTTTGTGTTTTGTTAGGAACCGTCGGTGGGTGGTACCGTGGTATAGGTTTAGGGTTTTCAGGTATCCGAGTTATCGAGTTATCGAGTCGAGTTTTCGAGTTGAACAACCCCCAACTCGGACTCGGCTCGATAAGCTAAGGAGTCTTAAATTCCAACTCGGGCTCGGGCTCGTTAAGGTTTCGAGTCAGGCTTGTGAGCCCTTAACGAGTTGAGCTCATCGAGTTCGAGCTTTCCTGACAGCCCTATCTGCAATCTTCATCGATTTGCCAGTCAAAGTGCCAATATTCCAACTACCTATCTGCAACTTCCTTTGCAACCTCTTTTGGAATAACTTATTTACTCGTATGTGTCCATGCGAGAATCCTCATAAATTTTAGATTGCATCGGGATGGTAATGCAATGGAACTAGCTTATTTACTCGCATCTATTCCTCATGCGAGAACCCTTGCAAATTTTAAACTACAACCGGCCAGCGATGTAGTGGCCCTTGCCAACTTCTCATTACATTCGGACAATGCAACGCGTCGCCAGTAGGGAATGCCCCAACGAAATCTAAATGTTTACTTAAATCCATGTTGAAAAGGCAAATTAAAACATATATAAGTTAAAGAAATGTGATTCAATCCCACCCAATACGTGACATGACAGTGGATCAAACTATATTTAGTTGAATATTTAATGGATTGGATTAAGAAAAGTTATAATCTGTTGAGGTTGTATTGGACATGGATTAAGTCAAAATTTGAACAAATAAAATCCATGTGCACCTTAGAAAGCATATGTATAATATGTATGGAGGTATTCTCATAATTTTCCCTAATATATTTTAATATTTTGAAATAATAATACACACCATTTAACAAGGTTGAGAACAAGCTCCGCAACTATTCAGATTATGTCAATCACTGGTGTGTGGCTTCCAAATCAACAAAATAAATCATGTTACAATGGGGAATAATGTAGACTTTTTGGGTAATCGATCATACAAAAAGTAATCGATTAGAAGAGTTCCACAATCCTGATTAATCATCGACTTAAATTGATTAATCATAAGTAGATATAAGTGATATTTTGAATATTCGAAATTCTTTTTGGGTACTTAAGGATCATACCTAACTAGTCATATGAGGCATAAATAGTAACATTTACATGGATTTGGGAGTTGAAGAAAAGTAGAGCCATGGAACCTGAATGATCAATCAATCACATGAGCCGATCTATCACCTTAATAGATTGATTGATCAGTCTTCCCTTCTGTGGTAGAAACAGTAGAAACATCATATTCAAGGCACGATGAGCCTACCAATACTCTAAATATGAAGTAATAATAAAGAAGGATGCATCTGGAACTTAGATAGGATGAACATTTACGATACATGCCTATGAAAGAAAGTAGAAACCCAACCCAGGAGTATACAGTACTTTGGAGCCATGATGTGAGACCCGATGGGGGTCAAGAGTATGATGAATGATAATGAATGTGAACTATTAAAATGGAGACACCGTGAGAGAGAAAGTGTCATCATACTGTAAAGACCAACTGACAGGTTTGCACATAACCCTGAAAAAGATATTTTTTATTTAAAAAGATAAATCTTGGTATAATAAGGGGCAAGGTTCAGGAAAGCGGTATGCGTATGCGTTCGGTCAGGTCACTGAATAGCGATTAAGCAGTATGCGGGGGCATATGCGGGGTATATGCGGTTCTACGCGGTTTCCTAATTTTTAATTTAAAAAATAAATAAATAAATAAATATATACAAATTCGACTACAACTGAACTAAACTTATGAATAATTGTGGTCCAACATAAGATATAAAAAAGATGACTTTCATTTATCCATCAATCAAATATCAATACTTCGATAGAACAATCACCAAAATATGGGAAAATTTGCAAATATAAACATAGACATGCATATTTCATCATCATAAAGTAAAGTACTTCCAGTAAGAATTTAACATAGACATGCATAAAATGCAATTAAAGGTTTAACTTGTGAGTGCAGTAGAGTCAGGTTCAAATATTATCATCAAACTCCAAAATCAAAATATCTTTGTCTCAATCATATTCTCAATTTTAAACACCATGAAATCAAGATGCAATCGATGCCTTTAACTATAAATATAACAACACTCAAGCATGTCTCAGCATGTCTTTCATGTGATCTACCCTTCTCAACAAAAGTATCAATGCCTAAATTTTGATTCTTTGAATAACTCCTTGCATAAAATCCATTAATTATATCTTCACCTGCTTATGTTTTATTTACTGGCTTATTACAACTGAGAAATACATCAGGAAATCCCAAGCATCGGTGTGGTCTGCTACTTACGTAAAGGGGTCTCAGCTCACTACTGGATATGTTCAAAAAATATCGACAGTGTGCAAAATATTGAGAATTTAAACAAAGGGTGCCGCGGTAAACAAGGCAGCATAGCAACGAACATGTAAATTTAAAAAAATTAAAAATAGTAAAGGGTTAATAACGACAATGTGCAAAATATCCCATACCGCAGCTTGGAGGAGGCGGTGCCGTGGTGGAGCTGGGAGGGGGAGGCGCGGTGCCGCAGCTAGGGGGAGGCGCAGTGCCGTATGGAGCTGGGAGGAGGAATCAGAGTTGGGGGAAGCGGAGGAGGTAGAGGAGTTGGGAAGGGGAGGCGGAGATGAGTGGAGGCGGAGAAGCTCGGAGGAGGTAGCGATGGAGGCGAGGTTGGGACTTGGGAGGAGGATCGTGGAGGCGTGGGTTCGCACGGGGGAGGGATTAGGGTATCGGGGAATCAGGGGAGAGAGGGTTAGGGTAACTGGGTAACAGGATAATCGGGTCGGGTATGGGACTACGGGTAATCGGGCGATGGGGGTTACTGGTAATCGGATCTAGTGATCCGATCCGATAGCATGGGGGAGCACGAAGCGGGCGCATGGTCCGCGTATGCGGCCGCTCAGCCCGCATATGTGGGCCGCATATGCGCGATAGGCGCATATAGAGGGGCTTCATGAATGCGGTACGTCCAGCAGTCCGCACGCGCATATGCGGCCGCATATGCGGCCGCTTCAACTGATTTCGTGAACACTGATAAGGGGAAATAAGTATGCTCCACAAAGCACACGAGGAATGATGAATGAAAAATATATGGGATGCAAATATAAAGATAAATGGATGCAAAGAGTTGTTTTGTAATTGGAAGGGTTAATGAAGGAGGAAAATTACAACTTGAGCTCTTATTTTCTTGTTAGAGGTACATCCGGCATAAATAGAGGCATTCAGATTTCATACCCAAGTGTGCTTATATAAGATCCATGAAATGAAGGTCTCCTTGGTTTCTAATTCATGTGTTGATGCAAAAGAATCATTGAAATTGTAATTCTACGAATGTTCGTTAATCTGTAACTTGATTAGAGAAGTTAGCAAACCTGTGTGGGACGCAACTCTCATGATACATGTGAATCCAAAATGATTGTCGGTGTTCAATTTATTAATTCTAAGGCTCTCGTGATTTCCAATGTTCCATAGGAGAAACATGCAGCTACTATTTCCTATCTGTAGAACTACAACAGTACCAGGGCATTCAGACAAAGATTCATTCTTAGTCATAGATGTATATCCAATGTGATCTCATTTGACTGCAGTGTACTCGTTCCCAACCGAGTATTCCCCCTGTATAGTAAGTAGGCTGGGGAAATAGGCAGAAGTTGGAGTTTTGGATTGTTGCTTAACTTCGAATGCTCTAACGCATGGTGTTCTAACTTTTGAGTTACTTAGTTAGAACTCTAGTTAAATTATGGTAGATGTCATAAATATTGTATTTATATGATGATTTAAATATACATATGAACACTTAACTGATACTTTACAGAAGTAAAAAACAATAAGCTCATGTGAATAATGATACTTGCATAGTACAAACAATGAATTGCATACAATTTGGAATAACAACCAATACATGTGTTTTGGGATGGTTAACATCGAACTAGAAAAATAACGAACATTACGACATGAACTTCTCATTGTATAGTTGTATATAGCAGCAAGACTTGACTTGAGCTTTTGTAGTTTACGCCAGATTTCCCCGTGCACGAGACTTTACTAATAGATCGTTGTTAGTGGTTGTAGTTTACGTTTGTAGTTTCTGTCATGTAATAGATTGCGGACTTTGGATTCTATTTATATTTGTTAAAATGTGAATTGTTGTTGTAATAGATTATAGATCTAAATGGAGGCAAAGAATCCGTGTATCGACCCTATTTAATGCGAAAAGAGGCTTTGTTGTTGTGGTTGAAAATGTGAATGGTTAAGAACTATGAATTTTAAATGTAATTATAGCAATTCTTCATTTACTTTTTTTGTTTTTTGAAACTCAATTTTTTTTTTTAAACTCCATTTACTTTTTTTGTTTGTAGTTGTTGGAGTATTCGTTGTATGCGTCATGAGTTATAGCAGGGTAAATGGATCCTGGAGAAGATCCATTTACCCCATCCAGTATTTAGTCCCACATTGTCCAGTGGTGGGACTTGAAGGCTCTGGAGAAGCTATATAAGGAGCCACAGACCTCCTGTATCCATTGAGAAAAGCAATAGAAGCATATGCCCCTTTGAGGGCTTCTCCTATGGTTTCATCCCGCTCTTCACGGAGTAGGGTTCCACGTTAAATCCCGCGTTCTTCATATGTTCTTTATCATTTTTTCCATGTTTTCGCTTCCGCTTCCTATTTCTTAACATGGTATAAGAGCGGGTCGTTCTTGGTTGATTTTAATGTTTATTCTTGAAGAATTTTTTGTGTTGTTCAAAAATATTCCAAGATCGAGTTTCAGTTTATTCTTGAAAATCTTCGGATTTTTTTAGGAGTTATTCGAGTTCCGATTTTGGAACCCTAATTCTGTGGCGGTGCAAAGACCTCCAGACCTTCGCTTTTTAAGATGACGATCTCTCAATTTGGCATTGAATCTGACATACACCAAGTCATTTAATCGCTTGAATTCAAGTATATTCCTTTTCTTCGTGTGGATCTACAAAATAACCATAAATATATCATCTACCACATCATTAATGAGACACAACACAACATGTGGTGCCAATTTTTTAACTTTACCGCCTCAAAAATGCTCCAATTCCTTTCACAACCCGATGAAGAAGCTGTCAACTTCAAAACTTTCATTGCCATTTCCTTTAAATGCGGCATTTCCATGCCATGCAATCCCCACCAACGGGCTATTTTCGAAAAAATAATTAATAATCGTTAAACATATAATTCTATTAATTCTAATGAGAAATTATACCTGGATTGAAATCATCATCAATGATTGACCTCTGTCTGATAGCCAAAGGTTTGTCAAATGGTCCCTCTGCCCCTTCATACAAAGGCAACTCCTTCCTGGTGATGATATCTTGGATCTGTAAATCATGATAGAAAATATCCATACAATCCAAGAATCCCTTCAAAGTGAGACCTTCCCTTTGGATTTGAGCATTATCCCTATAAAAGAAATAGGGATTCAAAAAATACGCAGCAAGGTGGAGGGGGCTATAGCCCCCAGTCTTCCTTTTGACTTTGAGTCAATGGCATCAACAAAATGTTTGTAAGACACTTCGACATCTTTGAAAATGCTCATGATCTCTTTTCTAGCATCTTGCAACTCACCATATATAAACCCCATAGTCGGCCTCCTATCTCCATCAACAATCCGCAGAACATGTACCAACGGAGAAAAGACCTTTAATGTCAAAGACACTTGAGTCCAAATTAAGGACTCAAAACTATGGCTGAAGCCATTTCCCCTTTCTTGGTTTTATACCATTTACAAGCTCTCCATTCATCAGAAGAAAACATAAGTCTTAACTTATATTTCTTCTCCATCACAGATTGCAAAGTGAGATATGTGGTGGCAAATCTTGTTGTTCCTGACCTCACTATCTCGCCCTTTTGTGTATATTGTCTCATTAAGCTCCATGTTTTGGCATGACTGTATATGAATACAGTCAATGTCCTTGCCTTTGTGATGATAGTTTTCACCTTCGATTCTTTGCCAATCTCTTCTAGCATAAGGTCGATGCAATGTGCTGCACAAGAACTCCGGAATATTCGTGAGTACTTGGTTCTCGAGATTCTGCCTGCAGCCATATTGGCAGATGCATTGTCTGTCACCACTTGGACTACATTCTCGGGCTCAACTTCCTCAATGGACTTATCCACTAAGGAAGCAATGTACTACGCGGTATGAGAATCTGCAGACGAGTCAATTGAATTCAAAAAACTAGTTCCAAGCTTGCAGTTGACACAAATATTCATTATGCTCCTTCCTCTCCTATCAGTCCATGCATCTGTCATAATGGAACATCCAGAAGTCTTCCATGTATCACGATGCGCTTGTAAGAAATCTGTTGTTTCCTTAACCTGTTCCTTCAAAAGAGTTTCTGTAAGCTCATAATACGTTGGAGGTTTGTATGACCTTCCATAGTGCCCAATTGCTTCACACATTCGGAGAAAGGAGTCACCTTTGACAACATTGAAAGCAATGTCATTGTCATAGAAATACTTTGCCACGAATGAATTTACACGTGCATGTTCCTCCTTGGCAAATGTATCTTTGATTGTGGATTGGCAGAGATTCTCTACAGGCTCATCTTCTGCTAAAGTTCGGGGCCTTTTCCCATCCCTCTCTTCATCAACCAAGGGTTGATTCATCTTGATGGAGACTTGCCCTTCAATGTCTTTCATCCTCATGGTCTTCTCATTCCTTTTCACTTTAATTTCCTCCATGTTGTCCATGATTTCTTTCTTCACCTCAAGAGTCACTTTGGGACAAGATGCCGTATTGCCTTTAATATGAGCCAAATGTTGCTTCATGCGATTGATCCCTCCGGTCACAACCTTCCGACATAATCGACAAGTGACCATGCTAGGAGTACTCGGATTCGCTAGAAAAGCATACTTCCATCCCGGATCATTGGATCCAGGAGGAACAAAAAAATCCGATGTATCACTCCTCTGAATAGGAGCCTCATTTCCACTTCCAGCTCCAGGTAAAGGAGAAGAAGCGCTGTCAGATGGTAGTCTGGAGGCCATAGTTTCCTAACATGGTATAAAACCAAGAAAGGGGAAATGGCTTCAGCCATAGTTTTGAGTTCTTCATTTTGGACTCCAGTGTCTTTGACTTGAAGGTCTTTTCTCCGTTGGTACATGTTCTGCGGATTGTTGATGGAGATAGGAGGCCGGCTATGGGGTTTATATATGGTGAGTTGCAAGATGCTAGAAAAGAGATCATGAGCATTTTCAAAGATGTCGAAGTGTCTTACAAACATTTTGTTGATGCCATTGACTCAAAGTCAAAAGGAAGACTGGGGGCTATAGCCCCCTCCACCTTGCTGCGTATTTTTTGAATCCCTATTTCTTTTATAGGGATAATGCTCAAATCCAAAGGGAAGGTCTCGCTTTGAAGGGATTCTTGGATTGTATGGATATTTTCTATCATGATTTACAGATCCAAGATATCATCACCAGGAAGGAGTTGCCTTTGTATGAAGGGGCAGAGGGACCATTTGACAAACCTTTGGCTATCAGACAGAGGTCAATCATTGATGATGATTTCAATCCAGGTATAATTTCTCATTAGAATTAATAGAATTATATGTTTAACGATTACTAACTATTTTTTCGAAAATAGCCCGTTGGTGGGGATTGCATGGCATGGAAATGCCGCTTTAAAGGAAATGGCAATGAAAGTTTTGATGTTGACAGCTTCTTCCTCGGGTTGTGAAAGGAATTGGAGCATTTTTGAGGCGGTAAAGTTAAAAAAATGGCGCCACATGTTATATATTGTGTCTCATTAATGATGTGGTAGATGATATATTTATGGTTATTTTGTAGATCCACACGAAGAAAAGGAATAGACTTGAATTCAAGCGATTAAATGACTTGGTGTATGTCAGATTCAATGCCAAATTGAGAGATCGTCATCTTAAAAAACGAAATGATCCATTTACCACAAATGATAGAACTCATTTAAGAGATTGGATTGGTGAAAAAGATGAAGGAGATGATGAAATTTTTCAAGGATCGGGGCTGACGTGGAACTTAGTGGCTGATGCAATTGGTGCAGAAGATCTCGTGCAACACAGAAGAAGCCAAAGGCATGCTACTGGTTCAACCTCATTGTCGAATTTGAACGAGGAAGAACGTATATCCGAGGAAGAAAGTGAAGATGAAGACGAAGATAATATCGCAGTGGAATTTGCTGATGACTAGATTAGAATTGCTTTGTACTTTGTACCTCATTATCGTTTAAACATTTCATTTTTCTTATGCTATCTTAGTCAGTACTTTTGCTAATGTTATTTGTTTTGAATTTCAGTTTTCTTTCATATTCTTACATATTTTAGTGATTGTTGTTAATTACTATGTTTGCTAATTGTTCTATCGAAGTATTGATATTTGATTGATGGATAAATAAAAGTCATCTTTTTATATCTTATGTTGGACCACAATTATTCGTAAGTTTAGTTCACTTGTAGTCAAATTTGTATATATTTATTTATTTTTAAATAAAAAAATTAGGAAACCGCGTAGAACCGCATATACCCCATATATGCCCCCGCATACCGCTTAATCGCTATTCAGTGACCTGACCGAACGCATACGCATACCGCTTTCCTGAACCTTGCCTGCTACCTGGTCAATCGCATGCCATCCTCTGTTCTTGGTGAGAAAAATCCTCTTTCTGTTATTTTCCCTGATAAGGAATTATTCTTACTTACTCCTCGTGTCTTTGGTATTATTGCCTTTGTTCATCACCTATCTCCTGGACTTGACAAACTCTCTCCTAGAGCTGTCAAGTGTGTTTTTGTAGGTTACTCACGGACTCGTAAGGGTTATCGTTGGTATGACCCCATAAATAAGAAATATTTTATTAGTATTGTTGTAACATCTTTTGAGTCCGTTATGTACTTCTCCCCTGCAGGTGACAGGTTGGTCTCGTTCACTTCCAATGATGATGTCTATGTTCTTCCTCCTCCTGGTATGAGTCCACCTGAGTCCAATCCAGCTCCTATTGCTATGCCACCACCACCACCGCCACCTCCAGAACAACTTGTACCACCTTTACCTAAGTTCTATACACGCCAGTCAGGTCCTGCTCAGACTACACGTCAGGCATCCATCATGCCTCAGGTATGTTCAGATGGTATCACTAATGATGCAGCGTGAAATGGATAAACAGGCCTCATTTTCTATGTTTTATCCGCTATTTAGAGGCTAATTTTATTTACGTTTATTTGAGTCGTCGTAATTTTATTTAAATAAAAAGAGATCGCTTGTGATCTCAAATTAGTTTCAATTTGAATTTCAATTTAGTTAGTTAGAGTCAATTAAAGATTTGAATTTATTTCAAATCAATTAGTTAGTCGGTTAGAGTCAAATTAGGATAAGTAGTTTTGAATTTGAATTTGAATTTCTATTTTTATAATCTCATCCCTCCTATATAAAGGGATGATAGGATATTGTTTTAAATAGGTCAGGTTATATGAAATTTTGATATTTATCTCTCCCTCTCTTGTCTCTCTCCTTCCCCACGTGGTCTTCACGTTTCTCTTCTCCAACACCCCTCGCTTCTCTTCTCAACCCCTCCATTTTCTTCTACCAAACAATCTCCACCGTTCAAAGTTTATTTTCATCGTCGCGCAAATTTATTTTGCATCAATTGGTATCAGAGCATGGCATCTAGATCGTCCTCACGATCTGACGATCCCTCTCGTCGTTCACGAGAAAAATCCAAAGGATCTCGCTCCAATGACCGTGCATGGCATGTCGAGGATAGACAAGCATTATCAAATATGCTCCAAGTTTGTGCCAATATGCAAGTTGTGGCATCCCAGATGCGAGATGCATGGAATATTGAAATAACATGCCAACTTGAGGAACACGCCGCCAAATCAAAGTTCCACACTACCGAAGCTGCTGTCCAGATTTTTGACGAAGAAAAACTCGTCGTCGATAATGATTTGCTCGCTGTCTAGGTCATTCCAGAAGGAAAAGACGTCAATCTGTTTGCTGTTCAGGTGATTTCAGACTTGCAAACGCCGCAAAAACCAACCTACGGCCCATCCGCTGCCCTTTCGTGGATCCCCTCCACCACCCTCGCACCTCCGGCACCTTCCCCGATCGCAGCAGCACCCCTTCCAGCCCCGGAATCAGCCCCTTCCGCCATCCCTGCAACCCTTGCGACACATTCCCCTGCCCTAGAGTCACCTCCCGCCATTCCTGTACCACTTGCGGTACAGTCCCCAAACCCAACGGCCCCTACCGCAGCCCCTGAAACCTCTCCCGCACCCCCTGTCGCCACCCCACGGTGCCACTCTCGCACCACCGCCAAGATCCCTTCACTCCGCCACCCCCGCGCCAACACACCCTCACGCGGCCCTCGTGCCCCAGCGACCCTCACGCCCCATTGTCAACATCTCCCCCTCACACCATCCTTGCGCGCACAGAGGAGCAACCAACCCCCTTCATATCGCTCGCCCGTGCCACGACCATCCCTCCCGCCCTACCCGACATGCCACCCTTCTGCTCACCAACACCTTCTTGTTGCCGTCGTCGTTTCACTATGAAGGGAGAAACCCTAACAATATTTAGGGAGCTATCCACATTCGGATCCCTGGAAATAAGGAAAATAAATGGGAAAATTGTGGAAAAACCCAGCCCCATACAAGTTTTTATGAGAAGGTCAAAAGAAAGGAGCCCACTTACAAAAGTTGTTTAAATGAAGGGGTACGAAAATTGCGGAGACGCCCTCCAATTAGAAAGAACTACAAACGTAACGTTGAAAAGGATCTAATTGAAGGAAATGCAAGCTACAATTTCAAGGATCGAATTCTCCAACGGCACATAGAAGATCAAGCAATTCGTCGGGAGACGAATTTTTCAAACGGAGGAGAACTGATGCAGCGTGAATCGGAAATATAGGGTTGCATTTATTTAATTTTGTCCAATAATTAGAGTCTCCTTTTATTGAGTCTTCGCATTTTTAATTTAAAATAAAGAGATCACGTGCGATCTCAATTTAGTTAGTTAGAGTCAATTAGAGATTTGAATTCATTTCAAATCAATTAGTTAGTCGGTTAGAGTCAAATTAGGATAAGTAGTTTGAATTTGATTTGGAATTTCTATTTTTGTAATCTCATTCCTCCTATATAAAGGGATGATAGACTATTGTTTTAGACAAGTCAGAACATATGAAAATTTGAGATTATCTCTCTCTAGTCTCTCTCCTTCCCCACGTGATCTTCACGTTTCTCTTCTCCAACACCCTCGTTTTTCCGACGAGCTTCTCTTTTCAACCCTTTCAATTTCTTCTACCAAATAAGTTCCCCCATCAATTTATTTTTCATCGCCGTACGAAATCTCCGTTTGCATCAATATGTAACCCATAGTGACATGTCGATACATTCATGATGGCATAGATTTACCACGAGGTAGAGCAATGCAAAAGACAACATATGCACAAGAATGCAATCCATACCTCCTCATACTTTGAGGAGCTGAACCTTGTTGGAGAACGCAATCCCGATCCATTCCGGGTGGACGGAGGACCACTGCAACTGATTAATCTCTGCCCCAGCCGTATATGCCAGCAATGGATCAATTCCATCTGTCCCCAGGGGCATTGCCTGCGGAAGCTGCCAGATGAGCGCCTCTCCATCATCACCTGCCGAACAGACATGCCACGCTGTGTGTGGCGCCCATGCCACCGCATTGACGCTCCCTCGGTGGCGCTGCAGCTCCGCAGCGGGCGCCCCTGGATGGCGTATGTCAAGGATAAGGACATGGGAGCTGTCCATGGCGGTGACAGCCATGTAGCGGAGGTCGTTCCTGTTCCAGGCGAGGCGGAGAAGAGGGGAGGCATGGGGGCTCTCGTATATGATGGTGGAGTGCTCTTTATCGCGGAGGTCGAATACACGGACGGAGGCATCTGCAGAGACAGAGGCAAAGACGCGCGATTCGCCCCAGGCAATATCGTATACCTCCTTGTCATGGGCAATGAGCTGTGTCTCAACGGACGAGCGATCGACGTCCCAGACGGTGCAGGTGGTGTCGATGGAGGAAGTGGCAAGGAGGCGCGCGTCGGAGGGGTTCCAGTCGAAGGAGGTCAGGGGAGCGCAGAACTCCGTGGACTTGGAGTTGTCGAGGACGCAGCGGAGGCGAGGGGATGGGGAGGAGTCGAGGTTCCAGAGGCGGAGGTAGTCGCCGGAGGAGGCGAGGAGGGACGGGGTGGAGGGGGAGAAGAGGAGCTTCGTGGGGGGGTAGGGGTGGTCAAAGGAGAGGGTAGTAGAGTTGAAAGAGAGAGACTCGTCGTCGAATGTGAGGAGGTCGACGCGGTTGGAGAGGTCCTCCAGGAAGCTGCCGAGTGCGAGGGTGGGAGGGGAGGAAGGGGATGGGGAGAAGGCCATGGCGTAGATCGGATAGGGGGAGAGGTACGTGTGCACATTCGGGTTGCTGCCGCTGCTGCTCGAGGTTGCGAACACAGGAAGGGCATCGTCCTTCGACGACGACATGTCCACGCGCAAGCGATTGGCTTCTCTCCTCCTCCTCTTCCTCCTCCTCCTCCTCCTCCTCCGTTGCTCGATCCTCGTCGGGGATTGTCGTTTAGGGTTAGGGCTAAATTGGGTGGTGGGTACGGGAGGGGGGCTCCGAGGCGGGAACGGTTGTAGCGATCACCTACCGGTCAACGGAGGACAGGAGAGGATGGGGATGGGGACGAGGTGGGGGCCGGGGTGGGTAGGTGGGCTGGTTGGTTTTTTTTACTAAAATTAAGATAAATAAAATAAAGGGATTTTTATACTCATAATTTTGAGTAATTTTGTTATTACAACCATGATAACCCCACGTACTCGTGAATTACGTGATAAATCCTGGATATTCACTCTATATCACACCATAGCCTTCCATTAGTTTTCCCGTTCTCCCGACTATATCATTGGGTTAATCAAAATGAGGACCTATCCAACAGCTATTAAAAAATTAAAAAAATAAAAACCCTAATCCCCTTCCCCATCCTACCCCGACGCCCTCCCCCTCCCTCCCACTGCTCTATCTCCGCCCTCCTTCGTCGACGCCCTCCCCCTCAGTCCCACTACTCCGCCTCCGCCATGCACCCTCCTCTCCTCCAACTCGCTCCTCTCCCCGTCTTCCTCCTCTAGGTCATCGCCACCCCTCCCCTTCTTCCTCATCAAGCTCGCTTGTTCCCCTTCTTCCTCCTCCATCTCACCCTACCTATGTCGACCCCTCCCCTTCTTACTCCTCCAGCTTACCCCCTCCCCTTCCTACTCCTCCATCTCACCCATCCCCTTCTTCGTGGCTGGGATACAGCTGTAGCGATGAGGACAGTCCCCAACTCCAAACCAAGGTACATGACTATGCCAAGTGACTCATGAGGTGCATCTCAGAGAAGAAATGCTTCATGGTTCTAGACGACGTGCGCGAGAAGATCGATCTCGACGTGATCGACATCCCTCCGGAGAGCAGCACCAAATGCAAAGTTGTGTTGACCACCAAAGAAAAGCACATCTGTATCGACTTGGACGTACACCGGAAGCTCCAATTGGACTTTATAAATGCAAGTGACTTGCGGATGCTCTTCTGTGGGACGATTTGATGCAACGATATGTTCAAGTGGAAAGACATCGGGTCACTGGCATTTTCAATCGTCAGAAAGTGTGGTGGGCTTCCGAGCGTGATCGCAAACATCGCTCGTGGAAAAATGCTTATGAAGGAGAGAGTATGGGAGTAGGAGGTTTCCAGGGACGTTCTCGACGACTTCTCTGCCGAAATTCGAGGTAAACCCGATGGCCTTGAATGAGTTCGAGGGTTGCGGGAAGAGAATGAATGAGGAGAGAATGAAGGGGAGTGGCATCATTTGTTATTATACGTTTATATGGAATCTACAGGGTAAAAACGGTCCACATATGATGGATTCCATCAAAGTTAATGGAAAATCATATGGTTATTAAATACATGGTTATGCCATGTAAGAGTTAAGCATTATTCAGACTCTCTCGCGTAATTCATGATTACGTGGGGTTGTGGTTGTAATTGTGAAATTACTCATGGTTGTGGGTGTAAAAACTCTAAAATAAAATAAAGGATTTTCATCAGTTGTGCATCTATGAGATATTGCAATTTCAGTTATGTCCTTTTTTTAGAATATCAATTGTGCTGCTGATTTCTTCTAGAACGAGTCACTTTTGCCCTCGGATTAGTTGTTATCCATCCTCAACGTAAACAGACGTTAACCTTAGGGATATAAGAGGAATTAAATTAAGAAAAAATGTTAAAAAGTCAATCCACAACTTCTCCCCCTCCCCCTCCCCCTCCCCCTCCTCTATCTCCAGCCAATGTTGTAACTAGCCCGACTAATAGGTCCGACTAGTCTAGTTAGTGGGGTGGCCGACCGAATACTGTCTAATTCCGACTAGGCATACTAATAGACCAATTTTTGCTTGTAGATACCATTTTTTTTATATTTTGCTTTTTTATAAACACACATTATAATATGCTTAATGTTTTATTTGAATTCAATTACTTCTTTTTATTATGATAGCATAAAAATGTACAAAATCTATGTAAATATATGTATAAAATTGAGTTATATATTGAAAATAATCATAAAATTCAAAGCTGATTAAAGTCCGACTAAATCCGATTAGTCGTCCGACTGCCGAATAATCCTTAGTCAGTGACCCAGCCGACCGACTACCGACTTTTGCAACCTTGTCTCCAGCCCCCCCCTCCTCTATCCACAACCCCTCCCCTAGCTTCCCCACCTCCAGTCCCTCCTCATCCATCCCCAGTCCAACCGCCCCCCATCACCCCTTGCTTCCCCACCTCTGTCCCAACCTCCGATCCCTCCTCCTCCATCCCGAACCCTACCTCCCCCCATGCCCCTTGCTTCATGATGAGCGGCCGAGCGATAGAGGCTAAGTGATATCAAAGGTCGTTGTCAACTCAACCACTCGAACCGGGCTCAATCAAGAACAATTAGACCACCAATAAAATCAATCAAGCATGAAAATAAAAAGAGTGGTCTTGCTAGTTATTTAACCTGGTATTGCCACCGGGGTCGAACACAAGGAGCACGAGATAGTCCTACGAAGTAGTCGAGAAATCAAAGAAGAAACAAAAGTTTTTTGGGTGGTTTTTAATTTGCATTTTTTTACGTTTTTAATAAGAAAATCAATAAGAAAATAAAAAGCAATCACAGTACAACAATTTTTATTAAGATCTAAAATGCTCAAAATTTCAAACTGAAAATATTTTATATTTTTAAAATATGCAACTATTTTTTGTTATTTATGTAATTTTCAGATTTTTATATATTAATCTAAAAATAAAAGAAAGGGAAAATCAGAAAACAGTATACAGCCAAAGGAGAAAGGCAACTTTAAATATTTAAATTACCTAAAATTTGTTGTTTATAATTTTATATCAAAATAGCAAACAAAATCTAACTACAGAACTTGAAAAACACTTTTTTATTTTTATGAAATTTCTATTGATTTTTATAAAGATTTTAGTTTTTGTAAATTTTAGGTATTTTATAAAAGATAATGAAACACAAAAGCTACAGAAATTAAAATAAATTAAATAAACACTCAAAAAATTTTGTAGAATTTTTGGGAGTTTTTGTGTTTTTTATGGATTTTTTAAATTAGACAGACACTATTTTTAGGGTTTTGATATTTAGAAAATAATAAATAAACTCAAAATGCATCACAAAAATTACCAAAAATATAACACAGTAGCAGGAGCTACTAGTAACTTTTTGAGAATTTTTGGAGTATTTTTGTTATTTATTCAATAAAAATCTGAACACACAAGTTGTAAGAACTTAAATGCAATTAGTTTAAGTTTCTGGGGGTAAACAATAATAGGCACAAAAAGTCCAGCGGCCTGTGTGTAAAATGTCCAATTAAAATCTAGCACATGCGTAAATTCAGTGCTCATAGGAGCATAACTGCAATTTCAGAAAACATTCATGCAAACATTGACATTGAAAATGTTCAAGGACAAAACTACAAAACACCACAGTTCACGTGACGACACACGTACCTCTATACAGGGAGGAGTAAATAGCAAATACCGTAAACTATAGGGACTTGAATGCAAATGAGTTCAACTACAACTTTTGTTTTACAGACTACAACATAAACATCAAATGCAGGGCAAAAAGGGAAATATACCCTTGGAGCACGTGAGGCGCGCGTGGGGGCTACGTGGCAGCCACTGGTGTGGCGCGATCATGTAGCTCCGGTGGGCATCATGTGTCAGATTTGACGCTCCAGAATGGTCGGGGATGTGGGGCACAGGTGGACGTCAGATCTGATATCAAACGGTCTGACAGCTGCAGCAGCGGACAACTCAGATAGGAATTGGTGAGGCTGGTCGATCCAACAGTGCAGAGCACATCTGGAAGAACATCATCTAGCGAACTTCACCGGAGTCAAGGAGATGCTCCTCTTCTCCGATGGCTGATCGGAAGGTGGTGGACTGATTGTGGGACGGTTCCGCATCGATCGGGTGGGCTCGATGGAGGCTCCACCGATCAGATGGGCGTGGCGACGACGGTGACCTGGAGCAGCTCTGGAGAGCCTCAGATGGGTGCGATAGGGGATCCTCAGCATGTGCAAATGCTTGAAAAGGGTATCTAGGTTTCGGGGCGATGCTTCGGTCTGGGTTATTGAACAAGAAAGTAAAGAAGCGGTGGGGGGCGGGAGTCGATCTTCGACGAGCGCGATAGGGGAGACCAAAATCCTAATCTCGACCTGATGGACGAGGATCAGGGTGATCAGGCTGCAGAGCGAGATGGGAGGTGAGCGTGCGGTTCGCTCTGAGCGGTTGGGAGTGGGTAACGATGCTCGGATCAGTTGGTCAGAGCATGCGAAGGTGCGGCGGCGATAAATGGAAAGATCTGATCAAAACGGAAAAGGTAAAGGATGAAAGGGATACCTAAAGGTCTAGGAGTGTTCTCGAGCTCCGGGCGAGGGTGGTCGACGGGATGATGGCCTCGACCTCGATGCGGAAGTCAGGGGAGGCTACTCGCAGCGGAGGTCCGGCCAAGAAGGGGGAGCATCGACTTTGTTGCACCAAATTGATAGCCAAGCAGCGCTCCTAGCAACTGTCACTCAGCTGGAGGTGGCTAGGGCATGGAATGGGAGCGAGGCACGAGCTGCCATCCTGGAGGAGCGGAAGAGAGACTTTATAGCATTCCCATGAGGCTGGAAGAAACGGGCGAGGGTGTGCGAACCGAAGAAGATTTATGCCTCCCTAGGTATCCACGAGGGTCTTGAATCCATGGGGAGGATGCGGGCGAGGAATCAGGGCGAGGGCACGCGTGACCCGCTCGGGAAAATTTGGAGAAGAAGATCCGGTGAAGCAGTCAGGTCGGGTCAAGTCCTGGAAGAGGGGGTTGACCCGGGTCAATGATTTGGCATGGACCAATCACAGGCGTCGGGGGGAAGATATAATAGACTACATGACAAAATAATAGGGAAAACCAAAAATAAATAAATTAAAAATACTAAATGAATTTAAATTTAAAAATGAATAAAATGAAAAAATGTTTATTATTTTTCAAGGAATTTTTCATGATTTTTATTTATTTTTTTGAAAAATAAATTAGTCTAAATACAGTATAGAGTATTATATACAGGTATAATATACCTATGTATTTTGTACAATTATTTTTGATTTGTTATTTTTACAAAATAATCCAATTTTATATTTTATGTATTTATAAAATAATTTTTGAAGTATGAAATAATTTTTTATTATTTATTTACAGGTATATAATAAATAGAGAAGAAAATGTATATACATGTATTATGTACAAAGGAGAGAGACTTTTATTTTATTTTTATTTTATTTTTAGAAATATATACAAGGAGGTAAAAGCATCTTTTTATTTTTATTTTCACAAAAATAATTATTTATTTACACCTACAGTATATACAATTTAGAGTGGGCCCTATCTCTCTCTACTTGTTTTATTTGGCGATCACGCCAATGCTTGGCCTTCTCTTGTGGTTCAGGTCACTCGGTATTTATTCTAAATACCTCCTTCCTTTTTCTTTCCCTTTACTCTTTTATTTTTCCACAAATACATGCTAATTATATAATATTAACACATGCATGCATAATGCTAACTTATTGTATTTACATCTATTTACATGATGCTTTGCCAAGATAATTAGCTAAAATAAAAGAATAAAGAGTGATGATCAGGGATTCAGCACCCCCCTATACTTTACCTTTTCTAGTCCCTTAGCAAACACTTATTTGAAAAAGAAGTGAAAAGAGAAAGAAAAGAAAAATAAGGAGAATTAAGGTTGATTATTAAACTTGTCTTCATTAAATTGGAGTATGGAGCTCATTCAGACCTTTGGATTATTAGTTTGTGGGAACCTTATTTGGACCTAGGTTTAAAACTCAACAGTCTCTAAATCAACCAATCTATGGTCAAGACTCCTCAATAATCCAGATCAGAACAAGTCTACATACAAAAACTCTAGTGACCATACATTTTTCTTTGTAATGTGTAAGTGATATGTAGCTCCCCACCTCAAAATGATAAAGTAACAGTCCCCCTCAACAAGGTAGCTCTAATGCCCTAGTCTGGAAGCTCTTTCTTCGAGGAGCGGGGTATTCCCTTCTAAGTTGAAATACAACTGGCTCAAGAAGAGGAGGAAGAAGATAATGGACCATGACCAGTGTAGTCATGTATCCTTCGGAGCCCAACCGGTGTAGCTAAATCTCCCGCTGCAAGCTTCATGAGATGAGAATGGGTAGCATAAGCTTTGCTTTATTTGACTATATACACTCCGGTGGGTATTTTATTTGCTATCAGACCCACCATTTTTTTGGAGTTTTCCTTTCTTTTGCACATTTTTTTTCGATGTGCATATGTACAACATATCTACATGGTGCAACATATATACATAAGGAGTTTTTCCTCTTAAGCCAGTAGACTATCCCTCTTTTGAAGCATTATTGCAACCCACAACTCTTGTCTTTAGACCTCAACACCGCCGGACCAAGTTGAGACACACTTCCTTCACTAAAAGAAGACGAGAGTTTCTGCCTAGAAGTACTACCCTCGTATGATATCCCATGCTAAAGAAAACTTCCTCCTCACCACCTCATCCGTAGAGAGCTATGTGTAAGGTGCTGGTGCAAGTAAAGCCATTATCTGTGAGAGTCATGTGTGTGTTGTTAAATATTCTACTTAGGCTCATCAAGATGACATGTGATCATAGCCTAGTGGACTCAAAGAATTAAGTCACCAATGGACTTGAAGACTCTTAACCCTACGTCCTATAAGGTTCCTCTTGAAATTAGGTGGATTAAGGTTTTAACCAAGCTCCATTTTCCAATTTAATTCCAAGCTAGTTTAAATATCAACTATGATTTATAAAACTATACAAGTATATATAAAAATATTTTTATGCAATTTTTTTGAAAATGTGCAAAAATTTTGCAAAATGTTTGAATGTATGCGTGGATGCAGAAGTTTTGCAAACTATTTACAAATATTTACATAAGGGTTTTTGCGAACTTTTGTTTTCAAACATTTTAAAAATTTTTTGTACTATATACATAGTTTTGATATCAAAATATTTACAAACTTTTTACAATAAAAACATTTTTATAAACCTTTGTACAAAAATAATTTTTATAAATAGCTACGTATGTGCAAGAAAGAATTTTATGTACAAGAAAAAATTTTAAATTTTTACAGATTTACCATTTTATTTATTAACACACTCAGATAAAGTATGAGTTATGGTTAAAGTATATAATTAATATATACGACACCCACCTATACTTAGCTCGAACGATGTCCTCAGAGTGAATCAAGAGCGATGAAGAAGACATAATTAGTGCTTTGTGTAGGGAAGTGAAAAGGGATGCTATACTACATCGACGAATCAAAGAATGGAAGAGAGCTCGGTGTTTCCTCCTATACTTAGGATCAAGTAATCATAAGTATAGCATACTGTATATAAAGGGAAATCCGAGTGATAGAATGTACAGGGTCTACCTCCCCTATACTTAGGGTGAAATCTCCCTGAGTATAGGCAGCAAAATAGAGGTCAAAAGAATCAAAAGAATAGTCAAGAGTCTGGCACCCCCCTATACTTAGGTTAAAGTGCACCCTAAGTATAGCATAATCACAAGATGCAGATGGGGTGTTGGACTAAAGAATGAGATGATATGGACATCTGGATCTATACAAGTTGGAAAACAGTGATAATCAGGCACAAGATGCAATTGATGTGAGTCAAAGACCACATCTCATGCAAAATGAATCGGAGCGACGGCAACGACCAGCGGCTCATGATCTAGATATGGTTTGAGCCGCTGACCATTAACACGAAAGGTAGACTCAGATGACATCTCAGATATGTCAATACTACCATTGTCTTTCGGACCAGGTCTGGTCCCTTCCACTTGCTCTACAACTTCCCTGGAAATAATCTAAGCCTGGCATCAAACAACCATACTCTCTGATCTGGCTCAAACTGCTTTATGGCTGATGTGAGAATCGTGCCATATCTTCACTCGCTCCTTATACTGTAGGTTGTTTGGTTGTATCTCTAAGTTCCTCCAGGGATGCCGATTCTACCTTCCTTTGATCACCTATACACACTGGATCCAATAATATATCTACGACAGCCCAAAGTGACTTGTGCCTAATCGCAACAGGTAAATGGCAGGGCTTGCCATAAATGAGACATAAGGAAGATGTACCCAAAGGAGTCTTGAAGGAAGTCCGATATGCTGATGAATCTCGTATTCATCATGCTAAAATTGGTCATCTATGTTCCCCAACATTCACATGCATTTAATCATTAATAAAGCATCATTAGCATACATACATATGTAAATAATATTTGCATTCATCATGCATAATTGCATTAAAAATCCCAAGTGTAAATTAGTCCAAAAAGCTGCTAACTTCTCGTATTTTTAGATAATTCATCCTAACTCCGATTGACCCCAAACACTCCATTGTGTAGATATTACTAACCTTATTAAATAAAAAATACAAAAAAATTACTAACTCCAATAAGTGTCAAATAATCCTAAAGTCTAATTTCACATCTGACGAATAAAATGAGCATATCTCCCTCATACAGTGTCCGATTTTGGTCTACTCACTTTTAAAGTACTCCATTTTCAAATATCTTCAAAACAAGACCATATTCGTAAAATTCGGAGATCATTTGTAAAAGTTGGGTTTTGGGCCTCTTTTGCGCATTTTGACTTTTTGCTATTTTTGACCTAAGTTTTTATGTACATAATTAACCCTTTTAATTTTAATTCTTCTTAATTTGTGTTCTTTGATGAAAGTTTTATTAAGCGACACAAAAATCCAAATCTAGATTAACACTGCAATCAAAGAAACTGGCTGAGTCCAAGTGTCTGTTGTCGGTCTGTACAAAATTTGTGTGTTTCTTTCTTCGATTTTATTTTCCTATTTTCTTATTTATTAAAAATCCCAAAAAATTAGATTAGTATGTAAATAATTTTCTTGTATTTTATCGTATTTTTCTATAATTTTTATCCTCTCTAAAACCACCAAACAATTACAAAACCCCAAAAATCAGGTTTTCTATACAAATGGAAAACCACCAAAAATTCCACTTCGCACAAATGACCTCTTTTGCACCCAGGTCCTTCATGAAAGTTGTAGATCTCGTCAAGACAAACAACTTTTGTGAAGGAAATTTTTCTATCCGAGGTCTCTTATTAATTCTTTTTTATTTTTCTTTCATCTGAATTTGATTTTTTTGGGGCGCCACGTGGCAGCTCTAGGGCTTGCCACGTGGCGCCCCACTTGCTGCTCTCTCTCCTAGCGCACGTGCCATGCACGTGTCGCCTTCTCCTCCCACGCGCACGTGCGCGGCACGTAATCAACCTCCTCCCCTTCCAAAATCGTCGGTCGTCTCTTCATGTTTGCAACCCCCCCACCCCGCGACCTCTGGCCATTACGACATCCGGCAGTTACACCCGCCAGCTCCCTATAAAGCTTCGCCACCATCCGCCCTTCTCCACGAAGCCGGTGACAGCGGCTCAACGGCGTGATCCAAGGCTCATCCTTGCTGCAAAGCTTCCCCGATGAAGCCGCCCACCTCGCTCTGACTTTAGCACCGTCGTCGAGCCCCCCCCCCCCTTCTAGGTAACTCTCCTTCTTCCTCCCCTCCTCCGGTCAACTCCACACACCCACTGCCGGCCTTGCACAGGCCGGGACCCTTTTCCCTTCGCCACCCCCATGATTCGCCGCACTCGCACTTCACCGTTCCCCCCCTTGTTTTCTCCTGCAGGTACATCATCTCCGCTCCGCCGCACTCGCGCCACCCCTCGCGCTGTGTGTCGGCTGAGGTGCAATACCACCCCAGTCGGCCGAGGCCGAGCTCTTCCCCCACCAACGCCTCACCTCTCCGCCGCTCCCCTCGGGTCTCCGGTAGTTACCTGCCCTCCGCCACCGCTCAGCTGTGTGTCGGCCGAGCTTTGACGTCGCTCCGCCCCGACAAAGGCCCTGCTCGCCCACCGCCTCCGCTCAGGCCAAGCCCCAATGCACAGTTACTGTTGGATCAGGGAAATAGCCTTGATCCAACGGCCCAGCACCGCCACGTGGCACGCCCAGGACGCTTCTCTTGGAACACAGTTCATCGCCGCGTGGAGGTTCGGACCATCTGAGCCTCAGTCTCGATCCGAACCTCAGGCCCTGGCCTGAACCACAGGCTCGGGACCCCTGAGCTATAGCTTCGCCCACCGAGCCTCCTGGCGTACGTGCGACGCACGTGCGCTGTGGGAAATTTGTTTATTACCGTAACTGTCGCATGTTGGATGGTGGATTGAGTTTCCTGATGATATCCACCTTGTCCGGATCAACCTCCATGCCCCTGTTGGAGATGATATGACCAAGCAGCGTCCCTTGAGTCACCATGAAGTGACTCTTCTCCCAGGATAGAACAAGGTGAACCTCGATACAACACTGAAGGACGTGGTCTAGGAAGTCAAGATAAGCATCAAACCCATCACCATAGACCGAAAAGTCATCTATGAAGACCTCTAAACAATCACCCACCATGTCCGAAAAGATGGACAACATGCACCTTTGGAATGTCGCCGGGGCGTTACATAGACCAAAGAGCATCCGTCTGAAAGCATAAGTCCCAAATGGACAGGCGAATGTCGTCTTGTCTTGGTCTTCGGGCGTAATGGCCACCTAATTGTAGCCGGAGTACCCGTCAAGGAAGCAGTAATGACTCTTCCCAGGTAGCCTCTTTATAATCTAATCAATAAAAGGCAGCGGGAAATGATCCTTCTTGGTGTCCTGATTCAATCGTCTGTAATCCACATAGACCCTCTAAGAAGTGGGTACCTTGGTAGCTATCTCCTCTCCAGACTCGCCCACAACTGTAGTGATGCCCATCTTTTTTGGCGCCAGATGTAAAGGACTAACCCACTTGGAGTCGGAGATGGGGTAGAAAAAATCAGCGCTCCACCACTTCGAAATCTCCTTCATGACAGCCTCTCGAAGATTTGGGTTCAGTCGTCGCTGTAACTCACGCAATGGCTTAGCCTCCTCTTCGAATATATATGGTGGGAGCACAGAGCCAAACTTATCCCTAGAGACCAGCTACACTCCATCCTATCGCCTTGCGGTTCCTTTCGAGAACCTCCATCAAACGAGATTCTTGCTCTCCAGTCAAGTCTGCTGAGATAGTGACTGGGTACATTTCATGCTCACCCGTAAGGAATATAAACTTCAACGACTACGACAAGGGCTTCAATTCAGGATAATTGGGAACTGGCAAATCTAGCCTCTGAAAGGTCTAAGTAAATGCAGCCATATCTGTATGAGAAAACTCTCGTTGGTCATGAAAACTGGTGTAGACTACCCTGCTAGTGTATCTGTAATCGGCGCTGGCACGGTCTCCACCATAGCTGCTGGCTCTGTGGAAATCAGATACAGAAGTAAATCATCAAACTCCGCCCAATCTATGTTTGAATTTGTGGGATCTTAATCTGAGTCACAATAAATGTACCTAGCCTCGCTCTCTTGAACATAGTCTCCAGCCTCAAATGTATCCTTCGCCAAGAGTATGCTCTCCGAACTCTCCTCTACTGGAATGTGTGAATCTACGGACTCTAATGGTGATAGAAAAGCTCGTGAAACGGAATCGGACCAAGCAGCTTCATCATCAGTAATCACAAAGTTGCACTCTTGGTGGACGTCTTGCTCTGCCTCTATCATCTGCTCTGTATCGCTGCACTGTTCTGAGTAAGCTAAATCTCGTGCTCTGGTCTCATTGATCATCTCTATTTGTATACTTTCACCCTCGACGTGAAAGTATACCTTCCCGCTATCATGGTCGGGCATCTCCTTGGCTGTGGCCAAGAATGGATGTCCTAGGATGATGGGGGTATCAATCACAGACTCAGGGATCTCCATGTCCAACATGACGAAGTCAATGGGGAATTTCAGGCCCTGAATTGTGACGATCACATCCTTCAACAACTCCTTCGGCCTCTTGACAGATCTATCAGCAAACTGAAGGACTGTCGTGCTCTGTCGAAGAGGGCCAAACTCGAATCGGTCGAGTAAGGCTGTCGGAAGAAGGTTGATGGAAGAGGCGTAATCTAATAGAGTCTGATCGAATCTGCTCATGAATGTAGCATCTGACATAGGGAGCTCCTGCATCTGGCCTCTTGGTTGGCAGACAGTTCTGGATGGCGAAGTAGGTGGCACGGGTCAGCACATGGATCTCTGCTTGATGATTCCTCTTCTTCCTATGAATGATGGTCTTCTCTCTCAAGTTCCTCTAGAAGAGAGGGATGTGCTCAAGTGACTCCTATAGAGTCAGCTGAATCTGGAATCTATCAATCATCTGCTGGCTGAAGTTTAACTGATGTGATTTTTTTATTTTATTTTTTATTCCCCTTAGCCAATCGGAGTGCTTGAGGGAAGGGGATGGCTGGGCCCTCCTCAGATAGAGGGATATGAATGGGTCCCTATTGTTGCGAAGGAGTAGAATCCATATAAGTATCACCATGCATCACATGTGGATTCAAAAATGAAGAACCCTTTCCTTTATTAATTTTTTTGGTATTTTCCATAGAGTCCCAGGGTACAGAAACTGGAGGAAATACAACTGGAATAATAGGGGTAGCCTCAGTACCACCCACGGCATCACGAATTGCGGCATCAACACAACACTCTGGCTCAACATCTGTATTCCTGGTGGCATCAGCACTACGCGACAGCCTCAGTACCATTGCCTGGATCAACATCCTTGGTGGCGTCAGCACCACCGTCATCATCATCATGAGCGTCATCAACACTGCTATCCTCCTCGTTGGTGCTCCTACATCCTCGTACTGTCGTCGCTCAGACGAGGCGCTGCCGGCTGGCATCCTACCGCTCCTAAGTGTGACAAAGTCAACATCAAATGTATATGAAGAAATATCACCCAAAGAATCACCGGAGTGGTGGTCTCTTTGAACTGTACCTGCTCAGACTTTCTCTTCGAGTTATTCGGATTGGGTTTGATCTGAGTGGGTATGGCAGCCTTACCCTTGATGATCTCCCTCATCTCCTGACGAAACTCGTCCATCTCCCGCCTGAATGTGGATTGCTGCTCAGAGAGAAGGTGGGCTAGATCATCTAGTGCTGGGTTCTCATAGGCAGGCCCATGGGAACCGGATAGGTTGCCTCTCTGAAAGTGAGGCTGCTGTTGGGAAGACTGAGGGGCATGCTGAGAATACTGCTGAGGCTGCTGTTGTGGCTTCCTCCACTGTTGTCCCTACTGGTAGGGACGAGGAATCTGCTGGTAATGTGGCTGTTGTTGCTGGTGTGGGAAATGGGGCTATTGCTGAGGTTGGATGAACTGTCCACCCTGAGATGGAGTCTTCTGTTGGGATGAGGCACCTCTGGTCGACCACCTGAATCCGGGATGGTCTCGGCAGGTCCTGGATTGCTGTCGGTCGTACCAAATCCCGTTGACTTCCATCAACGGCTCCTGCTTGAAGGGGGGTGGAGGAAGGACTGCCTGGGGTTGATCCTGCTGATACACCACCATCTGAGTGTCTTGAGACGGTAGTAGCTGAAGGTACTAATGCTGCGGATGCTGGAAGGACTCCGCCTGAGCATGGTGGACATGTCTATACTGGATGGGGTGCTGGGTCGAACGGCTACTGCTAAGATCTACCCTTGACCTGAGACTAGGCTGAGAAGCCATCCGTGCCTTCTAGAGACACATGATCTGGGTCTTCAGGTCGCTCAATGTCTATGCCAACTGATCAATCTGCGTCATGCCCTGGCACTGCTTATTCTCAATGATCTCAATGCAGTCCAACATCTCACTAATGATAACCATATTAGCAGCTGATGACTCTGCCTATGCTACAACTGCTGAAGAGGTGGATGGACCCGCATCGACTCTTGCTATCCTCTGATAGGACATGGCATGGTGATGGGGCTTCCGCTGAGTGTAAAGAAGGGTTTGGAACATAACTGTATAGTTCTCGTCCATCTCCTCATAAATGACCCAGACCTGGTCTTCATCCTTTGCGAAGTAGGAGCCCCCACAAGAAACATTCACAAGCCCCTACAGCTCTGGTGTCAGCCCGCAAAAGAAACTCTGTACTAGATTGCGCTTGGAGATGTCATGGTGTAGACACCGGTCAATAATCTCTCTGAATCGATCCCACGCCTCATGGAACTGTTCATTGGGGATCATGAAGAAGTTGTTGATCAGAGCTCTCACTGCATTCGCGCGGCCGAGTGGATAGTACTTGTTCAAGTACTCCATCCGGATCTATTCCCACGAAGTAACATATCTCCCCAAATGCTTCAGCCAATAGGATGCTTTGTCGACCAGGGAGAAAGGAAAAGCCATCATCATAATAGTGTCCTCGTCCACGAATCTGTCATGGACAATGCTGCAGATCATCTCAAACTCTTGGAGGTGGAGGTGCAGCTCCTCGGTGGCAAGCCCATGGAACTTGGGCAACAGCTGGACGTCTGAGGTGGGAGCTTGAAATCTCCCAGAGTTGCCAGAAGCTGAATCCAACGGTGTGTAAGAGTCGCACCTGGGTTGTGCAACTCTCTCATCGGCCTGGCTGGTAGGAATGGCTCCTGTAGCTCCTCTGGATGGTCTCCATCTCCTCCTCCATGCTCTGGTATCTCTCCACCACTGGCTCGGTTCTTCTCTCCTCGGTTGGCTCGTATCTGCTTCATCTCTATACGCATATCTACCATGAATGCTCCCGAATCTCTGATCTGACGTTGTATCGTCTCTAGGGAGGCTAACAATGTACTGGTGATGGTGCTCTAATCCGAAACATAGGTAGTAGTCTGGGGTTGTCCATCAGTGAGATCCTCACTGCTAGCCATCTCTTGGGTCTCTGCAAAGACAAAAGACCCGAACTCAGGTGCCATCAGATGAATGGATATCTGCTCTGGTCTCTGCCTGGCACCTCAGGACTGGTAGAAGGATGGTCGAGGGGGAACAAGGCAGAATCAAACTCGGGTTCAGAGAGCGGGCCAGAGATCTCACAAACCAACCTAGATGAGTGGGGCGAAGTGCTATAAAGCGGTGCAGCCAAAGGCTACCTAAGGGATCTCCGACCCATCATCGTGATATGGAGAAAGGCGGATGGGATCTGGAAACAACAAGAAAACCCCTAATTCACCTACTCAACACTGAGAGCTGATGACCGTAAAGGTTCGGTCTTTTATCTTGTTAATTTTATTTTAGGTGAAAACTCAGCCTAGCAGGGCAATTAAGCGAGCTGGTAGGAACCCGATGCTCCCAACAGATTGTCCCATATAAAAAGTCGTTAGTCTGCCAAGAGTTCAGGTATGGCTCTATCCTAGTGTGTGGGTCACTCTCTCACGCAAGCAAACCAAACAATGAGGGGATTGCTCTCCCAAGATAAATTTTCAAGTCGAGTGTCTTTTAAGGTCAAATATGTTTAGGAGTCCCAATTTTATGATTATCACTTTTTATGTATTTTTCTATAAGCAAACAAATGCCTAACGATTTTTTCAATTCTCATGATTATTTATAATCCAAAATAGGGAGAGAAGTTTAAAAAGCCGATGCACGATCAAATACAATGATGCATGCAAAGTAAGAGATGTATACTTGTCGCCAGCACTCTACATGCAGGGTGATGCGTGCATAAATTAAAAGACAGGAATAAAAATATCTATATGATGCAAAAAGAAAATGACCTTAGACGAGCAATTTCTACACGAGAAGAACGGTAGCTAGATAATAAGACCAAGTCTGGAGTCCGATCTTGGGAACCACTCGGTGCCCGCCACAACGGATCCTGCCAGCACTGTATGTGGTTCCTCACTGATGAGTCCAATTTCGCACGTGTTAAAAAGATGTGTTGTATTTATGATCGTGCGTAAAAAATAATATGATTTGATTTTGTCGTTCATTGTAGGCGGCAATCGGAATCGGTCAAGAAAATAACCACACAATTAGTTAATCAATTTTCAATGAATGCGGTTTTATGTTTATTTTACTTAAGCAAGTCCCAAGGTCGAACACAAGGAGGCAAAGGAACAACCTAGAATTATGTCTATCAAAATTCGTGTGTGGTTTTCGAAGCGGTCTTTTTTTTGTAATTTTTTATGCAATTAAAGATGCAGAATGCAAATTCGACCTATTTTAGGGACTAAAATGTCAATTACGTTCAAACAATATCCGAAAAATATGAAACTTGGCCACGATGCAAAATATGATGAAATGAATGCACTATATTTTTTTGGAGTTTTTGGATGCAATATGATTTTTTTATGAATTTTTAAATACAAACAAAATGAATTTCAATATTTAATTATAAAAAATATTAAACCTAATTATTTTCAAGGAACAAAATTATTTAGGATCTATCACTAGGTGATTCATCTCAGAATAATCCTAAATCTCGAAAATATTAGTTTCAATACCTATTAAAAATTAAACACTGAAATATGCAAAATAATTTTTACAGGATAAACTACGCATGCAAATGAGATTCTTTTTGGGCACAATGTCAAGAACAATTAACTCTACAAAATGGGCAAAATATGCAATTTTCCACAAGATAATTAATTATTAATTAACCATCAATCACAAACATGTCCACAATATGTAAACATGTAAAGAATTAAATGACAAACATCACACTATTTTTGGATAATAAAACAATGTCATGTAGAGGTCTAAAAGTACTAGGGAACACATGGTATAACTGCAATAAATAAATAAAAATAAATATAGAAATGCAAGGGGGTCCTAGATTTAATTACCAAGAACAGAGGAGCCTTCTTGAAATTTTCCCAGCAGGTCATGTGCGATGCACGTGACCCCTGGGTCGGTGGGGCTTCTGCATAATAAGGCAAAATGACCGGGGCTTCTTTGTAGTTTACCTAGAAGGTTACGTGCAAAGCACGTGACCCCTGGGTCTCTTGGCAAATTGGAGAGAGGCCGGGGGTGTCGGTGCAAGTTCCCCCAAATGCACGTGTGTAGTACGTAGGTGGGGGCCTCGAGCATGGCGCCCGGTGCTGGCGATGACAAAGGTACCCTTCGGTGGCTTGTTGGCGGAGATGGAGGGGCACCGCCTCCTGCGGTCGTCGGAGGTGGCGTGAGGGGCCGACGAAGCGAAGGACCAGCTGTAGGCGATTGTTGGCGGAGATGATGGCCGGTGGTCGAAGTCGATGGATATCGGTGGTGGCTCAATGGCGAAGCGGGAGGTTGTCAGTGAAGTAGCGTTGTCGCTAGAGACGAAGGCTCGGAGGCGGAGGAGCCCCAAGCTGCTGGAGGTGAAGAACGTGGACGTAGGTGAAGTCGGAGGTGGTTGTCGACGTTGATGGAGTCGTTGGCTCGACAGCCACGAAGGCCAGAGCGGAGCAGGTGCTGTTGCGGAGCTGCTTCTGCAACGAGGACCGGGAAGCCCTCGGATCTCGCCGTGATGGTGGCGAGGCTGGGCTGTCTCTACCGGCTCGTCCAGGAGAGGATGTATATCGGCGGATGATTTGAAAGGGGTCGGCGGAGGTTGTTAAATAGGGTTGCGGTTCGACGAAGGAGGAAGGTCCTGGGGATGTGATCGGAGATGGGATTTGGGGGTGAGATACGCGGGTTTCGATTGCGATCGAATCGATTCGACGAGATTGAATCCTTGGCACGAGATATGCGGAGATCGGACTGGAGATTAGATTGGAGAAGATGGAGGGATCGATCGAGGTTCGCGGAGGTGGCGAAAATCATGGGGGTGTGGCGGAGATCGGATTGGGAAAGGTGCCGGGGAAGAAGATGAGCCTTGGTTGTTCGATCAACCGAGATTGGGCAGCCCGAAGGGCTCCACGCGACGAGCTAGGGCTTAAAGGGTGCGGGGCATGTGCGGGACGTACGTGCAGTGGCTTTTAAAAATTTTTATACAAAAATGAATTAATAAATAAGCCAAAAATGGCTGACACATGGCAGTACCAGAAAATTCAAAGAAGTAATCTTTTGTAAAATATAAAATAAATAGTAAATGACCTCGGATCGAAAAAGTTTCTTCACAAAAATTGCTCGTCTTGATGAGATCTACAACTTTCATGAAGACATCAAAACCAAAGTCGATCAAATGTACAAAGCGAAATTTTGGGGTATCCCATATACATAGAATACCTAGATTTTTTAGGTTTTATAATTTTTATTGTCATTTTTAAACCAGATAAAAATTCAGAAAAATATGGTAAAATCAGAGATAAATATTTACACATTAATCTAATTTTTTTAGATTTTTATTAATTGATAAAATATGTACATAAAATATCAGGCTAAAAACCGTTAAAATACAAAATGTACAAAAGAGGCCCAAAACGTAACTTTCACATATGAGCTCCGAATCACTTGAACTTGATCTTGTTTTGAAGGTACTTGAATGTACATTAGTTCAAAAGTGAGTAGGATTAAAACAGACATTGAATGTGGAAGATATAAGGTTTTTAGTCTGGAAATCGTGAAACTAGGGTTTGGGTTTTTGGTCCACTTATTCAGGTTAGTGATTTTTTTACATTTTTCATTTATTCTTGTTAGCGATATGTACACAGTGGAAGTGGTTTTGGATTATTCGGAGTTAGCATGAGTGAATTAAAAATCAGGGAAGTTAGGCTATTTACATGTCAATTTTGGCTGAGATTTTTGGCTTCTTATTTTGTGCAGAAATTAGTGCTAAAATGCAATTCTTATGAAAACATGCATGAATGCTAATTATGCAGAATAGATGCAGAAATGCTGTTGATTTTGAGGGATTTGAGCTTAATAAATGAGATTTAGAGTGATGAATCCGAGATTCATCATCCCCCTATACTTAAAACATGCTCGTCCCTGAGCATCAAAAATAAATGAGGTGAAATGAGATTGGGTTCCATACCAAGACCATGAGCTGAAGGTGAAAATGAAGCTAGACTCGACCTTTGGATTATTAGTTTGGAGGAACTTCTGTGAGACTTAGAAATTTAAAATCAACAACCATCAAGTTCTACACATCCTTGCTACAGTTTCGGCTCAGAAGTCATCTTAGATCATTCCTCTTCCCAAAGCATACCCTATGAACATTGAACAATTGACTCATGTGTGTGAAAGGTTTTAGCTCTTCCCACCCAGAATGCCAGACTACCACGTAAACCTCCTCTCCAGTAACTCGTCCTCGGGGAGTCAGGTATTTCCTTCTAAGGTATGTCGCGCTGTGTTCACAATCGAATTGGGGGAAGAAGTTAGAAGAATGAGAAAAGAACTGGAGGGTGGTCAGTGTAGTCACCTCTCCTTGTGAAGCTGGCCAGTGTAGCAGAGTCTCCACCAAGATCTGCAGGTTTTCTTGAAGCTTGGACCTTTTTGGTCAGATATTTATTTGGTAGTTGCTTCTTTGTATTTGGAATTTTTGGTGGTTATACTTGGATCTTGTTGTGCCCCTGCGGATATAGAATCTTTTTATTTCCGTACAATTTTTGGGGTCATAGAAAGAATTGTGCCCAGCCGTCCATCCCTTTTCCGAAGCTTTATTTCAACCCATATTCCGGTCTTTAGATTTCCATGCTACCAGAAAAGAAACTCACACAGTCTTCCAACATCCCGTCTGAGTTGAGCTAAGTGCATAGTGCGAGAGTACAAATTAATTCCTTATTCCAGAGTTGTACCCAGAATGAAGAGACCAAGTTAGACACTAAGAGTCGAACGCTGCACATTGTCATGTTGAACTTAAAGAATTAGGTCAAAGACATGAAGTTTCTAAAATCCTATTTCTCAGTGAAGTTCCTATGAAAATTAGGTGGATTAAGGTCAAGTCCAGACCACTCTCGATTTCTGCTCATAACTCGGTTCAGAAGCCAAAGACTTTTCACTGATACAAATGAAATGCTGATGAAATGCAGGTTTGTGAAATGCAGACACATTTTTTCTTTTGATTTTTTTATAAAGTTTTTTTATGCAAAAACGAAGAAGAAGCCATTTTTTTCCAAAAATTTTGGGCACAGTCAATGTTAGTAGCAAAACTCTTTTTCCTTTTCTTTTCTCTTGTTTTTTTATTAATTACCCACCCTGTAAATATATATACACTCACGCGAAAGTACGAGGTATGGCTAAAATATATACACAGTATATAAACAAACCCCCCTATACTTAGCGAGTGTTGTGTCCTCAGAGTACAAGAAGCGAAAAGAAGACATAGCTCGGGCTAAGCATAAGAGAGTGAAAAATTGATATACAACGGTCCACCCACCTATACTTAGACTGTGAACAATCTATGTATAGAAGAAGAGCAGAAAAATGAAGCGGTCAGGATATGTGGATGAAGAGAGTATATACAGGTGGGCATCAGTTCCCCCTATACTTAGGCTCTGGTCAGCCTAAGTATAAGAGAAGGGTGGAAATGGAGTGATTGAGAAGGAAAAATGTGATGAGAGAAATGGTATATACAAATGGCATCGATCCCTCCTATACTTAGGCCTTGACCTAAGTAGAGGAAGAAGTTGTACAAGGAGACCGATGTGGTCAGGAGGGAGGGGTGGGTAGCCGATGATTTAAGGCGGTTTTCGGCTGATCTTTTTGTGAGCCTGTGATCGGATATCAGTATAATGAGACAGAGATGAAGCATATGATTCCCAACTATTATCAGTGTCATCCTCAGAAAAATCATGATGGATAGTAGATGAAACATTTGAGTCAAATGAAAGGTAGCCATCATCAGAATTATCCTCAGAGGAATAATATTTGAAAGTGGACATACTCTGGACATACTCCAGATATTCATGTCTTTTTGTTGCTTCAGTTGTTTCCTCAGAATTCGTTCCTTTTTGGGATCGAGGGGTTTGTCCTCAGATGAATACTCAAAAGCACCGATCTCAGTCAGCTCATAAGGAATAATTCCAGTGTACTTGAAGAGGGTAGGAGCATCAGCTTTGGTTGAATAGTAGTTAGGAACGAGAGTTGTCCAACGAGAATCGAATTTTGGATCATTGCTAAGATATGGCTTTAAAGCTGCTGAACAGACTTCACTCATGCAAATTACCTTTTCTGGACCTGATGAGGGATCATCAGCTGATTCCTCTTCCGTAAGGTCAAAGGTGACTTCCTTTTTCTTTCCTCGTGAAGGTGTCGGTTCACTTCAGTATCCAGATGAATAGCCATTGGAATTCGTTTCCTTGGTCGGTTTTCGTGTTTCGTGTTTGTTCTTAGTCTCCTGACTGTTGGTGCACTCTCGATTTGGGATGATTTGGTCAAGATATTCAGAGACTGTTGCTCCAGGGTGTGACCATGCATATGTCTCAGGATCATAGAGGAATGATTTGTCTATTTTGAGATTCGCGGGAATTGAAATACTGGGGAGAGTATCCGCACGTTCATTCTCAATTGATTTGACATTGGAGCATTCCTGTGTCGAGTTGATGTAATCCATGTAGTCGGAGTAGTTGACCTAGTGTGTGCCCATGCATAAGTCTCTGGATCATATGATTCATATACATGATTCTCCATGGTGGGCACAGTTGGGAATGGAACAGGGGGAGATTCTCTAAACCAATAGTCTCATCAACAACTGTTATCTCAGGTGTGGTAGTGGGGTAGGGCTCTTCTACCGCTTCATGGTTACGGTTGTCGGGGACTTCGTGGGTTGCCTCAGAAAATCGTGGTTCCTCAAAGACAGGGTCAGATCTAAGTGTTTCCAATGCTTTAAAATTGATTTCCCGTGTCTCATAATCAATAATTGCCTTAGACAATGCTAAGAATGGCTTTCCGAGAATAATTGGAGACCGGGTGAATTCTCCTTGATGCTCAATATCAATGATCGTGAATTCTACTTTGAGCAGAGCACCTTGGAATATCGTGATGACATAAATGATTCCTCTCGGCCACTTTATCGATCGGTCTGCCAATTGAACAATCTCCAGTATTTTCCTGATCGGTCCGAGTTTGAGTTCGTGGAACACAGAGGTCAGGAGGATATTGATCGATGAATCGTCATCAATCTGAGCATGGGTGAAAATTGTGTCTTTGATTATGCAGTCAAATCTGGGCAATCGCTTCACTATGCGGCTCTTGGTTTTTCTCCTCAACACCAAGGAGGAGGTCATTGACAAGATATGTCTTTCAGTCTTTGTTTGTATCCTGTCTGACTTTTTTAATCATTAATTTGTCCATTACAAATCCTTTAAGGTCGGGGAAGTGTTCAATGGCATGTAGAAAGGGAAGTTCAAAAATTAATTTCTTCTCCAATGCTTCCCGTACAGCAGGATCCAATTTCCTTAGATCTTCTCCAGTCTCAATATTTATTAAATTTTCTGGATTTTCTATTTTTTGGTGTTTTTGAATATTTCCATTTTTTGGTATTTTCTGTGTGGTGTGGTGATGTGGTGTGTTCCTCAGATGAGAAGGATTCTAATGTCCAGAGTATGAGTCAGAAGCATAATCATTTCTAGGGGAATAATATCCAGAAGTGCTATTGTCAAAATCGTCCCCATATTTTTGAATATCCTTAAATTTTTCACTCTTAAATCCAACCATTTCCTCATTCATTTTAATGTCCGAGCTACCATAGATTGAAATTAATCGATCGGTAAATTCTCGAAATCTATCCTCCATTAAATCAAATTTCTTATTCATCCTCGAAATATCCTCCAAAATCTTTTCATGATCATTCTGTTGGAAATGCGAGCCCACGGCGAGCCATTATGCAATAAATGTTATTGCAATTCACTCCTTAATCTGAAATGAAGAATACATAATTTGCATAATAGGTCCCTTAGTACAATTAGGGTTATGTACCATGGCCATCTTGATGATCATACAGCTGTTGATTCAACTACTGAATCATAGAGGCTGGTGCTTAGATGAATATCTAAAGAGTTAGATTGAGGACTCATCAAGCACCGTCAGATGATTGTTAAGAGATGATCTCCAGCCTGAGTAGGAGATGGCAATCCTTATCTCTGAAGGCTGATATTTGACCGACCTCTTGATGCAGGTCCTCTGCATAGGAATAAAGATTCGGAGGTGTCAGATTAGTTAGGTCAAAGAGTTGACTTAAGGAGATCGAGATAACCAAAGTCCTATATCGTATGCTGTCAGGATATAGGCACGCATCCTCTGACCGGAGACAGATGTGTTGCTATATGTCTAAGTATGTACATTTGGCAGACCAATAGGTTGATGACCTAATCAAGGTCTACACACTGGCACGCTGGTGTGCATATAAGGGCATATGAGTAATACGATCTCTCAAAGGGATCATACAGGTTCAGTTACTGAACCGGAAGACATGAGCTCACTCATGAGATATTGGGAAGAATCAAATTCCGTGCGCACGGTCGTCTCGCTTTGGAAGCTTGACTGAATTTGTAGGTTTGATATATACTTTTGGAAAGTATATGATCAAGACCTAGGTATGATATATGCTTTTGGAAAGTATATGATCGATACCGACTCCCAATGATCGAATGAGAAACTTACTGAAAAAACCATGAAGTAGACAGTATAAAGTTGATCGAATACTTCGGGTTTAGTCTGAGTCTTCCAGTATGCAGGATGTACAGGTATTGGGAATACCTGAGGGTGATGTGATCATAAACGATTGTATAACCATGACGCTTCCATTCCTAGGGAGTGATGAAACGGGTCTGGATTTTAGTGACTCCTCTCAGTAGAGAAGTGATCTGATCTTGGTCCAAGTATTGGACATTGATCTGAATGTGATTCAGATGCAATAAGAAGATTAGATTTACGGTCTTGATTTAATCAAGCATCTATGGGAGGCCCGCGATCTGGATTTGAGATACGATCTCAATATCCATGTCACTATACGTGGAACAATACAATCGCCCTGTCCTTATCTCCAAGTATCTGCGGAGAAAGCGCATTATCCTTGAAGGAGTTCATGGATAATTCTATTGTTGATATATGTATTCGAGCATTGAGAAAATGGATAATTAAATGTGATTTAATTATCATGAGTAATATGAATTTGATTCATATTATAAAGAGAGTTATCTTAGATAATTAAATGAGATTTAATTATCAAAGATGTAAATAATGTGAATGTGATTCATATTATTTGGACACAAGAGAATAGAGATACAAGATGATTAAATATGATTTGATTATCATGGATATGAATAATGTGGATAGCAATATCCATATTAGTCATATATATATTATAAATGTGATTTATAAGAGAGAGCTATTTGTAATTTACATTTGTTAATTAAATGTTAATGTGAATTGGATTCACATTGGACATTAAATTGAAAATGTAATTTACATTTTGTTTTGGGTTGTGAATGTGATTCACAAATATCCAATGGCATGATTGCAATGTTCACAAAATAAATTGGATTTATTTTTGTGAAATAATTTGCAACAAAAGTTGTTGCAAATATTGGAGATATATGTAATCTTGGAGATTGCATTGGAATCTCCCTTTCCTAATAGGAGAGGGGGGACGACCACCATTATGGAAGGGAGGAGCCTCCTTTCCATTATCTCCAATGTGAATTGATTTAATTTGATGATTAAATTATATTGATTTATCAATATATATTTAACCTAAATTAAATTAATTGTTGTTGTGTTTTTAGCAACAAATCATGACCATTGAAAGAAACACAAATTAATGTGGACCATTGGATTTGTGTTGACACATGGATTGAGATCCATGGATCCCAAAACTCTATAAAAGGAGAGGCACCCCATTGCTCTTCTTGAGACACATAAGTGGAGGCAACAAATCTCTCTCTCTCTCATTCTCTCTACACGTCCTCTCTCTTTCTCTCTCATGTGGCCGTCCACCATGGATGCCCTAGAGAGGTTCTCCATCGCCGCGGCATCGTCGTTATGCTGCCCGATGGTTTGCTCGTGGATCTCCGTCTCCTTCGGTGCGCCCTGCTCGTGAAGAAGACATCGGATCTCGTGTGTCGAGATCAGGAGATCTGTCGCTTGGATCATCAACATGGATTGCGAGAAGCACGCGGTTCATCCCCGCGCTCGCAAGCGTCTCCTCCATCGGATCGGACTTGAGACAGGAGGTCTCTTTGTTTAGAGACTCGATCGCAACCACGCTTCAAGAGGTAAACCTAATACTTGTTTGTGGTTTAGACGAAACGATCCGAGAAGTGTTCTTGGATCATGTGGTTTCGTCGCAAGAAATTTTTTTTTAATTTCCGCTGCATTGAACAACTAGTACGACTAGTCGTTCTTCGTCGTATTCGATACGACGATCACGCTTCCGTGATGCGCTTAAGGATCTAACCATATCCTTCACATTCGTGGGAGCAGTCAGGATGTGTTTTTGAAATTCAATAATTTCCTCTTCCATTTTCCTATATGTGCTAGGAGAGGAGTCTCTTGAAATATCCAATATATGGTCATTATTTTCTGAAAATATCTCCTCAATAACTATGGAAGGCGGCTGCTCATATGGTCTAGGCATGTGGAGTTGGTCCAAGTAGAGTTCAATCCTTTGATCATGAGTGGTCGGACCTTGATATTGTGGAGTCAGCATACAGGGTTGATGTGTTTCTATGTGGTCAGTCCAATCCTCTGTATGAGTATCATGTCTGAAGAGGGGGTTGTTATGGTCAATCCAAGATGATGATTGTTCATTAGTGTTCCATGGCAGAGTCGATGGAAGAGGTGAAGAAGTGTTCAATTCGATCATATGGTTATCATCTCCCATGAATGATGGATTAACATTCACCGAATATGAAGGATAAATTGTATGATCGGAGTAGAGTGGATTAATGTATGAAGAAGTGGAGACCTCAGTCGGTTGTTGGCTTGTCTGGTCCGAATACAAAGGGTTGTTATTCATGAAGCAGATCGGATTTGTAGTGAGTGTAGGTGGTTGAGAGTCTCTTGTTGAAGTTGGAGGAGGTGTTTTAGATCTAACCGATACGAATTCGTTTTCATAGTAAAGCACTGATGGATTGTCGGATAATTGTTTGGCCATTTTTGAAAGAGTTGAAAGTAATGAGGGGTTGGGTCTGCAAGAATTTTTGGACAAGAGTTCCATGATGAGTTTTAAATCAAGAAAGAAGAGAGATGATTTCACGGGATAGTCAAAAGATATTTTATCAAATGTGCGGCTATTGATCTTTGAAATCTGTTCACGCAAACCAATGCAAACACAAATCAGATCATGGTTTCACCAACTCACACAATGAAGCCGTAAGAGTTCGGATATTATCTTTTCAATTTTAAGTTGGTGATAAATCAATCTTGGAGAGAATTTAGCGAGTTGTTAGGTGCCAAAATTTTATTAAAGACTGTCCCGAGTTCGTACGACTAGTTGCATCTACTTTCAGCCAGTATAGGTGTAAGTACGGACCGTAAAACGGCTACCCGTGTTACTTAAGGACGGAGCCTTATGTGGTGTCCTATAAACCACCCACTCTACTAAGGAAGTTCGGACCAATTACCGGCTACCCGTATTCCTCACTGAGAAGTAGCTAATCGTTTTTAAAATCAGTAGTCTGAATGAAAATGTCAGAGCTTGGTTCTAACCTTAAGTGCCGTCTCTCGCTCACTCAGAAAAATAAAAGTATCCAAGGTCAGGGTTGCTCTCCTGCAGAAATTCTCGATTTTACGGGTTAATTTGAAATCGGCTATATTTAGTAGTCCCAATTTTCATTAGGTGATCACTTGAAGACTTTAAGTGAGTAGAAATACACGTCTACCGTCCAGTCCCAATTTACTTTTAAAATTATGTGACAAAATAAGAGGAAGAAATTCAAGAAAAGCCGATGCACACGAAAAACGATGATGTATGCTCAGTTAGAAGACTTACAGTGAATCCTCGCAATCTCCATGTGGGATGCTAGACAGAAATTGAAAATTTATTCTATATGAATGCAAGACGATGAAAAACCGCACCTAAGAATTGAGTTAAATTTTGGCTAAATTGAACGATCTATGTACGTCTCAATTAATGTGAAGTATGGCCCAATTCCTACGAGCACAATTGAAAATTAAAAAATGCTCTGAGAGCCGTATGTGTAGGTCTATCCTAATCGCCACTCAAGTCGGGCCCCACCCTCACAATGGAGAGTGAAACATGCCACGACACACCACAAGAATAGTGTTCAAAGTCTTCTACACACGTGAGAGTCCAAATGGACACCGCTATAAATGAGCAACTAATTATAGGAATAAAATTTTTAGAAATTAAATCCTAAACTCTACGCTCTCTCACGACTCGACTCGATCTTAATTTAATTGCGGATTTTTTGGAAGTCGGTGAAGATGCTTCGATTTTTGAAAAACTGCTCCACGTACGCCGGGTACCTCGCAAGAAAAATAAGAGAGATAATGTAAGAGAGTGACTCAATAAAATATAAAAAATAAATGCTAAAAATAAATACAGAAAAATTATGGAATTTACAATGAAAAATTCGGAGGTCAGACTACCCGAATGCGGAAAACCAAACGAAAATTTTTAAAACACAAAACTAAGTCGTTTGCCTACCCGGCAATGGCGCCATCAAGCACGTGCGACGCACGTACGGTGGCTTTTAATTTTTTATATTTATTAAAAATGAATTAATAAATAAGCCAAAAATGGCTGACATGTGGCCGCCCCAAGGGCTGCCACGTGTCAGCACCTGAAAATTCAGAGAAATAATCTTTTGTAAAATCTAAAATAAATAGTAAGCGGCCTCGGATCGAAAAAGTTTCATGAAAATTTCTCGTCTCGATGAGATCTACAACTTTCATGAAGACATAAAAACCAAAATTGATCAAATGCACAAAGCAGATTTTTGGGGTATACCATATAAATAGAATACCTTGATTTTTTGGGTTTTATAATTTTTATTGTCATTTTTAAACCAGATAAAAATTCGAAAAAATATGGTAAAATCAGAGATAAATATTTACACATTAATCTATTTTTTTCGGATTTTTATTAATTGATAAAATATGTACATAAAATATCAGGTCAAAAACTGCTAAAATACAAAATGTACAAAAAAAGCCCAAAACCCAACTTTCACATATGAGTTCCGAATCACTTGAACTTGGTCTTGTTTTGAAGGTACTTGAATGTACATTAGTTCAAAAGTGAGTAGGATTAAAACGGACCGTGGATGAGGAAGATATGAGGTTTTTAGTCCGGAAATCCTGAAACTAGGGTTTGGGTTTTTGGTCCACTTATTTGGGTTAGTATTTTTTGTATTTTTCATTTATTCTTGTTAGTGATATGTACACAATGGAATGGTTTTGGGTTATTCGGAGTTAGCATGAATGAGTTAAAAATCAAGGAAGTTAGGCTATTTACAGGTCAATTTTGGCTAAGATTTTTGGCTTCTTATTTTGTGCAAAAATTAGTGCTAAAATGCAATTCTTATGAAAACAAGCATGAATGCTAATTATGCAGAATAGATGCAGAAATGATGTTGATTTTGAGGGATTTGAGCTTATAAATGAGATTTAGAGTGATGAATCCCTGATTCATCACTCACGGCATGTGGGACTCAAGTCTGATTAAAATAAATTTTTATTATGCTTATTAATTAGGTCAATTACGAACTATAGGCACATGCACATAGTTAGGGATTGGGTCCTAATCAATTACGTCACAATCAAGAGAAACTCCTATGTCTAGGGGCCAAATTCTTCGAGAATCAAAATGAAATAAAGGCGAAGAATCAAAACCGATGAAAACCGTAGTGAGGTCCCCCTAGCACACCGGTGCTCGGTGAAACAAACCCCGATATAGACAAGTCCAAACTTTCCAAGGTCCTGAATTATTACAATAACAATCAAATAAAATGTTTTAACTATTCTCTATCTACTATAACTACTCTCCTCCCGGTCCTTCTGCTCCTCCTTGGGAACGAGTCCTCCAACCAAAAGCCACGAAGCCCCTCGAGCAATCCCTCACACAGAAAATGAATCAGAAACTGGTCAGAAGAATAGTTATATCAAATAGAGATAGAACAAGCAAGGAAAGATAAATACAAAGGCAACAAAGCTGAAAACTGACTACTAAGCCATGCTCCCTAGCAACGACGCCATTCTGATGAGCGACCAAGCGATAGAGGCTAAGTGATATCAAAGGTCGTTGTGACCTCAACCACTCGAGCCGGTCTCAATCAAGAAACAATCAGACCACCAATAAAATCAATCAAGCATGGAAATATAAAAGAGCGGTCTTGCTAGTTATTTAACCTGGTATAGCCACCAGAGTCGAATACAAGGAGCACGAGATAGTCCTACGAAGTAGTCGAGAAATCAAAGAAGAAACAAAAGTATTTTTGGTGGTTTTTAATTTGCAAATTTTTCTGATTTTTAATAAGAAAATCAATAAGAAAATAAAAGCAATCATACTACAACAATTTTTATTAAGGTTTAAAATGCTCAAAATTTCAAACTGAAAATATTTTTATATTTTTAAAATATGTATCTGTTTTTGGTTATTTTATGGAATTTTTATATTTTTATACATTTTTTTAAAAATAAAAGAAAGGGAAAGCCGTAAAATAGTGTACAGCCAAAGGAAAAAGGCAACTTAAAATATTTAAATTGCCTAAAATTTCCTGTTTGCAATTTTATATCAAAATAGAAAACAAAATCTAATTACAAAACTTGAAAAACACTTTTTTTTTATGAATTTTTATTGATTTTTATAAAGTTTTTAGTCTTTTATAAATTTTAAGTATTTTATAAAAGATAATGAAACACAAAAGCTACAGAAATCAAAACAAATTAAAACAAACACTCAGAAATTTTTGTAGAATTTTTAAGGGAGTTTTTGTATTTTATGGATTTTATAAATTAGACATATACTATTTTTAGGGTTTTTGATTTTTAAAAAATAATAAATAAACTCAAAATACATCACAAAAAATATGAAAAATATTGCATAGTAGTAGGAGCTACTGGTAATTTTTTGAGAATTTTCGGAGTAGTTTTGATATTTATTCAATTAAAAACTAAACACACAGGTTGTAAGGACTTAAACACAATTATTTTATGTTTCTGGGGGTAAACAATAACAGGCATAGAAAGTCCAGGGGTATCTGTGTAAAATGTCCAATTAAATCCAGCAAATGCCTAAATTCAATGCTCACAGGGGCATAATTGCAATTTCAGAAGGCATTCATGCAAACATTAACATTGAAAATGTTCAGGGACAATATTGCAAAACACCATAGTTCACGTGATGAGACACGTGCCTCCAAACAGGGAGGACTAAATAGTAAATACCAGAAACTATAGGGACTTGAATGCAAATAAGTTCAACTATAACTTTTATTTTACAGACTACAACATAAACATAAATAAATGCATGGTAAAAAGGGAAATATACCCTTGCAGAACGTGAGGCACACGTGGGGGCTACATGGCAGCCGTTGATGTGGCGCGATCATGCAGCTCTGGTGGGCGTCAAGTGTCAGATCTGATGCTCTAGAATGGTCGGGGACGTGGGACGCATGTGGACGTCAGATTTGAAATCCAACGGTCTGACATCTGCAGCGGCGGACAGCTCAGATGCGAACTGGTGAGGCTGGCCGATACAATGGTGCGGAGCGCGTCTGGAAGAACAATGTCTGGTGAACTTCACCGGAACCAAGGAGATGCTCCTCATCTCCGATGGATGATCGGAAGGTGCTGACGTGATCGTGGGACGGTTCTGCATCGACCGGGTGGGTTCGATTGAGGCTCCACCATTCAGATGGACGTGGCAAAGACGACGACCTGGAGCAGCTCCGGCGAGCCTCAGATGGGTGCAATAGGGGATCCTCATCACGTGAAAATGGTTGCAATTATCTAGGACTTGGGGCGACGCTCCGGTCTGGGTTATTGGAACAAGAAAGCAAAGAAGTGACGGGAGGCGAAAACGATCTCCGGCGAGGGCGATAGGGGACACCTTAATTCCTACTCTTGACATGATGGAGGAGGATCAGGGTGATCAGGCTGTGGAGTGAGATGGGGGGTGAGCGTACGATTCTATCTGAGCAGTTGGGAGTGGGTGACGAGGCTCCGACCAGTTTGTCGGAGCAAGCGAAGGCGCGACGGTGATAAATGGGAAGATCTCATCAAAACGGAAAAGCGAAGGATGAAAGGGATACCTGAAGGTCTAGGAGTGTTCCCGAGCTCCAGACGAGGGTGGTCGACGGGGTGATGGCCTCGACCTCGATGCAGAAGTCTGGGGAGGCTACTCGCGGTGGAGGTTCGACCACGAAGGGGGAGCTTTGGCTTTGCTGCACCAAATCGACCGCCAAGCGTTGCTCCTAACAACTGTCACTCAACTGGAGGTGGCTAGGGAAGGAAATTGGAGCGAGGCACGAGCTGCCGTTCTGGGGGAGCAGAAGAGAGACTTTATAACATTCCCAGGAGGCTGGAAGAAACAGGTGAGGGTACACGAATTGAAGAAGATCCGCGCCTCCCTAGGTATCTATGAGGGTCTTGGATCCACGGGGAGGATGCAGGCGAGGAATCGGGGCAAGGGCACACGTGACCTGCCTGGGAAAATTTGGAGAAGAAGGTCCGGTGAAGCAGTCGGGTCGGGTCAATCCCTGGAAGAGGGGTTGACCCGGGTCAATGATCTGGCGTGAACCAATCACAGGCGTCCGGGAAAAGACAAAATAGACTACAAGACAAAATAGTAGGGAAAATCAAAATAAATTAATTAAAAATACTAAATGAATTTAAATTTAAAAATTAATAAAATAAAAAATGTTTATTATTTTTTAAATAATTTTTCTGTCATATTTATTTTTTTGAAAAATAAATTACTCTATATACTATATGGAGTATTATATACATGTATAATATACCTATGTATTTTGTACAATTATTTTTAGTTTGTCATTTTTACAAAAAATCTCAATTTTATATTTTATTTATTTACAACATAATTTTTGGAGTACAGAATAATTTTTATTTTATTTTTATTATTTTATTTACAGGAATATAATAATTAGAGAAGGAAATGTATATACATGTATTATGTACAAAGGAGAGAGATTTTTATTTTATTTTTAGAAATATATACAAATAGGTAAAAGCATCTTTTTATTTTTATTTTGGCAAAAATAATTATATATTTACACCATGGTATATACAATATAGAGTGGGCCCTATCTCTCTCTACTTGTTTTATTTGGCGATGAGGCCAATGCTTGGCCTTCTCTTGGGGTTTGGGTCACTCTGTATTTATTCTAAATACCTCCTTCCTTTTTCTTTCCCTTTATTCTTTTATTTTCGCACAAGTACATGCTAATTATATAATATTAACACATGCATGCATAATGCTAACTTATTGTATTTACATCTATTTACATGATGTTTTTCCAAGATAATTAGCTAAAATAAAGGAATAAAGAGTGATGATCAAGGCCATCCCCACCTCCGACCCCTCCTCCTCTATCCCCAACCTGACCTCCCCCTGTCGCCCCTTCCTTCCCCACCTTTGGTCCCTCCTCCTTCGTGCCACTGCTTCATTGAGTTATTCGATAATGGGGACCCTGGGAGGGCCCTCATGGACCTAATTAGCATGAGTCATCCGTGTATGGGTCGATTAGGAGGTAGTTGGGGCATAGGAGGAAGGGGAGGGGGAGGATGAGGTTGGGGCTGAAGACAGGGAGTAGTCTGAATTTGTTTATTAAGATAAAATTGTGATTAATCAATTCATGAAAATTCATTGAATTTCAATAAAATTCACCATTTGATCCGTAATGCTTAATATATATATATATATATATATATATGTGAAAATGCAAAAAATTAGCAATTTGATGGACGGATGGATGGAGGTGTAGTTAATGGAGAGAAATCATGAAGAGAAAGGAAGAAGAAGAAGAACAAATGGAGGAAGAAGATGAGGAAGTTTTGGACAGTTATGCCCCTCTTAATTGCACTGTAGTTTGAAAAAAATCATGATTAAGTTCAACTTATTGACGACTAAAGTAACATATGGGGTATAAGTAATAGAATAACAAGAAGCCAGGGATCTAACTGATATTCTCAAAAGGAGAAGGACATAATTGAAATTACAATATCTCAGAAAAACATACCCGATAAAAACCCTAAAATAAAAATCGCTCTTAAATTACCTCCTTTCGAAGCAAAGGTTATTAGCATGTCAAGAGAACAGAGTTATGCTACCCAAGATTATTAGCAACGTTTGAGTTTCCTCCCATTGTTAGAAGACTTTTGTAATTAAACTCTCTTGATGTTCTATGCATATCTCTAGTGGCCGTTACGAAAAAAGTTTGAGCTTCAAATCAAAATAAACGTATATGTCACGAGAACATGAAATCCGCAAGCATCATATCAAGATAGACAATAAGGTTAGGAGGGAGGTGGACAGTATGCCAATTCGTTGATAAGGATTTAAGGGTTCGTTGTGTTTGAATATTTTTGTATCATTAAGATCTTGCCAAGTAGATGCAAGGAGTTAGAACAAGAAATGAGTGCACATGCATCTTCTCTATAATTAGTTTTACCGAAACTTTAATGTGATGATAAAATAAAGTCAAACCATACGTTTATCATTTTTCTATGTTACACTAATTTGGTTAATGCATGTATAGGATGTAATCTATAGATCGATGTACTTCATAGATATCTCTCTGCCTTGTGAACCTTTCATTGTAGTCTCTTATTGATGAAGAGGAGAGAAGAAAAATGAGTCCTTGTTATGTATCTTTGACATTTATTATGCACATATATTAATAGGGTAGAGAATAGCGTGTTCTAACTTTCTCATCATAACAAAATTTCCCTCCACCATCATTAAAGCGGATCATCATAAGAGCTTGACAACTACTAAACATTCTTGGAATTCAAATATTTGAAAAAGTTAAAAGGAGCCTTGAGAATCATCTTACAAGGAACTAATGATTGTTAATTGATTGAGCTACGAATCTAGACAAAATAATGTATGTATATATATATATATATATCCTAAAAACTTAGTAATTATATTTTTTTATTAAAAATACAAATAATATCACATTAAAAATACTTCCAATGTTAATAAAATTCAAACATAAATTATAGAAAAAGCTAAATCCATGATATACCTAGTACAATGTAGCGTGTATGTATACAAAATGAAATTGAATTGGTTTCGCCAAGATTCGTTGAGTGCAATGCATATAGTTTCGAAAGATATTTCAAGTGAGCTCTTTGAAGATCAAAATTGTAATCGAGCTTAGAGCATTTTCTTTTATTTTTAAGATGGAGTAATCAATGATTGCTTCAGGTTCAAATTGAGAATAGGTAGAATGAGTGTTTTTATGCTTATTAAAAGTCTTTTCTCAAGTGAACGACTGATCCTTCTTATATAAAGGGGGCAATAATTGGTAGAAATCAAGGAATTTGATCGAGTACCAAAGTTACATTTGATCAAGAGAAGCATTCCAATGGACAAATACAATTTTACTTTTTAACAAAAACGTAAAATGGAAATTTAGTCGGTTGGCAATAAAATTAGTCAGTTGTTTTGGAATAGTTGATTGGATTAAAGTTGGTAGTTGACTAAAATTAATTCCTCAATGATTATTAACTAGAAATAACTCCCATAGAATGAGCCGATTGGATAATCAAGAGAAGTTGATTGAATCACAATTAGTTGACTAGAAAAGGACGATAACTAATACTTTCTTTTTACAGTATTTTAATAATGGTCAATTAATAGCCCTGGCAAGCAGCAATTACCAAAAACTTATTTCAACTTATTTTTTACTAACTAGGAGGAAATAATCATCTATTAAACATTAGGAGCATTATCTAAGAAGATTTCCTTCAATCAATTTATTAGTTTATTGTATTTGTTTCACTCGACAAATGTAGATATACAAGAAAATAGACACACTATACACACACATATATGGGAAAAAGGAGCCTACAACCAGAGGTGTAGGTAACTACCTACACCTGGGCTTCTTTTTCATTATTTTTAGTTTTTTTGAAATAAAACCTTGATGGAATTAGATCACCATGTATAACAATGATGCCATTCCAAATTCAACTAAATTCGGAACTTCTATCACCTCCATCAAGACTATCAAATTTTAACGGTCTCATAATTTTTGAAATTGACCCCTTCTAGATGAACGTGTTAGGAATGTTTGTTTTGCATGAAACTTGAAACACATATTCCCCTCAATATATTACGCAAATCCCCCATAAGATTTTCATAAAAAAACTCAAAAATAATGAAAAAGAAGCCTGGGTGTAGGTAATTACCTACACCCCCGGGTGTAGGCTCCCTGCTCCCTACACACACACACATATGATTTTTATCCAATGCGCACAGAGCTCATTAGTGTTTCGGTGAGCACCATTTGTTGGCCACACACGTGTATATACCAATTGAGTGGTTACCTATTTCGAAGGATGTTGTTTTTGGAAGGAGATTAATATGCAAAACGATTTACCAATAAGTGGTATTCCAATTATATCGCGTCCTAAGAAATAGGAAGATCGTTTTGGAAAGAAAACATTCGAATCGATGATTTCTTGCAGAAAATCGAGATCCAAATGCTCATGTCAGTAATATATATATATATATATAATAGTCAAGTAAATGGTTGTTGCGAGATCAGTAATATCCAAAACAACGGTCAGTAATTTACATTTATTTTATTACATGGTGCAGAATTTAGTAATATATACACAATGGACAAGTAAGTAATTGTTGTGATGTCAGTAATATCCAAACAACGGTCAGTAATACATTCATTTTATTACATGGTGCAGATTTCAGTAATATATACACAATGGACAAGTAAGTGCTTGTTGTGATGTCAGTAAAACCATAACAAATGGTCAGTAATTTTCATACGTTTTATTACTTTGAATAGAATTCAGTAATTTAGAGATGATACTCAAGTAATATATATACAATTATCAAGTAAATTGTTGTTTGTGTTCAGTAATGTATATATCTATGTCTTATACCACATGTTCAGTAATATGTGTACGATTCTCAAGTAAAAGCTACTACGAGATCAATAATAACAAAGTAATGGTCAGTAAGTCATGGGCATTGCTCAAGTAAGAAAGTAACTATTTGTTAATGCAATGCACATTACATTAACAATGGTATTACTAACCATTTGTTATGTTATTACTGATCTCACAACACACATTTACTTGACTATTATATATATATATATATATATATATATTACTAAATTCTGTACAATATAACTATTTGGATGTAAATTACTGATTATTGTCTTGATATTACTGATCTCGCAATAAGCATTTACATGACCGAATTATATTTATTACTATCATAACGTTTGGATCCTTAAGCATCCGCATGGAATCATTTATTTGAATCGTTTCTTTCCAAAATCATCTTCCAATTTATAAGGACGTTATATAGTAGGAAATATAGTATTTTTTTAAATACGTGGTAGCCCATAATTAGAAATATAATTATTACTAATACACGTGTATGGCCCAGAATGAGTGCTCATTGAAACGTTAGTGGGCACAGGGCTCACTGGATAAGCCGTCTCTCCCTCTCTCTCTCTCTCTCTCTATATATATATATATATAGGGTTAAATGAGGCTACACCTAGGTTGTAGCCAATTGGCTACTCCCACCCATATTTTTCCCTCATTTTTTATTTCTTTGGAAAATAAAAATTGGTATATTCATCAATATATCCCTCTAACATTCTATTAAAATTTCATCAGAAATAGAGACTCCTAAGCCCTCCATCCATACGTCATTTTTTTAACGGTCGCAGGATTTTTTAAATCGACCATGTTTGGATGGAGGCCGTAGGAGTCTTTGTTTCTGATGAAATTTTAATAGATTGTGAGAGGGATATAATGATGAATTTACAAATTTTTATTTTCCAAAGAAATTTAAAAATGAGGGAAAATAGTTGTGGGAGTAGCTAAGTTGGCTACAACTAGGGAGCATATTCCCATATATATATATATATATATATATATATATATATATAGTGGAAGGGGAAGCTGTTCTGTGTAACAGCCAAGTTGGCTGTTACACGGAGCAGTTTCCCCCATTTATTTTATTTTTTTTCAAATTTTTTTCATGTATATTCATCTATGTATCCATCCTATATGTCATTCAAATTTCGTGAGAAACAAAGACTCTTAAGTCCTCCATCTAGACCGTGTAATTTTTAACGGTCTAAAATTTGTTGTAATCTACCCCTTCTAGATGGAGGACTTGGGAGTTTTTGTTTCTCACAAAATTTGAATGACATGTAGGAGGGATATATAGATGAATATATATGGTGGAATTTTTGAAAAAAAATAAAAAATGTTGGGGAAACTACCTTGTGTAACAACCATCTTGGCTATTACTCAAAACAGCTTCCCCGACCTCATATATATATATATATATATATATATATAGAGAGAGAGAGAGAGAGAGAGAGAGAGGTCAGGGAGGCTGTTCTGTGTAACAACCAAGTTGGTTGTTACACGGAGCAGTTTCCCCCATTTTTTTATTTTTTTTCAAATTTTTTTTCATGTATATTCATCTATATATCCCTCCTACATGTCATTCAATTTTTGTGAGAAACAAAGACTCCTAAGCCCTCCATCTAGAAGGGGTAGATTACAACAAATTTCAGACCGTTAAAAATTACCCGATCTAGATGGAGGGCTTAGGAGTCTTTGTTTCTCGCGAAATTTGAATGACATGTAGGAGGTATATATAGATGAATATACATGATATTTTTTAAAAAAATAATTAAAAAATGGGAGAAACTGCTCCGTGTAACAGCCAACTTGGCTGTTACACAGAACAGCTTCCCTTTCCACACACATACACACACACATGGGAAAGGGATCGTAAACCCAGGTGTAGGTAACTTTCCTACATCCACCCTTTTTTCTTTAATTTTTTTTATTTTTTTGAAATGGATCCTCGGGGAATTTAGATCACTATTTGTCACCGACGTGCCATTCAAATTTCATCTTATTTTGAGTTCCTAGCTTATCCATCAAGACAGTCAAATTTTAACGGTCCCAAATTTGCTGAAATCGACCTTGTCTGATGGACATGTTAGGAATGTCTGTTTTACATGAAATTTGAAACACATATTCTACTTGATATTATAAGTAAATCCCTCAAGGATCAATTCCAAAAAATAAAAAAAATTGATAAAAAAGAGGTGGGTGTAGGAAAGTTACCTACACATGGGTTTAGGGACCCCAATCCCTTTACACACACAATGTGGAGAATAATGGCTAGGAGAGAGAAGGAGAATAAATGAGAGAGAAAGACAATACAATAAAAAATGCAAGTAAATAATACAAGAAAAATAAGGAAAAATAGATACAAGTTGAGTAAATGTATTTTTATATTTTTAAAAGAAATTAACATTTTCAATATTTTATGAATAAATAATAAAAAACATATAAATCCATACTTAGAAAAACAAAGAAACTGTGATTAATAAGGAAATAGGACTTGGGGATAAAAATGGGTTCTAAAATTGGTTTGATTTTTTCTATCTAGATAAATAAACTCAGCCATGGATGGTTTTAAACTCGGTAAAATGAGGAGAGTTGCGTTAGATAATTGATAGTCGGATCTTTTCAATATGGATTTAAGTAAACATTTAGATTTTGTTATTATTGTAGATACATATATGATAACCAAAATGGAACTTTATTTTTTATTTGTTGATGTTCTATGAATTTTTATGGTTTTTTGGAAGTTTTGTAATGTTATTTAATTTTTACATAAAATGTGAAATAAAAATCCAAATTCAAAATTTCTAATATAGTAAAAATAATACAAAATTTTTTTGTATAAATAATTCAAAATTTCTAATTAGCATCTAGATGCAACTTGTCCACAATTTTTTATATAAATAAAGTAAAAATAATACAAAACTGAAGGTTGTTTTGAGGTTTTTCGTTTTTGTAAATGGAAGCAATATAATAAAATTCCAAGAATAATCGGTCATGTAGACATCAAAAGGCTATGCACGCATATTTTAGTTACTCAATTAGATATGATGTGCACTTGTAATAATTCATTGGCCCAACTTTCCAAAAGTTCTAAGAGTGCAAGTTACCAGTTTTTCAATGATTTATTTTTCACAAGTTTGTTGACACTTAAATCCACAAAACATCTAAAAATCATATCAAAGTGACATGAGACGAACTTTTTTAGGAATTAAGCAATAAAATAAGCACCTTTCATTAAATAAATCCTAGATAATTCATGACAACTCCAATCATTACAACCTAAATGCTCATGTGGTAGATCGTGAGTTGTTGAGCATGAGCTTATTTTAGGTCTAAAAACATAATAGGGGTATAAATATATTAAGCGATAGTCTGGGGTTTTCCTTACAAAATAACACAAGTTATTTAAATAAAAACTATGCCCAGAGTAGTCTTGGACTCTGACCTCCTTTGCTAAATAGCTGTAGCGCATTATGCGCATCGGCCGCAGTAAGGCTGCGGTCAATTGATGCGGGCGGGGTTGGAGCTATGGATGCAAACGGTCGGATACGGATACGGATACGGATATAGGTATTACCATATCTTTATCCGTTTTTAAATACGAATACGGATGCGGATACGGATATTGACGGATATTAAAACTATCTTACCATATCCTTGAAAAACGGATACGGATGTAAAACGGATATTGATCGCACACGAGGAATGTTAGAAATACTCTATAGAATCGACTTAAATATATACAAATTGGATGGAAAACGGATGATATTAATTTACTAAATGTGTTTGTATCATAAAGATTATATAAATATGGTAAAAGGAGGTAGAGAATTATGTTATATATTGTTAAAAATAAATCTACGATTATATTTATATATGAAAATGGATATACGGATACGGATACGGATGTTTGCGAATATCAAAACGATATCCATATCCGTATCCATTTTAAAACGGATACGGATGTCAAAATCTACATAAAACAGATACAGTGACGGATCGGATACGGATATATCCATATCTGTTTGCATCCCTAGTTGGAGCTCAATGCAAATACCCAAAATGTTGACGACTTTATTGCAAGAATGCCCTCTTGCACGCGAAAGGCACGTGATGAGGCCGTTGGATCTGGGTTGGAGGCTTCTCTTCAGTGCTTGACCGAGTGGTTGTCTTGGAATCACATGGCACACTTTGATGCATCAGGTTTGTTGAGCATTGGTTTATCTACGGACAGCTACGATTAAAGGAGATTCTTGATCCGCAGTAGCCGCTTGACCTCCTTTCCTAAAGCTTTGAATTGTGCACCGGTCGGATCATATATCATAAGATTCAGCTCGTCAAGAGTAAACCAATAGAATTTGTTTCGTGTAATTCAGACGTCATTTCTAATTGTTATGATTTTTGGAAGAAAGGAAAGTAAGTGGGTTTAAGATGTAATTAACTTTTAATGATCGTTACTAAGATTGATTAGTCATGATTAAAGTAACTAATGGGATTGAAGAACGCTAATAACCATTAGCAAACACTAATCAAGTCAGAAAAAGTTAAGTTCAAGTCGCAAAAGTAAAATCGTGATTCGTGAAAGTTGATCACGATAAGCACTAATTAAGCATCATTAGCGAATCTCAAAATTTTTGAAAAGTTCTAACTTAAGTCCTAAATTTCGGATAAGCTTTGACCAAAATCATGGGCCAAAACTATGGACCGCTAATCGCGGTAAGGGTTAAACCATGATTTACTAACCTGGTTAGCGTTTATCTGAAGCCTATAAATAGTCCCCATGCCCCTTCATTATCTAAGATTTCCACTACCACCACTATCCTGAGGGCTAGGATCGAGAGATCGAGAGGAGGAGAGGGAGGTGGGGAAGGAGCGCAAGCGAAGCGTTGTCGGGGGGACGAGGAGGAGGAGGACGGTACAATCCTCTCCTAGTTGGCTTAGTGTAGGAGGTAAGTAGCTCTAACTTGAGCTGGGTTCTCGATTCATCTTCCTTTCCGATTCGTTTTGTGTTGTGGTTCGAGGAGAAATCTGTAATATCCTACTTAGGTGCAGGTAGATATGCACGTCAGTGATCCATATGATTCGCCACACACTTCACTCACCTAAGACACATGGTGTTTACCGATTCTCCATCGCTTGTAGTTCGATTATATTCTTTCGGTTCGTTGTTGTTTTCCTCTCGATGATTTTATAAGGGAAACTCTTTCTATTTTTTTTGAAATATGTCCCGATATAAGGGGAAACTCTACCAAAAATATCATAGAAATATGTCCCAATATAAGGAAAAATTCTGCCAAAGTTTTCCCAAAAATACTACCTCATATAGAAGGAAGTTCTGCTGAAATTACGAGAGAAAATATTTTCTTCACATTCTCCGTGTTCTTCATTCATTTTTGCGTTATTCGTGTTCTTCGTCCGTTCTTCACATTCTTGGCAGTTCTTACTGTTCTTGATATGAAAGTGAAATTCATTCATTTCAAGAGCTGTAAATCACAATTTCTGAAAATGAATTACAATAAAGCACTGCATATGCGAGGGAGAACTTAATTAGGTAACAAAATCCTACCTTTTGCTATTGGATTTTCATAGAAGATTATTGAAATTTCTGATTTTATGTTCTTTGCTACGAAGGATCCTACTTTGCTATTTTTGAGAATATATGGAAAGTTGCTTGTGATTCCTATTAAAATAATGGTTCATCATTGAATTGATGCAGTGGCTTGGAACGTTAGGTTTCAGGAGTTTAAATAAACATAAATATGAGTATATATTCATAGGAATTAATATATATATATATATAATGCAAGTCTATACTCAATGTTGATGAATATGCAAATCGAAGGCTTAACAAAGGAACTACATCATGAGAATTGATGTGTATTGAAATAAATCCTGAAAGGGATCATGTGTTACGTTAGGAACGACTTGGAGTAGATACTACAGGTCGAGCATGCATCCTATATGTTTGTCAGAAGAACATTCGTATTGGTAGGTCATACCTAATACAATTGCCTTATTATGATAAGCGTGCATGAAATGAATGATTTGCAATGTATGGTACTCGGTTCCACTAGGCGGGTTGACTGACTGAAGATTTGGTTGTGCCATGTGAAGGCACATGTGGTTGGATAGCGGCTGGATCACGATAACATGTATTTAAAGTCACTATTATATGTCATTAAAGGTTAGCATGTGGTTTTAAGCTACCGAGTCCTCGAGGACAGTGCGCTTGTTTGTTTGTCAGGCTGAGGGTTTGAAACCCTGTATAATAAAAGAAAAGGAAACTGTCAGGGTAGTATTGGGGGATTGGTTGAGGTGACGTGCGACAGTATCAACTCATCATGTCAACATAATCTCCAATCTCAAAGTGTCCACATCTTCAAAGTTCATGAATGGTGAGGTAAATTCTCTGGACTAATGTCTGATGTGGAATATAATGAATATGACTCAAACTAATAAAAAGAAATGAAACTTTTTGGCATAATAAGTTTTGCTAAACTACACTACTTATTTACTTTTCTCTTCTTTGTTACTTAGCATTCACTAATCTTTGTCTCATGATTTGTGAAAACCCAATAGGCATCGGAGAGTCATCGCAGGGACAATAGTTATCTAGCCAGTCATAGTAGCCTCACTCTGTAAGGTAGTTGGTAATCTTTTTATATATTTTCTTTCCAGCTGATGTACATTTAAATGGTTATAGTAAGGTAAGGTACTATGTAGACTATTTTGTGAATGGAGAAGTATTAAATACTTCCTCCTTAATATTTTTAATTGCTATCTATTTCTGAATGTTAGTTGTGATCACTAAGTAAATTATTACAGAGTAATTAGATCCGGATATGGGAGGATTGGGGTCATGACAGTTTGGTATAAAAGCCTGATTACTCTAGTAAGTAATTCAGTAATTGACAACTCTGAGCGGTATTCAAAATCTATGGACGTATTAAGATCCTTTGATCTTAATAATAGACTGCAGTACCTTTCACAAGTCATTTGTCCCTTATGTACATCATGCTAGGTAGAATAAGGACTAATCGATAGCATCTATTCACATGAGGATCATGACAAACCAGGACATGGTCAGACAAATGGCTACATTTATGGCAATGCTCCTATAGATGGGGCAAAGATAGTTGGCATTAGAGCATAGTCTCAATGCTAGGCTGAGAAACTCATGTAATCCAAACATGTGAATACTAAGCTAAGGGTTATGTTAACCCTTCTTAGGAAGAATCTAGCTTTATAACTCCATGGAGTAGGCTCCTAACCTAGTTGGAGGAACCATGACGGAGGCCCTTCTTAGAAAAAATTGTAGGAATCCAATCATAAAAATAAGTTTTCGATAAAAGTACAAAACCATTATTTGATCAAGGGACAAGAAGGTCAAGTATTCAAATCCAAGAGATCATAGATGAATGTGTAGTATAGCTTGTAGGATATCATTTACTTGTTTCTTTACTACTTATTGAAATATAAATAATTGTGACATCATCTTTGGAATGGACTGGTTAGAAAGGCGTGCATGCCTACACTAGTTCGAAAAGGTAGTAACTTTAGGCCTTCTGATTCTGTAGAATTATAGTTCATTGGAAAGACATCCAATGATGACGTTGAATATATCATTACTCTAAAGGTTCAACAACTGTTAGAGTAAGGGTACCAAGATTGTTTAGCTTATGTATCCACTACATCAGGGTCAGATAGAACAATAGAAGATGTACCTATACTGTGCAAATTTTCTTATGTATTTCCAGATGAACTACCTGGATTACTGATGAATATGTGATTAATCACTCTAAGGGCCCGTTCGGTTCGGGAATAAGAAGGAAAAAGGATGGGGAATAGAGAGAATAAGGGTCTATTCTTTGTTCGGCTGGAGGATAGGAATAAGGAGAATAAGGTGAAATAAAGGTAGGTAAGGTGGGATAAAGAGAGGAATAAGAGTGAAATAAGATGGAATAATGGGGAATTGTCGTACCACTGGGAACCATGTCAGGAGGAGAATTGGCACCTTATTCCAGGGCTTATTCTCCAACCAAACATGATATAGCTTTGTTCCCGAGTAATTAGCTGCATTTCATCACTTATATTGCATAATTAACATTCATGCATGTGTAAATAATATCTGCATTTTAGCATTATATTTGCATTAAATAAGGAGCTAAATTTAGTTGTAAATATTCACATGTATATTAGCTAAAATCACCTATTTGTATATATTTTATACTAACTCCAAATTCGATGAAACCAACTCTATTATGTACATATTCTAACCCTAATAAAGAAAAATATTAAAAAAATACTAACTTGTAAAATTGACCAATAAAATCTGAGTCCAAGTTTGAAACTAGGAGCCTTAAAATGCACATATCTCTCTCATACAGTGTCCGATTTAGGTCTACTCACTTTTAATGTAATATACTTTCAAAGACCTTCAAAACAAGACTGAATTTATTAAAATCCGAGATCGTATGTGAAAACTTGGGTTTTGGGACCCTATTGTATATTGTACTTATTTTACCCTTCAACTTTCTCCCTTCATTTGACCTCGTTTTCGTTTGTGGCCAACGTGAAACTTGTAGATCTCATGGAGTTCTACAACTTTCATGTTTTGAGTTTTTCTAAATTAGACCATTTTCACCCTCTTTTTTCAGGTCTTTCTTCAGAATAATCTGATTGGGCCACGTGGCGCCTTCTGGTTGCACCACACAACCCATCTATCCACGCACCCACGCCCTGCTCTATCCGCCATCTGATTACCCTCTCTCCCTTCAGATCATCACCGTTCACTTTTGCAGCAGTTCCTAGCCATTCAATCCACTTCCTGATCACATAATGGCCATCCGCTAGCGCCTCGCCCTCAGTGTGCCACGTGTAGCATATATCACCGCACGATCATCTCCAAAATTCCTCCATCCCAGCCGCTCATCTCAGCTTTGAACATCAGCCCTCCGATCAGATCACAGATCAAATCATCATCATTCATTACCGCCTTCTTCACCTCACGACACATGGCGCTCTTTGCGCCCTTCGTTCCATTCGCCTTAGATCTAATTTGATCCGCCCATTCGCACCCATCTCATGGCCGTTGGATCGTGAGATCCAATGGCCAAGATCTCATCTTCCACCTCTAGCCCCCTTCCTCTCCCACGTTCTCCACGGTGCACATAGACTTCCCCCTTACCATTTCCCCCATCATCTCCGCCTTCTTCTCTACTCAATAACCACCTCACGACATAGCCATACCCTTCACCATCCTCGCGGGCAACTTCTCGACCCACGATGTCCTCCCTATCGCTCCATCTCCTCCACAAAAACCTCACCCCCATCACTGGAACCCCAAAACTTCTTTCTATAAATACATCACCTCCGCCCATTTCACCGGCATCCGCCATTTTGAGACATGGGAGTGAGATCTAGAAAGGGCATCATCGGTGACAACGAGAGGCACCTCCATCGAGCGACAACCACCTCGTGTCTTGGCGAGATCTGGGAGACCAAGTCCTCCTATCACAGCTCTTCCCCGAGCTGCTCCAGCTCCTCCTCCGCCGTGGAGTCGAGCGATCATTGGAGAGCGTTCTTCACTCCTCCACGTTCCAGGTGCATATCACAGGTAAAATTTCTCTTCTTTCTCATCTCCATTCTCCTCTTCTTCCTTATCCTCTTTTCTTCTCCTTCCTGCACAATTCCCTTGTTCCATTCGAATCCTCTGTTCCACATTTTGTACCACCATTTCATCATCTCCGCTCAAATAGGCCTCCACTCCACCTCGCCCATAGCACGCTTCAGCTACACCTCTAACCTTGTAGGTGCCAAAGAGCTCAACCGCCAGAGCTTCATCGGAGAGGAGTTCGCAACCTCCATATCCTACATCCGACACTGACAGCCTCCTCCAAACGTCGCCGCGCCTTGCCCTTGCTTCGAGCTTCGTCGATTAGCTTCCTGGACACTCCAGGGAGCTACGTCGGGACCAGAGAAGAGAGGCGGAGCATGGAGACCACCGCCGGAGTCCCGTCTCCACCACCTACCTCACGGAGGAGGAAGAACACCAGAATCGCCCGCTACCATTTGATCGACAAGATCAGACGGTCCTCAGATAAACATGCCTCCTCGCTATCTTCATTCAGGAGCTGCTCGATCTCTATCATCCAACGGTGGACACACAACCACGTCATCACCTCCCCACAAAGCTACCACCGTCTGATCGGTTATGATCAAGCGGTTCACAATTGGCCACGTCACCTCCTTCGCAGTTCACAGGAGCCGCTCGATCTCTATGATCCGACAACCAACAATCATCTACATCGCCACCCGAACCTCCTCACCTGACCTCAGCTTCGAGTTCCAACGAAGCGCCAGTTACAGCCACGTGTAGGCCCATTCCGAAGAGATCGCCGAACCGATAGTGCACGTGATCTGTACGTGTGGACGTTGGGTAATTTGTAGCCGCGCCCCTACAAGTTCTGGAAATTGCATTCACATCCCTGCCAATCAGCATCACGTGAGGTGCACGTGGTCTCATGGGTCTTTTGCATCGAAGTCCTCATCAGTCTAGGTAATTGCACTTCAGTCCTGTAAGCACATTTCTATTTTAATCAATTTATTTCTATTTTGCATCCGTACCCCTGTGTTTGCATGTTTATTTAAGTGTCCATTTAGCATCATTTTGTCATTCCAAAAATTACATATTGTAGAATATCTTAGATTTTATCATTGTGAAGGCTTGTTATATTTTCGTGAGCTTCAAAGAATTTAATATAATTATTTAGTGGAAAATATCATATTTCACCACTGTTTGCCTTTAAGCTCCAAAAATCACCAAAAAATCACAATAGGTCTAGTTTAAGTAGTTCTACATTATGCCCAAAAATCACATCACTTGCATGCATAACGAGGCCTTAATAAATTAACTGGTATTTTGCTTAATTGATTTTTATAGGTCCTAAATTAATCATTTTGAGGTCTAGTAATTTTCCTGGACGTCTCATATAGAACTATCTAGGATAATTTTTATCTCTGAAAATTATTTAATTTGATATTTATTAAAATTAGTTTTGCAAAACCACCCTACATTTATTTTTAATTCATAGTTATTTCATATAGATTCAAAAAATTCCAAAAAAGTCGCAGTAGCTTAATTTCATTGCATTTAACATTGTAGCCAAGTTTCATCATTTTTGGACTTAATTTGACTATACTTTACATTTTAATCTTCGAAGATGATCCACATTAAATGAACAGCGAAGACAAAAGTGTCGCTGATGCGACCTACAAGAGACCTCTCATTCAAATAACAATTAACCCATAATAAAATATAGCAAAATGTGGAGTTAAAATTTATTATAACTCTACAAAAAAGTTGTATACTGTGTAAGCATGTGTAGAGGTCGAACTTAGGGAATAGAAGATAGATTGGTCAATAAATCTAAAAAAAATATTCTTTTATCTTATCCATTTATTGTTTTCTGGGGTTTTTAATTTTATCATTATTTTATAGATTTTAATTTTTTAATAATTTTTTCCTTTTTTATATTTTCTGATTTTTATATTTCCTTTTTCTTTTTAAATACATTATAAGAATAAGTCTCTATATACAATATAAGGTATAATAATTATAAATACCAATAAAAATAATTAAAACATAGAGAATAAAATGTTCTTATGTTTTATATATTTTCTAATGTTTTATGTTATTTTTATGGATTTTATTTCCAATTTTATGTATTTTAAAATAAAAAATATGATGAAATAGGGATTAAATAAATATGCGAATTGAATTGAAGATAAAAATCACGAATAAGGTCCAAAATTCTTTAGATAAATTTTATTACATAGATAATAATATCAATAAAATCCAGAAACAAAAATAAATATTTTTAGGTTTTTGGTGGTTTTTAATATTGTTGGATTTTGGAGGTTTATAATTTTTATGCCTTTTATTTTTCTACTTTTAGGGATTTTTATTTTGGAGTTATAAAATACTAAAATACACAACATTTTTTTTGGAATTTTTCAAAACATTTTTCATTTTTTTGTAATTTTTAAGTTAAATAGGGACATAATTTGCTCATTTTGATTTTTAATAATGGAAAAAATGCCTAAAATAAAATCGAAAAATGTGACGTTAAAATACATGCTAACAAGCATCTATCCCTATTTTTTCATATTTTTGGGGCATGGATGCTATTTTAAATAGATGAAACTCAGTCACAAAAAATACATGTACTAGGAAGGGCATATTTGCAAATAAAATCAAAGACATGGATATGTATGAAATTTTCCAAGAAATATACAATGTATATTTAAATTTATTGGACTAAATATAAATACAAAAACCAGCAAGGGTTTACATGTGATTTGCCTATCTCACATGGGACGACACTTAAGTTGAGCTGGACTGGACCAAAAGGCAATATGCAATAAATACATGGGTCTTATGCAAAATGTTCCAAATTTATTTATGGTATGAAAATATTTACAAGACTAATAAATAAATAAAAAATGTGAGGGGTCTAGTTTGCAATGTACCCCCAAAGGCGCTCCATCGTGCGGTTCCGATCCTTCCACTTGCCACGCGTCGTCAACGTAGCCTATGATACCTCTTCGACGATCGACACTTCATATCTGATCGTGATGCTTCATCAACGATTGAAGGGTTCAGGGAATGGACAACTGAGACTAAAACTGGAGCACCCTCTTCATCGGACTACTACTACTATGATGAAGTATAGGAAAGAAGGTTCCCCCCCTGAGCTTCGTAACTTCATTCCTCCTCCATTCGATAGTCTTTGGCAATGATCTGTGGATCTACATGACCGAGGAGGTCTTCTGCAACTAGTGATACCCTCAAAATGGTCTGGGGCTTATTGGTAGAGCCCTGGAGTGTATTGCACCTAAAGGCATCCTTCGAGTCTCGAGCGGGGCTCAGACACCCCCTTCAACGGCTACAAGTTAGATAAACACAATGGTGATGCTGCAGTGAAGGACTTGGTCTTTATTGGCTGGAGATATGCGGTGGAATGATGAAGGAGCGACGAGGTCTGACGAGGTGGCGGAGGAGAACCTTGATTCGTAGAACCATAAGGGTTCTGGTTGGTCAAATGGGTCTGGGAGATGGAGAAGGTGCTGGGCAAGATGTGTAGGTGGTCGTGGGAGTGGGAACAAGCATGGTTACAACGAAAACACAGCTGGAGCTTGAGAGCTCTGGGGAGGGGACTAATCTAATTTATGCAAGTTCATTAAATAAAACACAACATAAAAGGAAGGGGTTTGATGATGCGGGAAATCGATGGAGAAAGTGAAAGGGACTAAGATGAGATGAAAATCAGGGTGAAGTGACAGTCAGATGATGACGATCTTAACCTGGAATCTGAGCTCTAGGAATTGGGAGTTTTCAAATTTGAGAACTACCCGCTCGATTAAGCTACGAACTAATGACACAAAATGATGATTAGACTACGAAGTTACCTAGGAATGATGGGAAATAAGCTCAACGAATCCTGGGTGCTCTGGAACAAAACCAACCGGCAGTGCTCCAGCGGTGGGGTGGATGCACCTTCTTCGCTTGTTCTCCTCGTTGCAAATCATGAGCTTCACCTTGTTGTCACCATGGTGAAGCTCAAGGAAGAGATCTGAGGGGATAAAGCTTGAATAAAAGGGATCAACAAGTAAAATGAGCCAGGGGGATATATTTGTAGGCGATTTTTGAGCAAGATTTGGGGGGCGATGGCGTGCGATCGAGCGAGGTTAGGTGGAGATGCGAGGATGGGTGTGGATGAGGGATGAGGGGGCTACATGATGGTGGTGGTATTGAGGTTAATGAATTAAGAAGGAGGTGTGGAGAGAATGGAGAAAAGGGCAGCCTCGTGAGTTCTGACAAGTGTCAAAGGGAGGTCGGACAATTGACCTATGGTAAAAAAAGAACGTGCCTGGTTGGTCCACGTGGACCAACCGGGAAATTCCAAGGCAAAAAATGCCTTGGAAAATGAATATTAAACAGAATTTGATTTTATTATTTTTATGTTAAAAATAAAAAAATTTCTTATCTTTTGTAGTATTTTTGTGCATTTTTATTTATTTTTAAAGGTGTTTATTTACAAGTTATTATTTTTTAGGGTACATGTATAAGTATAGTTACCTATGTTTTAGGTATTTTATTTTTATTTTTTATTTTTTATTTTTGATTTTATTATTTTATTTTATTATTTTATAAAATTGTAACTTATTCTTATATACGTAAATATATTTTTATTATAATTTTCTTTTATATTGTATACATTTAATTAAATAAATGTATTAATTGTATATGTATAATTATAGGCAATTCATCTATGTACTTTATATACATATTTTATTTTAGTGTTTCTTTATGGTTTTATTCCTTTTTAATATGTACATATATTACAAGTAATATTTATAAAATTATAAAAATATAAAATTATAAATAATGATTAATAAAAAATGAATATTTCAATCAGGTATACTATATAATAGGGGGCCATAACCTAACTTTCACACCTTAACTCCAAAAAAATATGAAACCACTCAATTAAATAGCTTATTAAAAGTCATATACAATTAAAGATGATTTTGATATATTTTGAGTTTTTATTTGAGAGATATGGGTCTCTGAAGTTCGGCTTTTGGAATTTTATTTTGTGTATAAAGTACACTGTGTATTATTTTTGTGTGAAATAAATTTTGTATTTTTCTTTATATTATTGTCTACAACTCTCATGGATAAAGTTTCATTATTTGAGGTGTAAATAATAAAGAATAAAATAGGTCCCAATAAGAAATTATTATCCTATTTGGTAGAGTGATTTGTTCTGCATTTTCTGTATAATTAGCCACCCTATCTCCCCCTACTTTATTCCTCGTCGACTAAATCATCATGATGACTGAGTCTCGGGGGCTATGATCACTTAAGTGTCCTGTACATTTTGCTCTTTTTCTTTTCTTTCCTTTTATCTTTTATTTTGTCTATAATACAATGAATATATAGTATTTTATATAAATTAATGATCATTTATTTTGACAAATTAATGATACATGCATGCATTTAGCTATGGTTTAAAGGCCAAAATAAAAGAATAAAGGTGGTGAAATGGAGATTCATCACCCCCTATACTTTCCTTTGCTAGACCCTAGCAAACAATCTATAAGTGCAAAGAAGATTCATTACCCCCCTATAATTTCCTTTGCTAGACCCTAACAAACAACCTATAAGTGCTAAGAAGAAAATAAAGAAAAGAAAAAGAAATAAATTGGAATAATTTTTGACATTTAAATTTGTCTTAATAATGTCAAAGTTTGGAGCTCAGAGAAAACCTTTGTATTAACGATGTGAGCGGAACCACTTAGAGGTTAGGATTTGTGACACAATAGCCTTTAGGTTCCAGACTCCTATTATCCAGTCCAATTCACAGCCAGGTGAAAACCGTTCTCTCAGTCACATACTCTTGCTACCTTGAAATGATAGAACCATGTGTGTGAAATTGTTTAGCTCTCCCCAGATAAAACTATAGAACTACAAAGGTGTCTTCTCTTCTGATAACTTGTCCTCGTGGAGTCAGATATTTCCTTCTAAGATGAGGTGCTTCTGGCCTTTACAACCGAAGGGGATAGGAAGTTAGAAGAATGGGAAGAGAAGTGGGAATGGACCACTGTAGTCTTCATCCCCAAATGAAGTCGCTCAGTGTAATCGGATCTTCACCAAGAAGCAGGATTTTTCCGAAGCTCATATTTGTGGAATTTTTTGTTGATGGTTATTTGAATATTTTTTTGTCTTTGTAGCTTCTACATTGTTGTTTGTGCCTCTCTGGATATAGCATCTTTTATTCCACCCACTATTTTGGTGTCTTAGAAAAAGCTACGTCGGTAGAACATCCCTCACATGAAGTATTAATTCAATCCATCTCCAGTATTTAGATATCATTGTTATCAGAAGAAGTGTGTTAGAGTACCGATGTCGGTAATCCTCAAGAATGGTTCCTCAACCACCCTTGACGAAGCGATCTTGCATTGTCCTGACTTAGACCCCAAGATTTTTCAACAGACCATCTGGGTTGAGCTAAGTGTTAAGTGTGAGGTTTCTTGTCAAGTAACTGTCTCAAGAGTCGTATGGATGATGTGAAGGGTTTTTTTCGACACATTGAATTGACTCATGAACATAGTCTTATGGAATCTAAAGAATTAAGCCAAGTCAACATGAAGTATCTCCAATTCTAGTCCTCAATTGGTTCATCTGAAAGTAAGTGTATTATGATCTACATAAAGATCCATTCTTCAAGCTTTATTCAAACTTGTTCAATTGCCTAGATTACTCCAAAAAATGCTCATGTTATCTACAATGCAGGAAAATATTTTTGTGGTACAATTTTTCAGTTTTTTGAACTTTTTATGGATTTTCGAAAAGATGATGCAAATGCAATTTTTTTAAAACTTTAAAGATTTTTGAAATGTTTTTGGTATTTTAGTTTTGCAAAATTTTTTGGGATTTTTTAAAAACAAAAGATTTTGGTTGTAACTAGGTTTAAATATTTCATGGGGATGCATCTTATATTTACAAGAGTTAGGTTTTTTAAGAATTTACAAGGGATAAGTGATCTTTTTTATAGAAATATATATACATTTAATAAAGGATTTTAGAGTGATGTACATATTCCTCAAACTTATTTGAAAATGATTTTACAAAAGAATTGGGAAAACTATAGTCCAAATAATTTTTACAAACAATTTTTACAAACCATTACATACATTTGAAAATCTTTTTGCAAAAGGTTTTCCAAAAATATATATAGTTTTTTCAAAATATTTTTGCAACCATTTTCCAAATATTTGCACATTATTTTTTCGAACATTTTTATTTTACACAAAGAAATTTGCAAACAAAATATTTTACAACATATTTTTCAAATAGTTTTCAAAAGATTTTTTCACTAAGATTTTCAAACTATTTTTCAAACATTTTGCAAAAGTATTTTCACATGATATATTAATCAGTATGTACAAAAATTTTGAGGAATAATAAATATCATCTTTATTAAATAATTTGATACATTTGTGTACATAAAGTGTTTTAGCCTTATTTATTGAAAATACGAAAGTACGAGTCATGGCTAAAATATATACACAGTATATATTGACCCCGATATACTTATCTTGTTCTATGTCCTCAAAGATCGAAGAGAAAGGAAGACATAACTCGTACTAAATATAGAGAAGTCTATACAACTAAAGAATAAGAAGTCGACCGTTCCCCTATACTTAGGATCAATTAATCCTAAATGCAACAGTTTGTATACAAATGCAGGGAGGATCGAGGGTGGGAAACAAATGAATGATTAACTCAACGAATCATCCTGACTCCCCCTATACATAGGGTAAAATATCCCTAAGTACAGAAAGAATGTCTAAAGTTGAGGAGACAGGCGAGGGATCAAGGAATGAGCACCTAAATGTATTCATTCCCCTATACTTAGGATGAATCATATCTAAAGTATAGCAATGATGTATGGGACGAATATGACTTCTTGGAAGATTTATATAATAAAAAAGGAAAAGAAGAAAAGAAAAAGAAGAAAATGATTAATTAATCAAAAATATTTTTGCTGGCATCGTCTGAATGAGTGGAAGCTGTTGATGTGAGTTCTTTTAGCCATGTGCGCTCGAGGCGAACCATTCATGCACTAAATGTTATTGTAATATATGATTTATCAATAAAAGTTATTGATTCTTTTCACTCCCTTTGTGAGATTAAATAGATGAATGCACTATAAGGTCCTTCTGTACAGTTAGGGTTATATACCATGGTTGTTTAATAATCATACAACTGTTGATTCAATAAATTGAATCATAGAAGCCAGTGTTTGGATGAATATCCGAGTTAGATTGATGACTCATCAAGCATTGTCAAATGATTGTTAAGAGATGATCTCCGACTTGAATTCAAAATGGCAATCCTTCTTCATACGGGCTGATATCTGACCGATCTCTTGATGCAGGTCTCTACATAGGAATAGATATTCAGAGGTGTCATATTAGTTAGGTCAAGGAGTTGACTTAACAACAATGAGATAACCAAAGTCCTATCTCGCACTATCTCGATAAAGGCACACATCCTCCTACCAGAGACAGATTTGTTACTATGTGTTTGAGTGTGTACATTTGGCACACCAATACGTTGATCAAGGTCTATACACCGGCACATTGGTGTGTATGCAAGGGCATATGAGTAATATGATCTCTCAAAGGGATCATACAGGTTCACTTGTGAAACAGGAGATATGAGCTTACTCATGAGGTATTGGGACCGACCAAATTCCATGCATGGTCGTCGTGCTTCAGAAGAATGACACGAATTCGAAGGTATGATATATGCTTCTGGAAAGAATATGATCGATACCAAATCCCAATGACCAAGAATGAGAAACTTGATGATGAAACCCTGAAGATGATAGTGTAAAATTGATCTATATCTTCAGGTTTATCATAGTTCTTCGAGTATGCATGATGTACATGTATTACGAATACATGAAGGTGATGTGATCATAAACAATTGTATAACCATGATGCTTCCATTCCGAGGGAGTGATGAAACATGTCTGGATTTTATTGACTCTTCTTGGTAGAGAAGTAATCTGATCTTGGTCCAAATATTAGACATTGATCTGAATGAGATTCAGATGTAATGAGAAGATTAGATTTAAGGCCTTGATGAAATCAAGCATCTATGAGAGGTCCATGGGATCTGGATTTGAGATGTAATCTCAATATACAAGTCACTATATGTGGAACAATACAATCGCCCTATCCTTATCTACAAGTATCTGCGGAGAAAGCGCATTATTCTTGAAAGAGTTCAAGAATAATTCCAAAGTTGAATTATATCTAAGCATTAAGAAATGAATGATTAAATGTGATTTATTTGTCATGAATGATTAAATGATTAAGTGTGGTCGTCACCCTCTTCTTGAGGAGATAATGTTGGTCTTCTCATTCTCTCTTCTCTAGTCAAAAATGATTTGAATTCAATCTAATGTTGTTGATTTATCAATGAAAACTAATTTAAATTAAATCATTTTATGTTGTGTTTTTTACATCAGACCTGAAGACCCAGATCATGTGTCTCTAGGAGGCACAAACGGCTTCTCAACCCCGTCTCAGGTCACCGACAGATCCGAGCAACAACGGGATTTCGTCCCGACACTCTAGCCAGCCCAGACAGGTACACCATGTTCAAGCGGAGTCGTACCAGCAGCCACAACAGTTCTACCAGCTACCACCATCCCAGGACAATCAGATGGTGGTCTACCATCTGGATCAGCCCCTGGTAGTCCTTCCCCCACCCACGTACGAGCAGGAGCCGTTGATAGATGTCAACTGGATCTGGTATGACCGACCTCAGCCTGGGATCCGACGAGACCATCCCAGATTCTGTTGGTTGGTCGGAGGTACCAGCTCCCAACAACAGCCTCCAGTTCAGGGTGGCCAGTACGGTCAGCAGCGAGAGCAGCAACAGCCCCTGTTCCCACCACCATAGCAGCAACATGCACATCCATACCAGAAGCATGGTCCTCGTCCCTATCAGTAGGGGCAGTCTTGGAGGCAACAACAATAGCCTCAACAGTATCACTCCCAGTACCCCTCTCACTCTCATCTACAATAGCAACCTCAGTTTCAGAGAGGCCACCCATCAGGTTCTCATGGGCCCACCTATGAGAACCCCGCTTTGGACGATCTAGCCCACCTCATGTCCGAGCAGCAGGCCACCTTCCGACGGGAGATGGACGAGTTCAGGCAGGAGATGAGAGAGATAGTGAGAGGGAAGGCTGTCATTCCTTCCCAAATTGAGTCGAACTCGAACAACCTGAAGAGGAAGTCTGAGTATGTAGAGTTCACAGAGATTACCACTCCTAGTGGTTCACTTAGTGATGTTTCAACATATCATTTTGATGCTGATTTTGTTACACTTAAGAGTGGTTGGATGCCAGTGATTTAACCGAAATTAGGTGGTGTTAAGTTCAACACAAAGCGTGAACTCAGTCGAAGTGTCAACCACACAAATCTCGATTAAAGTCAACAATCAACCCACAATAAAGATCAACAAATTAAAACTAATGTGGAGTTAAAATTTATTTTTAACTCTGCACAAATGGTGTATAGTGACAAGTATGCAGAGAGTTCGAACACAGGGAGCAAGCAGGGTAATTCAAGCAAATGTAAGCACAAGTGTGTGTGTGTAAAGTGTCTACACTAAGCAAGCAATTACAATTTTTTGTGGGTTTTTAATTTTTAAATTTTTTTTTATTTTATTTTTTTTTGTTTTGTATTTTGATTTTTAATTTTCTGATTTTTATAATTTTATATTTTATATTTTTCTTTTTCTTTTTCAATATTGGAATTTAAAGACAATGGAATAAAAGACAAGATAGAATATTTATAAAACTAAGTAAAAATTACCAAACATTCAGAAACAAATTGTTTTTAGTCTTTTTAGGGTTTTTTACTGTTTTTGTGATTTTTGGAAAATTTTCAAGGTGTTTTTGGTATTTTTAAATACTGAAATAAAGCAAAACAGTGCAAATAAGGCTGGCTGTGGATAAAATGAGATTTAAAAATAGCAACCAGTAGCTCAAAATTTTCACACTATTTTTCGAATAAGAAGAACAAAATGAGGAACAAACAGATCCTGAGTTTGTAATTTTTGGAGTTTTCCTTGATTTTATATATTTTTTTGAAGTTTTTGAGTGTTTTTAAATTTTTAGTGTTTTTCTTTTGAGATTTTTAGTGATTTTTGGACTGACACTAAAATAGGATAAAATAGACACTAGCTAATTTTTTTGGAATTTTTCAAAACGTTTTTATAATTTTTAGGGGTTTTCTGATGCAAACAGTGAAATAAATGCATGTTTTTGATTTTTTATAAATATTAAAAAGTTAGAAAATCAAAATCTAAAAATACAGCGTGAAAGCACAGGATAACAGGAGCATAAACCTATTTTTGCGGAATTTTTGGAGTTAAAATGATGGTTTAACTAATTAGAGCGAACATCCAAACATTAAACAGTCCTGGCAGGGGTATAAGTGCAAATAATAAAACATCCAGGGGCATACATGCAATTTTTTCACAAAAGTTTACACTAAAACTTGCATTTCAAGGATTAAAGATGAATAACAAAACCCGCAAGGGTATCTGAGCAGTTTACCCACCAGGGCGCGTGACTCGCACGCGCCTGGAAGGGGTATTTCTGCAATATTACAAAGTTCCAAGGGGTTCAATGCAGTTTCTCCAAAATATTACAACTTAATACAACCATTCATGGACCAAAGCGAAATGAACAAACCCCCGGGGGGTCCTTGCAAAACACCCAACCCCCTCACGCGCACGGGCACGTGAGGTGACGTGGAGTGGACCCGAGTGCAAATAAGAAAACGACGGGGGCCATCGTGCAAATATTACGAAAATATTTAAACTGCCGAGGAAGGTTTTGGTACTATTAAGATATTACAAAAAATGGGCGGGGGTTTGTAGCAAAATACCCACGCCAAAGCGGAAGCGGACGGCTGATATCGCGTCACTTAAACACGTGTCCTGCTCTCGCGCGCCGATACCCCTTCGGAAGCGGAGGGCTGAGATTAGATCTCGGCCCCTGATCTGACGGTGCCTGGGGGCTTCAATCGGATGGTGGCTGTGCTCCACGAAGAACAGGTGCACATCCAACGGCTGGGACGTCTGGTCGAAGAACTGGGAAGAACAGAGGGCCGGATGATCTTTTCGGAGCTCACGCCTCCTCTTCCGATGCTCTCTTGATGCACTAAGATGCCTCAGACGTCCCTGGAAGGTCCCTCGAGCTCGTGGCAGGGCCAAAATGGGCGGGGAAGCTCCGATGCACCGCCGCAAGCTTGAGGAAGAACGGTGGCTCCAGGTAGCTCAATACCTTCAAAAATCGACTCCAGGTGGAGTCTCTCTGGCGCTAGGACCTGCAAAAAGTGGTGAAAAGGCCCAGGGCAAATTGCTTGGGCCTCGCGGAGGTGTGGGGGTGCGCGATAGATGAGTGATGGAGATGGTGGCCGGAGGTGTCTCCGGCGAACGATCGACTTAGTGAGTCGATGCAATAATGAAGTGGATAATCGGGGGATAATAGAGCTGGGAATGCGAGGGGTAAAACTACGGCGAAGAACTAAGTAAGAAATCACAACCTCGAGCCCAGATCAGGCGAGGGAAGATACCTCGACGGCAGTCGCCGGAGGTGGAACACGCGGCGCTATCGACCCTCTCCCGCCGCTCGGATGCGTCGAGCTCGAAGCTGTCACCTTCGGGCTTCGATGGTTGGACCAAGGGGGGTGGTTCACTGGTGATTCGCGGTTCAACCCGAGAAAGGAAGATGGGGGGTCGTATTTGAAGAGTGGTGGGTGCGTGTTTTCGAGGCGCGATCACGGGTGGAGGAAGAAGATCTAGGCAGATCTGAGAAGTCGGCGATGGAGATGGATCAAAGAGGCACAACTTCCATGAAGGAAGCAGCGGCAAAGGAGGGACGAGTCGGCCTAGGAAAGTCCACCAAGGCGGGCAAAAACCCCGGCGCGACAGAGCTACAGTGGACGAAGGACGTCCAGTTGACCTAGGTTAACTGGCGCCTTCTCCTGATTGGTCCACGTGGACCAATCAGGAAAAATCCCCTAGAAATGTTTTATTAATTAAATTAAAAATAGAATTAAGCCGAATTAAATTATTATTATAAAATAAAAAATGTTTATTTTTTTATGTAGTATTTTATTCCGATTTTTATTTATTTTTATGAATGATATTTTTACAAGTTTACATTTATACCCCTAATAGGTATATTATCTATATATTTTAGTATTTTATTTTTATTTTGTGTATTTAATTTATTTATTTTTGTTTATTATTTTCTAAAATTATAGGATACTTTTATATACACAAATATATTTTTATTTTATTTTTATGATATGTTTTGTATATTTAATAAAATATAATGGTGTTTTATACAGGTAATGTATCTATGTACTCTATTATACCAGTATTTTTATTTTGTATTTTATTTAGGCTTTTATTCTTATTTTATTGTACATAATTATTATAAGTATTATGTAAAATATTATAAAAATATATAAAAATATAAAAATAATGAATAAATAATAAATTGAATATTTTAATATGTACAAGTATACAATGTGGGTCCAAAAGCCAACTTTCAAACCGTAGCTCTGCCAAATGCGAAACCACCGCCATTGGATAGATTATTTTATTCTATATACAATTAAAGGTGAGTTTGCTACATTTGGAGTTGTCGTTTGTGAGATACGGGTCTGGAAAGTTGGGATTTTGGATTCTTATTCAGACCATATCTTTTTGTCTGTACATTCTTTTTCTGTGAAATCAATTTTGTATTTTTCTTTATGAAATTATCTACAACTTTCATGTACAAAGTTTATTTGTTTGATGTACAAAAAGTGGAACCAAAAATAGGTCCCAAAATGAATAAAGAATGAAATAAAATAGGTATTTGACCCTTATCTCCCCCTACTTTATTCCTGGTCGACCCATTCATCACGATGCCTAGGTCTCGGGGGTTTTGGGTCATAAAATATTTACAATATTTTATTCTTTTTCTTTTCTTTATTTATTCTATTATTTTGGCTTTAATTACAGCATTTTACACACTAATATGATGCACATGCATGGATGCTAAGATGATGAATTTAAGGGTATTTACAGGCATTTGCTAGGGTTTTTGGTGCCAAAATGATAGAATAAAGATGATGAAATGTGGATTCATCATCCCCCTATACTTTACCTTTGCTAGTCCCTAGCAAACACTTATGCAATGAGTGCAAAAAGAGAAAAGAAAGAAAAGAAAAAGAAGAATGTGGATTTTATTTGATTGTCAAACTTGTCTTCACAAAATCAAAGTTTGGAGCTTAAGTCGGACCTTTGGAATTTTAGTGCGGTCGGAACCTTAATGAGAACCAAGTTTGAAATCCAACAGTCCTTGAGAATCCCAAAACTCTGCCCAAGTCTCCTCAATAGCCAGGTCAGAAATACTTCAACTCATACGCAAACTCTTACGACTATGAATCTGACTCGTACAGTGTAAGTGATATGTAGCTCCCCACCTCAGAAGTAGCAAAGAAACAACCTCCCCCAACCTGGTAACTCTAATGCCTTGGTCTAGCAACTCTTTCCTCGAGAAGCGGGGTATTCCCTTCTAAGTTCAAGTGCAACCGGCTCACGAAGAGGGGGAAGAAGTATAGACTTTTGGAAGCTCAGCCAGTGTAGCTAAGTCTCCCGCTGCAAGCTTCATGAGATGTGACATGGGTACCATAAGCTTTTGCTTTATTGAACTATATACACTCCGGTGGGATTATTAAATTTTCAATCCGACCTACCACTTTTTTGGAGTTCTCTCTCTTTTTTTTTCTTTTTTTTTCTTTTTTTTTCTTTTTTCAATTGCATCTGTACAACATATCTACATGGTGCAGCATATATACAAGAAATTTCTTCTTGAGCCAGTAGACTATCCCTCTTTTGAAGCTTTATTGCAACCCACGGCTTCTGTCTTTAGCCTTCATCACCACTAGACCAAGTTGAGGTGCACTTCCTTCACTATAAGAAGAAGAGAGGTTCCGCCTAGAAGTACTACCCTCATATGCTACCCCAAGCCAAAGGAAACTGCCTCCTTACCACCTCATCCGTGGAGAGCTATGTGAAAGGTGCAGGTGTCCAAGTTAGGTCATTATCAACAAGAGTCGTGCGTGTGCTCCGAAATACTCTACTTAGGCAGTCAAGAATCCATTGAACCAAGTCCCGAGATCCTCAAAGAATTAAGTCAACTAGACCTGAAGTACCTCAAACCCAGTTCCTATAAAGTTCCTGTTATTAGGTAGATTTTAAGGTCCAATCAAGCTCCAATCTCCGGATTTTACTTAGACTTGTTCAACTATCAAACTCAATCCGAAAAATGCTCATGCCATGCAATGCAAGAAATATTTTTGTGCTGCAATTTTCAAGATTTTGAACTTTTTATGGATTTTTGAAAAGATGATACATGCGTATGCAGATGCATTTTTTGTATTTTTCAAAAAGATTTTTCAAATGTTTTTGAATTTTAATTTTTGCAAATGTTTTTGGGCTTTTTGAAATTAAAAAGATTTTGGCTGAAAAATAGGTTAAAATATGTACACGGGAGTGCTTCTTATTTATACAAGAAGTGGATTTTAAGAATTTACAAGGGTAAGTGGTCAATTTTATAAGTACATATATCTAGTGGATTTTAGTGTGATGTTAGTATTCCTCAAACTTATTTGACACAAGGTTTTCACACAATTTTTGAAAACTATAGTCCAAAATAATTTTTACAAACATTTTTACAAACATGTACACACATTTGAAAATCATTTTGCAAAGGATTTCAAAACAATATATATAGGTTTTTCAATGGATTTTTGCAACCATTTTTCAAACCATTTGCAAATCATTTTTCAAACATTTTATTTCACACAAAGAAAATAAATTTTACAAACCACACATTTTTTCACAGGTTGAAAACATGTAACAAAATATTTTCAAAATAGTTTTTAATAGATGTTCACAAAGATTTTCAAACTATTTTTCAAACATTTTGCAAAAAACATTTTCACCTGATTTATTAATCAGTATATACAAAAAGAATTTGAGGAATAACCACATCCTTTTATTAAGGATTTTTAATGAATTTTAAAGAATAATTAGCCATATTTATTACGAAAGTACGAGTTATGGCTAACGTATATACGTAGTATATACGACCCCCCTATACTTAGCTTGAGTTATGTCCTCATAGATCGGAGAGAAAAGAGAAGACATAACTCGTACTAAGTATAGGCAAGTCTAAAGAATGAATGAATCAATGAATGAGAAGTTGACCGTCCCCCCTATACTTAGGATCAAATAATCCTAAGTATAGCAGACTGTACACAACGCAGGGAGGGTCAAGGGTGGGAATGAACAGATCGTACTCAGATTGTCTCCCCCTATACTTAGGGTAAAAGAAGCCCTAAGTATAGACAAGAAGAGGAGACAATGGAGAGGATCAAAGAATATAGAAACTCAGGGTGCACACCCCCCTATACTTAGGACAAAGTACGTCCTAAGTATGGAAAACTGTCTACACGGGCAGCACCTTTTTGATAGATACAGAAAGTAGAAAAGGAAAAGAAGAAAAGAAGAAAATAAGAAAATACATCAACAGACAACAGAGTGATATAAACGGATGGATTTATACTGCGGAAGGTAGAATTGATCACCATGTATGAGATGTAGATGATGAGAGTGACAGGACACATCTCATACCAGAAGAATGGGGGCAACGTCAATGGTCGGCGGATCATGATCAAGATATAGTTTCAGGCGTTGACCATTGACGCGGAAGGTAGAGGAAGATGACGGTTCGGATATGTCGATGCTGCCATTGTCATGTACCTTCCTGACCACATACGGACCTTTCCACTTGCTCTGCAACTTCCCTGGGAATAATTTCAGCCTGGAATCAAACAACCATACTCTCTGTTCTGGCTCAAACTGTTTATGGCTGATATGCGAATCGTGCCATGTCTTCACTTTCTCTTTGTACTGTAGGCTGTTCGAAAAGGCTGTATCTCTCAATTCCTCCAGGGCTGCCAATTCTGCTCTTCTTTGGTCTCCTATACTCTCGGGATCCAAAAGTAACTCAGTGACTGCCCAAAAAGATTTGTGCTTGATTTCCACTGGCAAATGGCACGGCTTGCCATAGACGAGACGAAAGGGAGATGTCCCTAATGGATTTTTGAAAGAGGTCCGATAGGCCCACAAGACCGAGTCCAAAAGCTGTGACCAATCCTTTCGGTCTGGGCGGACAACTTTCTGCAAGATAGTCTTTATCTCCCGATTCGATACTTCAGCAAGACCATTAGTCTGAGGGTGATACGGCGTGGCAACCCGATGGTCAATGCCGAACTCGTCAGCAAGGGCCCTGACTTTGTCATTGATGAAATGAGACCCCCCGTCAGAAATCAAAACTCTAGGTACCCCGAACCGTGAAATGATATTTTTCCTCAAGAATTTACACACGGTTTTAGCATCTGCGGCTCGGGCGGGAATGGCCTCAACCCATCGACTGACATAATCCACAACGAGCAAAATATGCTCGAATCCCTGACTCTTAGGAAATGGGCCCATGAAATCAATCCCCCATGCATCAAAAACCTCACAGAAGTGAATGGGTTGCATGGGCATCATGTCTCTCTGTCCGCAAGTTCCCATTTTCTGACAGTCAGTACATCCCTTCACGAACTCATCAGAATCCTTGAAGAGAGTAGGCCACCATAGGCCGGATTGAAGCACCTTTTGTGCTGTCCTTTTTCCAGAATGATGTCCTCCTGCCTCAAGCTTGTGGCAGTATGTGAGGACGCTATGCTGCTCTTCTTGAGGAATGCACCTCCTCCAGATACTATCCCCTCCTTCATGATAAAGGACGGGATCCTCCCAATGGTAAAACTTGGCCTTAGCTAGGAAGGTCTCAAGTTTCTGCCTGGGCCAACCCTGAGGGACTGTCTTGGCAACAAGATAGTTTACAAAGTCGGCGTACCACGGGAGTGAGGTGACAGCCAAGATCGCCTCATCTGGAAACGTCTCAGTGATAGGTGCGCTGGGCTCAGATTCCTCAAGATTCTCCAATCTGGAGAGATGATCCGCCACCACATTCTTTACTCCAGGCTTATCCTTAATCTCAATATCAAATTCCTGGAGTAGAAGGATCCATCTGGTCAGACGTGCTTTGGCATCCTTCTTAGCCATTAAGTACCTGATGGCGGTATGGTCGGTGTAAATGGTCACTCTAGATCCGAGAATATAAGATCTGTACTTATCCAAAGCAAAGACTACGGCCAGCATTTCTTTCTCAGTCACAGTGTAATTTCTTTGAGCGGCATCTAAGGTCCGGCTGGCGTAGTGAATGGCAAACGGTAATCCATCCCTCCTCTGTCCAAGCACAGCCCCAACGGCAAAATCTGAAGCATCCGTCATGATCTCGAATGGGAGAGACCAATCGGGTGGCTGAAGGACAGGAGCTGAAACAACCATACTCTTGAGAGTCTCAAATGCTTCAAGACACTTATCATTGACAATAAACTCGGTGTCTTTGGTCAGCAAGTCAGTGAGCGGTCGGGCAATTCGACTGAAGTCCTGAATGAACCGTCGGTAGAAACCGACATGCCCCAGAAAAGACCGTAACTGACGAAGATTGGACGGCGGCTTGAGTTTTCTGATGATATCCACCTTGGCAGGATCGACCTCCATGCCCCTGTTGGAGACGATGTGCCCAAGGACCGTCCCTTGAGTCATCATGAAATGACTCTTCTCCCAGGATAAGACAAGATTGACCTCTATGCAGCGCTTCAGCACACGGTCTAGGCAGTCAAGACAAGCGTCAAACCCGTCGCCATAGACCGAGAAGTCATCCATGAAGACCTCTAAACAGTCACCCACCATGTCCGAGAAGATGGACAACATGCACCTTTGGAATGTCGCCGGAGCGTTACATAGACCAAAGGGCATCCGTCTAAAAGCATATGTTCCAAATGGACAGGTGAATGTCGTTTTCTCCTGGTCTTCGGGCGCAATGGCCACTTGATTATATCCAGAGTACCCATCAAGAAAACAATAATGGCTCTTCCCGGCTAGCCGCTCGATAATCTGATCAAGGAAGGGCAGTGGGAAGTGATCCTTCTTGGTGGCCTCATTCAATCGTCTGTAGTCCACACAGACCCTCCAAGAAGTTGGTACTCTGGTAGCGATCTCCTCTCCAGACTCATTGACAACTGTAGTGATACCCGTCTTCTTGGGTACCACATGTAACGGACTTACCCATTTAGAGTCGGAGATGGGATTAGATGAAATCAGCACTCCACCACTTCGAAATTTCTTTCATGCCGACCTCTCGAAGATTCGGGTTCAGCCGTCGCTGGAACTCACGCGATGGCTTAGCGTCATCCTCGAGATAGATGTGGTGGGAGCACAGCTTCGGGTTCAGCCCCTTGAGATCAGCTATATTCCAACCGATTGCCTTGCGGTTTCTTTCAAGAACCTCCATCAGACGAGATTCTTGTTCTCCAGTCAAATCTGCTGAGATAATGATTGGGTGCATATCTGGCTCACCTGCAAGGAATCTATACTTCATTGATTGCGGTAGAGGTTTCCGTTCAGGACAACTGGGAGGCGGCAGATCTGGCTTCTGATATGTCTGGGTGAATGCTACCAGGTCTGCATGGGAGAACTCTCGCTCTGCATGAATGTCTGACGAAGGGCGGCCCACTGAATTATCAATAAACTGTACTGGCTCGCACTCTGCCATCGTTGTCGGCTCGGAAGGAATCAGACAAGGCAAGTATTCATCAAAATCATCCCAGTCAATGTCTGAATCCGAGGGATCAGAAGTAGATGAGCAAGAATGAAAATCATCGGCACCACTCGTCCCAACACTGTCAGCCTCAGGTGTATCCTCATCCAGGAGTGTGCTCTCCCGACTCTCGACTGCCATGAGCTTGAGATACAGTGAATCTGTAGGCAAGGCGAGGGTCGGTGCTACAGGATCTGTCCAGTTAGATTCATCATCAGTCATCTCGAAATCACAAATCTGGTGGATGTCTAGCTCTTCCTCTGTCATCTGCGCTGCTTCACTGGACTGCTCTGAGCATTCTAACTCTCTGGCTCTGGTTTCCTCGATCGTCTCTATTTGTATGGTCTCGCCCTCTATGCGAAAGCATACCTTCCCACAATCATGGTCGGTCACGGCCTTGGCTGTGGCCAAGAATGGGCGTCCTAATATGATGGGGGCATCAGTTACCGACTCAGGGATCTCCATGTCCAACACCACGAAGTCCACGGGGAATTTCAAGCCCTGAATGGTAACGACCACGTCTTTCAATAACCCCTTCGGCCTCTTTATCGACCGGTCAGCAAACTGAAGGACTGTTCTGCTTCGAAGAAGAGGGCCAAACTCGAACTGCTTGAGTAAGGCTGCCGGAAGGAGGTTAATTGAGGAGCCGCTGTCTAATAGAGTATGATCAAATTACTGCTCTTGAATCTCGCATCTGACATAGGGAGCTCCTGCGTCTGGTCGCTTGGCTGGCAGCTTGTTCTGAATGGTGCAGCAAGTATCATGAGTGAGCATATGGATTTGGTCTCTGTGCCTCCGCTTTCTTCTGACAGTGGTTGTCTCTTTCAAATTCTTTTTGAAGAAAGGGATATGCTCAAACGCTTCTCGTAGAGTTAGCTGAATGTGAAATCTGTCAATCATCTGATTGCCGAACTCTACCTCCTGGTTCTTTTTAGGATTTTCTTTTTTATTCCCCTTCGCCCGGCGGAGTGCCTCAGGGAAGGGGATGGTAGGGGCCTCCTCAGATGGAGGACTAGGAAACGGTCCCTGTGCCTGTGAAGATGGAGAATCCACACAAATATCATCATGCAACACATATGGATCTGCAATTTGAACAGGAACCTTCCCTTTATTCATATTTTTGTTCTTTTTGTTATCACAGTCCATAGATACAAAATGTGGTAACATCACAGTGGGAGACTCAACAAAAGTAGAGGTGGTGGCCTCAGTACCACCACCGGCACCTGCATCTGCGGCATCAGCACCGCTCTCTGGTTCTACATCAAAAATGGTGGCATCAGCACCACCGTCTTCATCTGGTATCACAACGGTATCAGCACCGTCGTCCTGGACTTCATCATGGGTGGCATCAGCACCACTCCTCTGCTCCTCTGGCGCTCCTGGTTCTGCCTCTAGTTGTCGCTCAGAAGAGGCGCCGCCGGCTGGCATCCTACCGCTCCTAGTAGTAACAAAATCAGCATCATGGTAGGAATAAGATATGTCACTCAAATAATCACTAGGAGAGGTATCCTCTGTAAACTCTACCTGCTCAGACTTCCTTTTCAGATTGTTAGGGTTAGGTTCAATCTGAGCGGGTATGGCGGCCTTGCCCTTCATGATCTCCCTCATCTCCTGCCGGAATTCATCCATTTCTTGCCTGAAAGAGGCTCGCTGTTCAGATAGCAAGCGGGCAAGATCATCGAGAGCTGGGTTCTCAAAAACGGGAACTTGGGAACCGGATGGTTGTCCCTGCTGGAAATGGGGTTGCTGCTGCTGATGCTGCTGATACTGGGGGGAGGGCTGGTGATAAGACTGCTGAGGCTGCTGTCGCTGCCTCCACTGTTGTCCCTGATAGTTGGGACGAGGACCACTCTGGTATTGCTGATGATGGGCATATTGGGGCTGTTGCTGCTGTGTTTGCTGGCTGCTCTGCTGTCCTTGGGCAGGAGGATGCTGCTGGGACGAGGATCCACTATTCCCCCAACGGAATCCGGGGTGATCCCTACGAATTGCGGGCTGAGGGTATCGGTCATACCAAATCCCATTGACTTCCATCAATGGCTCCTGCTCAAAGGAGGGTGGAGGAAGAACTGCCAGTGGCTGCTCCGGCTGATAAACCACCATCTGCGTGTCGGAAGATGGCGGTTGCTCTGGATGGTACTGCAGCAATGGAACCGGCTCCGCCCGGATATGGTTCACCTGGCGGTATGAGGTAGAGGCCTGGTTGGAATTGCTGCTGCTGGAAGCAACCTGTGACTTGGGAGGCTGTTGAGAATGGGCTTGTGCCTCCTGAATACATAGAATCTGGGTCTTCAGGTCACTCATGGTTTTGGTGAGAAGGTCCATCTGAGCTAGACCTTGGTTCTGCTTCTTTTCCAGGATCTCCATGCGGTCCAACTTTTCACTAATTATGCCCATGTCGGCTGCTGTTGATTCGGCTTGGGCTGCGGCTACCGACACTGTGTTGGGACCGGCATCGATGCGAGCGATCCTCTGAAATGTTCCGCCTCCTTGCGGTGGCTTTTGTTGGGTGTAGACACGGGCCTGAGTCATTACCGTAGAATTTTCTGCCATGCCCTCGTAGATGGCCCAGACATCATCTTCACCCTTAGAAAAATAGGATCCACCGCAAGAGGCGTTGACAAGCCCCTGCAGCTCCGGTGTCAGCCCGCAGAAGAAACTCTGTACCAGGTTGGGCTTGGAGATGTCGTGATGTGGACACCGGTCAATGAGCTATCTAAATCGATCCCAGGCTTCATGGAATTGTTCGTTTGGGATCATGACGAAGTTGCTGATCATTGCTCTAGCTGCGTTGGTCCGGCCGAGAGGATAGTACTTCTTCAGGAATGCGGTCCGGAGATCTGCCCATGTGTCGATGAAACGCCCAAGATGTTTGAGCCAATAGGCGGCTCTGTCAACCAAAGAGAATGGAAAGGCGATCATCTTGATTGTGTCCTCGGTCATCAACCGATCATGGATGGTGCTGCAAATCATCTCGAATTCTTGGAGGTGGAGGTGCGGCTCTTCGGTCGGCAACCCATGGAATTTGGGTAAAAGCTGAATGGTGTGGGGCCGAAGCTCGAAATCTCCGTGGATGGGTGGGAGTCGAATCCATCGGTGAGTGAGGGATGCTGCTGGGTTGTGCAATTCCCTCATGATAGTCAGTGGCGGTCTCTCGCCGTCTGGATCGCCTCCTCCTGCGTCAGGTCCTCCTCCTCCACCACCTTCTCCGCCAGCTCGGTTCTCTCTCATCTGAGCTATCTCCCTCATGAGATCACCCATGAATGTACCCTGGTCACGGATCTGTCTCTGCATAGTCTCCAGGGATGCTAATAAGGAATTGTTGATGGCTGCCTGGTCAAATAAGAATGGAGGGTGCTCATGATCATCTTCATGCTCGCCTCTGTCTGCCATGGCTGGATTTTCTGAAAAAGCAAAAGAGGCCATCTCAGGTGCTGTCGAATGAGCTGAACACTGTGATGCACTGTATTCTGACACTCTTGGACTGATGGAAGGAGAATGAGAATGGTGGTCGAGGGGGAACAGGGTGGATGTAAACTCAGGCTCGGAGAGCGGACTCTCCGAGGTATTCCTAGATGAATAAGGAGGAGTGCGGGATAGCGGTGCCGACAAAGTCGGCGTAAGAGATCTCCGTCCCATCATCTTGATTATTGGAAAGAGCAGAGGGAATGTAGAAGAAGAGGAATGAAATGAGATGCAACAAAATTGCGCATGATTGTGCGGTGTTTTTGATCTTGACCTAAATAAATCTAGCAATCAAACACAAAGCAGGGGTAAGTTCACCAACTCAACACATGAAGCCGTGAAGGTTCGGCTTTTATCTTTTCAGTTTTAGCTTGATTCAGGAATTTATCTTTTAACGAGTCCTTAGAACGCTACGCCTATAGGAGAGAGAGTACTGCCGGAAAAGTATCCCGTACTTGTCCTCCTCCTGTGTAACCTGTAGCTTGCACTTTTTGAGGTCCTTGTAACCCTTCCTGGATCCCTACTCAGCCAAAGAATAAGAGAGGAAGCCAATAGGCGAAACCGATACTTCGGAACTCGCTCGCAACGGAATCACCCGTGAGCGTGCAAGAACCTACTCGGACGCAGCCGGTGAGACAGACACCCCCGTGAAGGCGTGGCCTATGCTCGATACTTCGGACGAGGTCGATGCTCACACAATAGTGAGTCACCAATGGTGACCAAGCCCTACTCGACTACGTACGATAGAAGCGCCAATACTTCGGAAATCCAGGCGATACACAAGGCAGCCACAAGCTGGGTTTTTGGCTCTAATCCTTACGAAGCGCTCACCTCACTTGGAAGGAGACCTTCCCATGCAACCTGAATACAAGTGAGGGTGTTACTCTCCCCAAGCAATGAATCCAATTACCTTTTTTTTATTTTGGTCAAGTTTTCTTAGCAGTCCCTTTTTTTAATTTTTTTTGGTGTTATCGCTTCTTTTGAGTAAATTCAAGCAAGCGCCTAACGATTTTTGTATTTTCTTTATCCTGCTTTGTTCCAAAAACAGAGGGAGAAAAGAGTCGGAAAAGCCGTGCAAGTCGACACAAAGATGGAGATCTCACCTTTGTGCCTAAATGATGCGTGCAAAGTAAGAAGACTTACAGTGAATCCCAGCTCTCTCCATGCGGGATGCAAAGCAGAAATTTATAAACCTAAACTACATGCCGGTATGCACACGGAAATCGTCCTAGATTAGGCAACTGCTAGCGTGAAGAACCACAAGTTGATTATCAACTCCCAATCCGAGTGTCCGGTCTTGGCTTACCCCTCCTCTTCTCGACACACTCGAGTTCAGGAGTAGCGCTTGATGGGGTTCGCTCACGGCGCGTGGATCAAAAGTAGATAACCAACTGTTTAATTAGTCTAAGTCCAAATACGCACTATAGGAGCATGCAAAAATAATTAGGTGTTTGGACCTATTCTAATCGAGTCAAGCAGGACCTAAAACTAAGAGCTCAATCCACAAAAGAAAGTGAAAAATGAAAACAAAACCGGAAAATGACAAGCGAGAAAAACTCGTCAAAAACCGCGGTGAGCCCCCAAGTGAACAAACACTTGGAAATTGGGCCCGGTAGTGTCCAAGTCCAAAGTACCTGTATTATTACAATTTAATAGTCTCTCTCTCACAGAAATAAAATGCAAGCTAACTAATCACTCTCTCTCAATCCTCCTGCTCTCTCCTGCCGGCTTGGCCCAAGAAGGCCGGCTCCGCTTCCCAAGGATGCTCCGGATCACCTAAGCAATCCGCCTTGCTCCGCGGTCCCCCGCAAGAAGACAAGAAAAGAAATGGTCAGATAGCTCAACAAGATATATCAAAACTGCAAGAGATAGAAAGTAAGGCTATGGTAGACAATCAACACAATCAAACAAAATGTGAACTACTCGCTGTTGCTCCCCGGCAACGGCGTCATTTGATTTAACCGAAATTAGGTGGTGTTAAGTTCAACACAAAGCGTGAACTCAGTCGAAGTGTCAACCACACAAATCTCGATTAAAGTCAACAATTAACCCACAATAAAGATCAACAAATTAAAACTAATGTGGAGTTAAAATTTATTTTTAACTCTGCACAAATGGTGTATAGTGACAAGTATGCAGAGAGTTCGAACACAGGGAGCAAGCAGGGTAATTCAAGCAAATGTAAGCACAAGTGTGTGTGTGTAAAGTGTCTACACTAAGCAAGCAATTACAATTTTTTGTGGGTTTTTAATTTTTTAATTTTTTTTATTTTAATTTTTTTTTGTTTTGTATTTTGATTTTTAATTTTCTGATTTTTATAATTTTATATTTTATATTTTTCTTTTTCTTTTTCAATATTGGAATTTAAAGACAATGGAATAAAAGACAAGATAGAATATTTATAAAACTAAGTAAAAATTACCAAACATTCAGAAACAAATTGTTTTTAGTCTTTTTAGGGTTTTTTACTGTTTTTGTGATTTTTGGAAAATTTTCAAGGTGTTTTTGGTATTTTTAAATACTGAAATAAAGCAAAATAGTGCAAATAAGGCTGGCTGTGGATAAAATGAGATTTAAAAATAGCAACCAGTAGCTCAAAATTTTCACACTATTTTTCGAATAAGAAGAACAAAATGAGGAACAAACAGATCCTGAGTTTGTAATTTTTGGAGTTTTCCTTGATTTTATATATTTTTTTGAAGTTTTTGAGTGTTTTTAAATTTTTAGTGTTTTTCTTTTGAGATTTTTAGTGATTTTTGGACTGACACTAAAATAGGATAAAATAGACACTAGCTAATTTTTTTGGAATTTTTCAAAACGTTTTTATAATTTTTAGGGGTTTTCTAATGCAAACAGTGAAATAAATGCATGTTTTTGATTTTTTATAAATATTAAAAAGTTAGAAAATCAAAATCTAAAAATACAGCGTGAAAGCACAGGATAACAGGAGCATAAACCTATTTTTGCGGAATTTTTGGAGTTAAAATGATGGTTTAACTAATTAGAGCGAACATCCAAACATTAAACAGTCTTGGCAGGGGTATAAGTGCAAATAATAAAACATCCAGGGGCATACATGCAATTTTTTCACAAAAGTTTACACTAAAACTTGCATTTCAAGGATTAAAGATGAATAACAAAACCCGCAAGGGTATCTGAGCAGTTTACCCACCAGGGCGCGTGACTCGCACGCGCCTGGAAGGGGTATTTCTGCAATATTACAAAGTTCCAAGGGGTTCAATGCAGTTTCTCCAAAATATTACAACTTAATACAACCATTCATGGACCAAAGCGAAATGAACAAACCCCCAGGGGGTCCTTGCAAAACACCCAACCCCCTCACGCGCACGGGCACGTGAGGTGACGTGGAGTGGACCCGAGTGCAAATAAGAAAACGACGGGGGCCATCGTGCAAATATTACGAAAATATTTAAACTGCCGAGGAAGGTTTTGGTACTATTAAGATATTACAAAAAATGGGCAGGGGTTTGTAGCAAAATACCCACGCCAAAGCGGAAGCGGACGGCTGATATCGCGTCACTTAAACACGTGTCCTGCTCTCGCGCGCCGATACCCCTTCGGAAGCGGAGGGCTGAGATTAGATCTCGGCCCCTGATCTGACGGTGCCTGGGGGCTTCAATCGGACGGTGGCTGTGCTCCACGAAGAACAGGTGCACATCCAACGGCTGGGACGTCTGGTCGAAGAACTGGGAAGAACAGAGGGCCGGATGATCTTTTCGGAGCTCGCGCCTCCTCTTCCGATGCTCTCTTGATGCACTAAGACGCCTCAGACGTTCCTGGAAGGTCCCTCGAGCTCGTGGCAGGGCCAAAATGGGCAGGGAAGCTCCGATGCACCGCCGCAAGCTTGAGGAAGAACGGTGGCTCCAGGTAGCTCAATACCTTCAAAAATCGACTCCAGGTGGAGTCTCTCTGGCGCTAGGACCTGCAAAAAGTGGTGAAAAGGCCCAGGGCAAATTGCCTGGGCCTCGCGGAGGCGTGGGGGTGCGCGATAGATGAGTGATGGAGATGGTGGCCGGAGGTGTCTCCGGCGAACGATCGACTTAGCGAGTCGATGCAATAATGAAGTGGATAATCGGGGGATAATAGAGCTGGGAATGCGAGGGGTAAAACTACGGCGAAGAACTAAGTAAGAAATCACAACCTCGAGCCCAGATCAGGCGAGGGAAGATACCTCGACGGCGGTCGCCGGAGGTTGGAACACGCGGCGCTATCGACCCTCTCCCGCCGCTCGGATGCGTCGAGCTCGAAGCTGTCACCTTCGGGCTTCGATGGTTGGACCAAGGGGGGTGGTTCACTGGTGATTCGCGGTTCAACCCGAGAAAGGAAGATGGGGGGTCGTATTTGAAGAGTGGTGGGTGCGTGTTTTCGAGGCGCGATCACGGGTGGAGGAAGAAGATCTAGGCAAATCTGAGAAGTCGGCGATGGAGATGGATCAAAGAGGCACAACTTCCATGAAGGAAGCGACGCCAAAGGAGGGACGAGTCGGCCTAGGAAAGTCCACCAAAGCGGGCAAAAACCCAGGCGCGACAGAGCTACAGTGGACGAAGGACGTCCAGTTGACCTAGGTCAACTGGCGCCTTCTCCTGATTGGTCCACGTGGACCAATCAGGAAAAATCCCCTAGAAATGTTTTATTAATTAAATTAAAAATAGAATTAAGCCGAATTAAATTATTATTATAAAATAAAAAATGTTTATTTTTTATGTAGTATTTTATTCCGATTTTTATTTATTTTTATGAATGATATTTTTACAAGTTTACATTTATACCCCTAATAGGTATATTATCTATATATTTTAGTATTTTATTTTTATTTTGTGTATTTAATTTATTTATTTTTGTTTATTATTTTCTAAAATTATAGGATACTTTTATATACACAAATATATTTTTATTTTATTTTTATGATATGTTTTGTATATTTAATAAAATATAAAGGTGTTTTATACAGGTAATGTATCTATGTACTCTATTATACCAGTATTTTTATTTTGTATTTTATTTAGGCTTTTATTCTTATTTTATTGTACATAATTATTATAAGTATTATGTACAATATTATAAAAATATATAAAAATATAAAAATAATGAATAAATAATAAATTGAATATTTTAATATGTACAAGTATACAATGTGGGTCCAAAAGCCAACTTTCAAACCGTAGCTCTGCCAAATGCGAAACCACCGCCATTGGATAGATTATTTTATTCTATATACAATTAAAGGTGAGTTTGCTACATTTGGAGTTGTCGTTTGTGAGATACGGGTCTGGAAAGTTGGGATTTTGGATTCTTATTCAGACCATATCTTTTTGTCTGTACATTCTTTTTCTGTGAAATCAATTTTGTATTTTTCTTTATGAAATTATCTACAACTTTCATGTACAAAGTTTATTTGTTTGATGTACAAAAAGTGGAACCAAAAATAGGTCCCAAAATGAATAAAGAATGAAATAAAATAGGTATTTGACCCTTATCTCCCCCTACTTTATTCCTGGTCGACCCATTCATCACGATGCCTAGGTCTCGGGGGTTTTGGGTCATAAAATATTTACAATATTTTATTCTTTTTCTTTTCTTTATTTATTCTATTATTTTGGCTTTAATTACAACATTTTACACACTAATATGATGCACATGCATGGATGCTAAGATGATGAATTTAAGGGTATTTACAGGCATTTGCTAGGGTTTTTGGTGCCAAAATGATAGAATAAAGATGATGAAATGTGGATTCATCAGCCAGCAGGCGGTGCCTCATCTGAGCGACGACTACTCGCAACTCCAGGAGCGCTAGATGAGGAGGAGAGCGGCGCTGATGCTTCTCGAGATGATGACGATGACGGTGGTGCTGACGCCACCAAGGATGTTGATCCAGCCGGCGGTACTGAGGCCGTCTTTCACCAGATCTAGGAGGAGGTGGTGCTGATGCCACCCGATGTGATGCTGAGCCAGAGCACGGTACTGACACCGTGAAACAGGATGCCGTGGGTGGTACTAAGGCCACCATTTCTGTTCCTGTTGTCCGACCAACTGTTTCTGTATTTCAGGACTATTTTGTGAATAAAGGAAAGGGTTCTTTTTCTTCTGCAAGTCCATCTGTGATTATTGGTGATGTTTGTATGGATTCGTCGATGCCACAACAGCAGGGACCCGTTCTTAGCCCTCCATCTGAGGAGGGCCCAGCGATCCCCTTTCCCCAAGAACTTGGCTTGGTAAAGGGGAAAGAAAAAAGAAAATTCAAAAAATCTCATCATTTAGAGTTCTGTCAGCAGATAATAGACTGATTCCAGATACAACTGACTCTACAGGAGGCCTTGGAGCACATCCCCCTCTTCCAGAGGAACCTTAGAGAGAGGACCACCATTTGCAGGAAGAGGAGGAACCACCAGTCAGAGATCTATGTGCTCACTCGTGCCACCTGCTTCGCCATCCAGAACCGTCTACCAGCCAAAAGGCCAGATGCTGGAGCTCCCTATGTCAGATGCTACATACATGAGTAGAGGTTCGATCGGACTCTATTAGATAGCGGTTCTTCGATTAACCTACTTCCAGTAGCCTTACTCGACCACTTCGAGTTTTGCCCTCTTAGACAGAGAAGGACGGTCCTTCAGTTTGCTTATCGATCTGTCAAGAGGCCGAAGGGGTTAATGAAGGATGCGGTCGTCACAATTCAGGCCTACAATTCCCCGTGGACTTCATAGTGGTGGACATGGAGATCCCTGAGTCTGTGACCGATACCCCCATCATTGTAGGACACCCGTTCTTGGCCACAACCAAGTCAGTGTCTCACCATGATAGGGGGAAGGTATACTTTTGCGTCAAGGGCGAGAGTATACAAATAGAGACGATCGATGAGATTAGAGCGCGAGATTCAGCTTGCTCAGAGCCGCTCACAGATTCAGAGCAGATGACAGAGGCAGAGTGAGACATTCACCAGGAGTGTGATTTTGTGATCACAGATGATGAGGCAGTTTGGGAAGACCTCGTTTCACGAGTTATCCTCTCAGATTTAGTCCCTGATGATGCGCAGATTCCAGTAGAGGAGAGCTTGGAGAGCACATTCCTGACAGAGGATATTTTTGAGGCAGCAGACAAGGTTCCCGATCGCGAGGCAGTTGATTTGTTTGATTCAGATTCAGATCCCTTGGAGTCAGACATTGATTGGGCAAAGTTTGATTATATGATTCCTTGTCTGATTTCCACAGAGCCAACTGCTAGGGTGGAGACCGATCCGATTCAGAGTGCAGATACACCAACAGAGCAGTCTTCACCAGATCCTGGTTTTCAGCGAGAGTTCTCATTTTCCCATGTAGATTTGGTCGCATTCACTCAGACATTTCAGAGGCCAGATCCGCCAGCTCCTAGTTGCCCAGAGCAGAAGACCTTGCCGCAATCGCTAAAGTGTAGGTTCCTTGCGGGTGAGCATGAGATGCACCCAGTCATTATCTCAGCAGATTTGACTGGAGAGCAAGAGTCTCGTTTGGTGGATATTCTTGAAAAGAACCGCAAGGCGATAGGATGGAGCATAGACGATCTCCAGGGGATAAGTCCGGCCTTGTGCTCCCACCATATCTATGTTGAGGAGGATACGAAGCCGTCGCATGAGTTCCAGCGACGGCTGAACCCGAATCTTCGAGAGGTTATCATGAAGGAGATCTTGAAATGGTGAAGCGTTGATTTTATCTACCCCATCTCCGAATCCATGTGGGTTAGTCCATTACATGTTGTGCCCAAGAAGATGGGCATCACTACAGTTGTGAGAGAGTATGGAGAGGAGACCGCTACCCGGGTACCCACTTCTTGAAGGGTCTATGAGGACTACAGACGATTGAACCAGGCCACCAAGAAGGATCATTTCCCATAGCCTTTTATTGATCAGATTATAGAGAGGCTACCAGGGAAGAGTCACTATTGTTTCCTTGACGGGTACTTCGGATACAACCAGGTGGCCATTGCGCCAGAGGACCAGGACAAGACCACATTCACCTGTCCCTTCGGGACATATGCTTTCAGACACATGCCCTTTGGTCTATGCAACTCTCCAACGACATTCCAAAGGTGTATGGTGTCCATATTTTCGGACATGGTGGGTGAGTTCTTGGAGGTCTTCATGGATGACTTTTCAGTCTACAGCAATGGGTTTGATGCTTGTCTTGAGTGCCTAGACGGCATCCTACAATGATGCATTGAGGCCGACCTTGTATTATCTTGGGAGAAGAGCCACTTCATGGTAACTCATGGGATGGTGCTTGGCCATATCATCTCCAACAAGGGCATGGAGGTTGATCCGGCCAAGGTGGATATCATTAGAAAACTCAATCCACCATCCAACTTGCGAAAGTTACGGTCTTTTCTGGGGCACGTCGGTTTCTACCGATGATTAATTCATGATTTCAGCATATTGCCCGACCGTTGACTGATTTGCTGACCAAAGACACCGAGTTCATAGTTGATGATAAGTGTCTTGCGTCATTTGAGACTCTCGAGAGTCTAGTTGTTGAGGCTCCTGTCCTCCAGCCGCCTGATTGGTCTCTCCCATTCGAGATCATGACGGATGCCTCCGATTTTACCGTGGAGGCCGTGCTGGGGCAAAGGAAGGATGTATTACCTTTTTCCATTCACTAAGCTAGTCGTACATTTGATGCCGCGTAGCGGAACTACACAGTCACACAGAAAGAGATGCTAGCCGTAGTCTTTGGCCTAGATAAATTCATATCATACATCATTAGATCTAGAGTGACTATTTACACTGATCATACCGCCATCAGGTATCTCATGGCAAAGAAGGATGTCAAAGCGATATTGACTAGATGGACCCTTCTACTACAGGAGTTTGATATTGAGATTAAGGATAAGCCTGGAGTCAAGAATGTGGTGGCGGATCATCTCTCCCGATTAGAGCATCTTGAGGTTTCTGAGCAGATTGATCCTATATGTAAGACCTTCCCAGATAAGGCGATCCTTGCTATCTCCTCACTCACGTGGTATGCTGACATTGTGAACTATCTTGTTGCCAAGAAAGTCCATAAGGTTGGCCCGGGCAGAGACTTGTAACCTTCCTATCAAAGTCCAAGTCTTACCATTGGGAGGATCCCATCCTTTACCATGAGGGAGGGGATAGTGTCTGGCGACGGTGTATTCCTCAGGAGGAGCACTATAGCATCCTCACCTACTGCCACAAGCTGGAGGCAGGAGGACATTACTCTGGGAGGAGAAAGACACATAAAGTGCTCCAGTCCGGCCTATGGTGGCCTACTCTCTTCCAGGATTCTGATGAATTCATGAAGAGGTGTACTGACTGGCAAAGGATGGGCACTTGTGGACAACGCGATGTGATGCCAATGCAGCCCATTCACTTCTGTGAGGTTTTTGACGCATGGGGCATCGATTTCATGGGTTCATTCCCTAAGAGTCAGGGATTCGAATACATTCTGTTGGTCGTTGATTATGTGAGTCGTTGGGTTGAGGCCATCCCTGCCCGAACTGCAGATGCTAGGACTGTATGTCGATTTTTGAGGAAGAATATCATTTCATGGTTCGGGGTACCTCGAGTGTTGATTTCTGACGGGGGGTCTCATTTCATCAACGACAAGATAAAGGCCCTTGCTAGCGAGTTTAGCATAGACCATTGAGTAGCCACTCCATACCATCCTCAGACCAATGGTCTTGCTGAAGTGTCGAATAGGGAGATCAAGACTATATTGCAGAAGGTCGTCCACCCTAACCGAAAGGATTGGTCACGACTTTTAGGCTCGGTCTTGTGAGCATATATGATGTCCTTCAAGACTCCTTTGGGTACATCTCCCTTTCGCCTCATTTATGGCAAGTCCTGCCATTTACCTGTTGAGCTGAGATATAAATCACTTTGGGTTGTTACAGAGATACTTTTGGATCTAGTGAGTGTAGGAGACCAAAGGAGGGCAGAATTGGCAGCCCTGGGGGATCTTAGAGATGAAGCCTTTTCGAGCAGCCTATATTATAACGAGAGAGTGAAGGAGTGGCATGATTCTCATATCAGCCACAAGCAGTTTGAGCCAGATCAAATAGTATGGTTGTTTGATGCTAGGCTTCGATTATTTCCAGGGAAGTTACAAGTGGAAGGGACCATACCTGGTCCGAAAGGTACACGACAATGGAAGCATTGACATATCTGAGTTGTCTTCTGAATCTACCTTTCGTGTTAACGGGCAGCAACTCAAACCATATATCGATCATGAGACGCTAGTCGTCGATGTCACCCCTATTCATTTTGCATGAGATGTGGTCTTTGACTCACATATAATGCATCTCATGCCAGATTATTACTGTCTTCCGACTTGTATAGATCCAGTTGTCCATATCATTCCATTCTTTAGTCCCACACCCCATCTTCATCTTATGATTATGCTATACTTAGGTTGCACTTTACCCTAAGTATAAGGGGGGTGTAGGATTCTTGGGTATTCTGTTGATTCTTTCTACCTCGTTTTGCTGCCTATACTTAGGGATATTTACCCTAAGTATAGGGGAGGTAGACCCCTGTACATTCTTCCACCGGATTTCCCTTCATGTACAACTTGCTATACTTAGGATTACTTGATCCTAAGTATAGGGGGAAACACCGAGTCCTCTTCATTCTATTCTTTGATTCGTCGTTGTAGTATACTATTCCTTTTGATTTCCCTATAATAAGCACGAGTTATGTCTTCTTCATCGCTCTTGATTCACTCTCAGGACATCGTTCGAGCTAAGTATAGGGGGGAGTCGTATATATTTCATATATACTTTAGCCATAACTCCTACTTTGTGTGAGTGTGTTAATAAATAAAAGGGTCATATGTGACTGCCCCCTAGGGGCAGCCAACATGGCTGCCCCCGCCTTATTTGGGCAAATTTTTTTATTTTTTTTTTGAAAAATAACACCATTTACATTCATCCCTATATCCCTCCTATATACCATTCGAATTTTGTCAGAAACAGAGACTCCTACGGCCTCCATCCGGATAGTAATTTTTTAACGGTAACATGATTTTTTTAAATCGATACCATCAAGATGGAGGCCGTAGGAGTCTCTGTTTCTGACGAAATTCGAATGGCATGTAGGAGGGATATATGGATGAATATACATGGTTTTATTTTTCAAAAAAAATAAAAAAAACGCCGAAAAATGGGGCGGGGGCAACCATGTTGGCTGCCCCCAGGGGGCAGCCCCATTTTTTCCTAAATAAAATGGCTAAAATTCTTTCTCCACCTGTACATAAAATTCTTTATTGCACATACATAGCTACTTATAAAATTATTTTTGTACAAATGTTTGTAAAAATGATTTTGTATAAAGAATTTGTAAATATTTTCATATCAAAATTATGTATATAGTACACATTTTTTGTAAAATGTTTGAAAAATAAAAAGTTTGCAAAAACCTTGTGTAAACGTGTGTAAATATTTTGCAAAACTTCTGCATTCATGCATACATCCATGTTTTCAAACATCTTCAAAAATTTTGCACATTTTCAAAAATTGTGTAAAAATTTCACGTTTGTAAATATATGTACAGTTTTTCTGAATCTTGATTGACATTTAAACTAGCCTGGAATTAAATTGGAAAATGGAGCTTGGTTAAGACCTTAATCCACCTGATCATAAGAGGAACCTTATAGGGCTTAGGGGTAAGACTCTTCAGGTCCATTTGGGACTTAATTCTTTGAGTTCACTAGACTATGATCACATGTCATCTTGATGAGCCTAAGTAGAACACTTAACAACGCACACATAACTCTCACATACAATGTCTTTACTTGCACCGGCACATCACACCTTGCTCTCTATGGATGAGGTGATGAGGAGGCAGTTTCCTTTGGCTTGGGGTAGCATATGAGGGTAGTACTTCTAGGCGGAAAATCTCTTCTTCTTATAGTTAAGGAAGTGCGTCTCAACTTGGTCTGGTGGTGATGAAGTCTCAAGACAGGAGTTGTTGATTGCAATAAAGCTTCAAAAGAGGGATAGTCTACTGGCTCAAGAGGAAAAACTCCTTATGTATATATGCTGCACCATGTAGATATGTTGTAGATATGCACATAAAAAAGTGCAAAGAAAGAAAAACTCCAAAAAAGTGGTGGGTCTGATTGAAAATAAAATACCCACCGAAGTGTATATAGTCAAATAAAGCAAAGCTTATGTTACACATGACCATCTCATGAAGCTTGCAGCGGGAGACTTAGCTACACTGGCTGGGCTCCCAAGGATACATGGCTACAATGGTCATGATCCATTCTCTTCTTCCCCCTCTTCCTGAGCCGGTTGTACTTGAACTTAGAAGGGAATACCCCGCTCCTCGAGGAAAGAGTTGCTAGACTGAGGCATTAGAGTTACCTTATTAAGGGGGATTGTTGCTTTGTCATTTCTGAGGTGGGGAGCTACATATCACTTACACAGTATAAGGAAAGATTCATGGTCATTAGAGTTTGTGTATGTAGACTTGTTCTGACCTGGATTGTTGAGGAGTCTTGACCATAGATTGGTGGAACTTAGAGACTGTTGAGTTTTAAGCTTAAGTCCAAATAAGGTTCTAACAAATTAATAATCCAAAGGTCTGACTGATCTCCATACTCCAATTTAATGAAGGAAAGTTTAATAATCAATCTTGATTTCCCATCTTTTTCTTTTTCTCTCTCTTTTTCACTTCTTTTTCAAATAAGTGTTTGCTAAGGGACTAGCAAAAGTAAAGTATGGGGGGGGGGGTGATGAATACCCATTCACCACTCTTTATTCTTTTATTTTAGCTAGATATCTTGGCAAAATACCATGTATATAATTGCAAATATAATAAGTTACCAAAAAGCATGCTTTTGTTAATACTCAATAATTAGCATGCATTTGTGCAAAAATAAAAGAATAAAGAAGAAAAGAAAAAGAGGGAAATATTTAGAATAAATATTGAGTGACCTAAACCCAGGAGAGGGCCCAATATGGGCCTGATCGCCAAGAAAACACGTATAGAGAGATAGGGTCATTCAACCTTGTATATATTCCTTCTTTGTGCACATATTTTATTTTCACAAAAATAAAATAAAAATATGTTTCTATTATCTTGTATATATTTCTAAAAATAACACAAAAATTAGAAAAATAAGATGAAAATAAAAATAAATAATTTCTCTTTCTCTCTCTCTCCATCTTGTATATACCATGTATATATGTATCACACTTGTATTTATTTCACTCTCGTAAAAAATCAATAAAAATAAAATAATAATTATTTTGTACTCCAAATTTTATGTTGTAAATGAATAAAATATAAAATTGGGGGTATTTATATAAAAATAAACAAAATAAAAATTAAAATGAATATAAATAAATACTTTATATATGCATATAATATAATATAATGTATATACCTTAATTTATTTTCTAAAAAAATAAATAAAAATCACTAAAAAATAATTTTGAAAATAAGGAACATTTTTCATGTTGAACGTATTTTTAAATAAAATCATGTTCGATTTTTAAATTAATTTACAAATAATTTAGATATCGGATTTTTCTGATTGGTCCACGGGGGACTGTTGACGTCGGTCAACTGCCCCCCCCAGGACCACTTTCGCCCGGATCCGATTTTGCGCTCCATTTCACGGAATTTTCCCAATCGGATCATGCCCCTTTCGCCCCAATTTCTTTGCCCGATCCTTCTCCTTGGATCCACGACCCTCACGGATCCCTAGGGAAGGACGAATCTTCCTTGGTTCATGTGCCTGTGCCCGTTCTTCCTCGCCTCCTGGGAACGAGTATAAAGTCTTCCATCCATTCCCCAACTCCGTATCTCGCGCCACACACCTCCCTTCTGCCCCAGAAACCTTTCCCTCGGTTACAGCATTCGGAAGCACCCTTTGGTGGTCGGAGAGAGTGCCTGTAGCCGAAGCTCAACGCACGTGGCCAGAGCACTGCCGCATTCGAGCCTCCTCGCCCGCCGCAGCGTGGTCGAGGCGACAACCCATCTCGACTTCACCTCTTGGAGCTCAGGATTGATCTTAGACCATCAGGTATACCTCCCTTCGATCCTAGTTTCGTTTATCTTTAAATCTTTCATCGAACCTCCGCCAGCTCCGACTCGACGGTCGGAGCTCCATCGACCACCCCTAGCCTCTCCGATCGATCCCCCAGTCCACTATCATCCTTCCCTCGCACCCTGATCACCCTAGAATTGTCTTAGATCGCAAGGATTAGGATCGAAGTTCCTCCTCCGCTTCATCAGAACTTCAAATCCCATCCCACCGTCGCTTCCCTTAGTTTTTAGTCAAATAACCATTGCTGGAGCATTCCTCCGAGCAGGAGCTATCACCTCGCAGGTCGAGTTGCGCGTGGAGACCCCTAGAGCACCTCAGCATACCTTCGCCGGAGTCATTCCAGGTCGCAGCCACCTTCCTGGAGATCTGACCGGTGGATGCTCCATCCGCCACCGCCACCCGACGTGGAGAAGCGTTACGAGTCGAGCCCCTCCTCCTGATCGATCATCGGATGCCCGGAGTACCTCCAGTCCTCCGACGAACCTCGCCAGGGAAGAGTTCTTCCAGGACCTTCCGTAGCCGTCGGATCATCACCACCCGCCAGACCGCATCTGAGTCATCCATATCATGCTTCTGTCAGGCTGTTATTAACATTATAAGGAGATTTATTAAACAAATCCTTAATCCTATTCAAGTATTAATGTTTGTTGGAAGATTTGTTTAACCAATTGTGATCTAGATCATATCTAATCAAATTTGGTTATGGCCAATGTAATTCAAAGAAATAATCATCATCTTTAAATATTTCACAAATATTCATCAATAATTATCTAAGGAAATTAATCATTAATTTCCATTAATTTTAATTTAATGACAATCATAAGATTCATAATCATGTAATTTCCAGCAGTGACCCCTACATACTAAAATTAGCATATCTCAATCAATTTAATTCCAAATCATGCAAAATAAGTTTCTAAAGTTTGATAATTTGAGTTATAACAAAAACCAAGTAATATCAATGTATTTATAGGTTTTTCAAAATATTAACTAACTCTTTCATTACGTCAAGATTCTCCATCCCTTAAATAGTGGATATATATTCATTAAAATGATAATATCTTGAGCCAAATTAAGCAAACTCAAATCCCACTATTTTCTTATTTAATGTTAATGTTATACAATGATAATTTAGTGTTTAAACAATTAAACTAGGGCCGAAAAAACTCATAAAACAGGGCTGTGTGAATGAAATGCTATAAAATAATCACAAACACTAATGAGCCCAAGTCATCCTAAGTTTTTGGATTGCATCCAAAACCTACAAACTAAGGCCCTGATACCACTTGAATGATTTGTAAAAATCCTTAAGCGTGTCATGAAAGCATGAGGATCGCATCGAATATGATCGTGAGTAACTAGTCGCACTAGTTGCTCCGGGAAGCGGAATTTAAAAGTTTTTATATGACGAAACTACATAATTCAAGAAAACTTTTCAGATCATTTTATCTAACCACAAACAATTATTAGGATTATCTCATGAAGCATAGTTGTAATTGAGTCTCTAAAGGAAGATGTCTCTTTTCTAAATTCCGATCTGACAAAGGAGATGCTTGCGAGCGTATTGATGAGACATGTACTCCTTGCAATCCACGTTGATGATCCAAGAGTTGAATCTCCTAATCTCGTCACATGAGATCTATTGTCTTCTTCACGAGTGAGACGTGCCGAAGGAGACATGGATCCATAAGCAAACAATCCAGCAGCATAATGACGATGTTGCAGCGATGGTGACTCTTCTAGGGCATCAAGATGGATGACCACAAGACAGAGGAAGAGAGACTTGGCATGTAGAGAATGAAAGAGAGGGAGCATGTTATATCTCTTGTTGTAATTTGAAGAGCAAGGGTTCCGTATTCTTATATAATATTTTGGGATTCATGGATCTCAATCCATGGACAACACAAAATCAATGGATGAGAGTATATTGTGTTTCTTTTAATGGCCATGATCTTGTTGTAAAAACACAACAACAATTAATTTAATTTAATATATATTGATAAATCAATATAAATTAATTTCAAATCAAATCAATTAATCTTGGATATAAATAGAGAGAAGATTGATCTAATCCCTAAAGAGTGGGGACAGGTCAATCTCCTCATTATCTTATGAGATCTCATTATCTCATGGTATCTCCAATATTTACAACAACACTTGTTGTAAATTATTTCACAAAAACAATTTATAGTTATCTTTTGAATATTGCAATCATGCCATTGAAAAATGTGAATCACATTCACATCTCAAAACAAAATGTAAATTATATATTCAATTAATCATCTAATGTGAATCCAATTCACATCAGTAATTAATTAACAAATATAAGTCACAGCATTCTCTCTCTAATATATTATAAATCACATTTATAATATATATGTGAATAATTGGATAGTTCTATCTACAATATTCATATCGATGATAATTAAATCATATTTAATCATCTTAATTATCAATTCTCATTTGCTCAAATAATATGAATCACATTCACATTACTCACATCTTTGATAATGAAATCACATTTAATTATCTTAGATAACTCTCCTTATAATATGAATCAAATAAATATTATTCATGATAATTAAATCACATTTAAATATCCATTTCTCAATGCTCGGATACATTATCGACAATGAAATTATTCTTAAACTCTTTCAAGAACAATGCGTTTTCTCTATGGATACTTGGAGATAAGGACCAGGCGATTGTATTGTTCCACGTATAGTGACTTGGATATTGAGATCACATATCAAATCCATATCTTGCGGACCTCTCATAGATGCTTGATTAAATCAAGATCGCAAATCTAATCTTCTCATTACATCTGAATCACATTGAGATAAATGTCCAACATTTGGACCAAGATCAGATCACTTCTCTACTAAGCGGAGTCACTAATATCCAGACCCGTTTCATTACTCCCTAGGAATGGAAGCACCATGGTTATACAAACGTTTATGATAACATCACCCTCAGGTTTTCCTAATACATGTACATCCTGCACACTGGAATATCAAGATAAACTTGAAGTTTTAGATCTCTTTTATACTTTCTCCTTCAGAATTTTTATCATTAAATTTCTCATTTGATCATTGGAAATTGGTATCGATCATATACTTTTCAAAAGCATATATCATACGTAGGTGTTGATCATATACTCTCCTAAAGCATATACCAAATCTACAAATTCAGTCAAGCTTTCAAAGCGAGATGACCGTGCAGGGAATTTGATTCTTCCCAATATCTCATGAGCGAGCTCATGTATTCTGGTTTAGTAAATGAACCTGTATGATCCATTTAAGTGATCGTATTACTTATATGTCCTTGCATGTACACCAGCGTGCCGGTGTATAGACCTTAGTTAGATCATCAACCTATTGATCTGCCAAATGTACATACTCAGACATATAGTAACACATCTGTCTTCGGTTAGAGGATGCATGCCTATATCATGACAGCATACGACATAGGTCTTTGGTTATCTCGATCTCATTAAGTCAACTCTTTGACCTAACTTATCTGACACCTCTGAATCTCTATTCCTATGTAGAGGACCTGCATTAAGAGGCCGGTCATATATCACCCTTTAGAGAAAGGATTGCCATCTCCTTCTCAGGATGGAGATCCTCTCTTAATAATCATTTGACGATACTTGATGAGTTCTCAATCTAACTCTTTATTTATTCATCCAAGCACCAACCTCTATGACTCAACAATCGAACCAACAACTTTATGATCATTAAGATGGCCCATGGTACATAACCCTAGTGGTACTCGGGACCTATTATGAAAATTAGTTATTCTTCATTTCAATTCAGGGAATGATATTCACAATAACATTTATTGCATAATGGCTCATCGTGGACTCGCATGTCCAACAATTATGAGCTAACGTTCAGTATGTATCGAGTTAGGGTCAAATAAGTTATGAGCAGAAAATCATGTTTCCATTTAAATGTTTCAAGTAATTTCATTCATAACATAATTAGAAAAGATAAATATGCCTAATAGGATGGATTTATACATTCCCTTATTTATCCCTTAGAAAAATATTCATAAACATATATTAAGTGGATATAATTTCTAACATATGCCACTGATCAGGATAAGTAAAATGTATGGATTTCAATTCTATTCTCTTGTAAAATTTATAGTATGGGCTAATGTATGAACACAGTTATATAATTGAAAAAATTCCATCTTACATGCATATACTTACTATTAACAAAATTTTCACTTATACATCCTTATATTACCATAGAAATGAGATTTGACTTATTCTCATTTCAACTAGGAACTATGAAAACACTATGAAGTTGGGGTTCATGCCTCCGTCTCTGGTTACAGGGGAGAGAATAGGCGAATGCCACAAGTGAGTGGCAAAGTGAAGGGGTGTAGACTATATTTATACTCTTCTATAGTGCAGGAAAAAATGCATGTTGTCTTCAGAGTAAGGAGTTCAAGCTTGACGACGAGCCATGCATGTCACCTAGCTTGTAAGGATAAGCCATGTCTTTCTTTCGACTAAGGAATGGAAAGGTGCTAGACCTCTGTGGCTGGTAGAATAGGAGCTCGAGTATCGTATTGGATTGAAGAGAACAAAGGACTGAGATTCTAGTTAGTAGAACCACATTATGGGATCATGTAACATATTTATAAACGTAATTTTTCAATAAAGTTATGCGCTTACTTGAAATATGATGTTTTACAAATAGATATGATTAGTTCACAAATCATTAGCCATCTTTAGTGGTTTGATTGTCAATACAAGCGATTCATAAACATAACATAACTTGATAAGCTACAACTATAGAAGATTTTTTTGCATGAAGTGTTTCCTTGAACTGCACACCTTAGAAAATATTAATCCTTATGGCCCTAACGACCCCTCAGTTTGAGTTGATACAAAAATCTAACATTAATTTGTTGGAAAAATGATATAATCTATGTACTGTTTGTAAGGTTATTTTTATTTAGATAGGCAAGAAATTGTAATTAAAATAAAAACAAAGAAATCTTAGTTGCAAAGAGCCAACTTGAGAAATGGTGGCATGTTTGAAGACATTGTCCTGAAGTCAGATTCCACCGCTTCTATGCAAGGGCTTGATGGTAGCCTGGCTCCCCAATTCAATCACCCCTAGCTGGTTGTTACCTCCCAGTGCTAGGCAGTAAATAGTGTCGAACATCCGTTGGCCTTCATCGTTGTAGACAAAATAAAGTAAAGTATACATTGTCATGAATCCACAATGAGCGCACAAGTGGTGAAAGGTAGATGGAGATAGAGAACTAGAAGAATATTGTGGTTTTCTGGTTGTATGCAAAGGGTTGAGGGTGCAACCCTTTATATTGATAGACTGTCAACTAATATGGAGCTCAAAGGAGACATTTTTTTTGTCCAAAACATTAAGGGATGAATGAGTTCGCCTAATATTGTTGGTCGCACCCAACATTACCGAGGTGATCTGTTTAATGCACAAATAATTATCTAAACGACCAATGAATCTGGATGTAAAAGAGGGAAGGTGGCTATTCAACCGTCTTTAATGGATTTCATTTATAAGATCATAACTGGAATAAAAACTTGTGTCAATTGTGAATTGTGTCAACTTAAAATGAATATTGACAAAAAAAATAAAATTTATTTAGAAAATTAAAAGGTTGGAGAGGTTTGTGAAATACATAAAGAATCCAACATTCCCCACATATTTCATAAACTCTAATTAACAAATAGAAAATAGAAATTAAAAAATTAAAAATAAAAGTTATCTGCAGCATATTTCCATAATTGGAGACATGGACATCAACAAATGTAGCCTGCATATCCTTATCATCCCTACTATCAACAAGAGTCTGTACAATTTTTGCACCCTCCTCCTTACTACCAATCACAATATTTTGGGAACCAACAACCTCCACACCACCAGTCTCAATGACAACCCATAGTTGAGCATCTAGAGGCACCTTCGGTGAATCCCACACTAGATCATCATGCACTCCTGGTGAAGAATATGAATGATTTGACTCAGAGGCTTGACGACCTGACCACCACAAAGATATTGATTCTAGCACAGATTGAAGGCAATAGCAACAACTTCAGAAGTAAGGAGCATGTTGCTCATGACCCATCCACATCTGAGACAGGTATGACCCTTGTTTTTACTTGTTTATCCGATGTCATTCATCTCAAAAGCAGTAGGAGATTGCATCCTCCTATGCAGCAGTTGGGATTGGGAGATCAAGCCACTAAGAGAGCTGCATCGACTTCATCATCGTCTTCACCACCTGAGCAATGATCTAGTATAGTAGAGCCATATCATAGAGGATCTCCACCATCTTCACCACCACCACCACCACCACCACCATCTTTACCCTCATTATTCAGAAAAAGCCAAAAATATAACAAAGGAAGATGCATTGTCGAGTCAGCCTTGAAGGAGAACACACCCGTCTAGTTTTTCATTTTCATACCAACATACCAAGAAACCCGTCTGGTTTTTCATTTTCTTCTTCTACTCATGTATTGGATAACATTGTACAAACTGATTCTGGTTGTCCACACGTACACGATGATTTTGATTTTAATAAGAGAAATGAGCAGTATGATGTTTCTTTTGATTTTGTTCCATTTCATTCAGCTTTGAATAAAACTCGAAAAAACCAAAAATTTAAAAGAACATTATCTGATACTAGAGTGGTAAAGATAGTTCAGAACATCTTTTTTGAAATGCCACTCCTTAAGGCCATGGAGTACATGCCTGCAATTAAAAAGGGAATGAAAGAAGCATATACTCAAAAGCGGCAACCAAGGTAGAATATATGAAAGAAAATAAAAGGCACATCTTAACCATGGCCACAGTTCATGCCAACAGCAACCTCCCACTCAAAAAGAAAGATAAGGGAGCATCTCATATCCATTGTCATATCTTTGATCAGGAGTTTGATCGTACTCTACTCGATAGCAGATCCTCCATTAATCTCATGCCATCCTCTCTACTCACTGAGTTTGGGTTGGGGCCTCTTATATCCACCAAGATGATCCTTCCATTTGTTGATAGATCGATCAAGAGGACGGGGGATATTCTTGAGGATGTTATCGTAACGTGCAAGGAATGAGATCCCCAATTGATTTCATTGCTATGGATATGGATACCTATGCACCGTTACTCCATACTCCAATCATAATTGGTCAGCTGTTCCTTCAAACAACCGAGGTGGCAGTCGATTAGAATACTGGAGAGATAACCTTTCACTCTCTTAGCAACAAGTTTAGATAGAGTCGATCTCAGACCTGAAGACCACCACGACCGCAACCAGCGAATGAGAGAGAGAGACAATTACAACATTTCTAAAGACTGTGATTTTCTTGTTGAGTTTCGATAGACAGATCTTATAATAAATTTCATGGAGACCCAGAAGTTCATTTCCCAGAAGGAACCTCTAAAAAGCATAGTCGACATTCGCTCCCATGTTTATCATTCCTAGTTGTCAACTAATGGATTGTATGAGCTATTTTCTGAGGATCATTCTGAGTTTTTAGATGTACATTCTGAGATTCTTGAGCTACATTCTTTTTCTGAGATTACTGACGAGACACCTCCTACTGAGATTTTTGAGATATTTGTTGATGAAGTTACTAAGGTTTTTGAACGTCCTAATGAGCCATACCAATCTGAGCAAAGATCATTCATTGCAGATCTTTTTGAGATTTTACTTGCCAGGCCTATTGAACATCCTGATGAGCCATCCCATTCTGAACATCTAGTAGCCACGATGGACAGTTCACAACATACATATCATATACCTTCTACTAGTGTAGTTGCATAGGTTATCACATAGCAGATTCAGACCCCACCTGAGCTTAAGGTTTTACCCTCAACATTGAAGTATGCCTTACTTGAGGGTGCCTCCCGATCGTCATCAGTTCACAGTTGTTTTATGATCAGGAATATTTCTTGCTAGAGGTTCTCAAGAGAAACCGCAAGGCCATAGGCTGGAATATTTCAGATCTTTGTGGGATTAGTCCAACTTTGTGCTCGCATCATGTCTACCTAGAGGATGACATCAAACTAACCCATGAGTGCCAACGCCATCTAAATCCAAATCTCTAAAATCATGTCATGAAAGAGATCAGGAAATGGTGTGACGCATGCTTTATTTATCCCATTTCGATTCCAAGTGGGTTAGTATGTTGCATGTGGTCCCGAAGAACCTGTGATTAATATTACGGCGAATGATCGTGGTGAGGAGATTTTGACATGTATACCCACTTCATGGCGTGTCTGTGCTACAAAGAAAGATTACTTCACACTACCCTTTATTGATCAGATTATTGAGAGGTTTGCAGGGAAGGAGTTTTTTTATTTCTTTGATGGGTACTCGAGATATAACCAGGTTTCAATCACTCCTGCGGATCTAGAAAAAACTACTTTTATTGTTTCTTTGCACCTATGCCTTTAGACATATGCCATTTGGATTGTGTAATGTCCCCGCTACATTTCCAAGGTGTATATTGGTCATTTTTACAGACATGGTAGGTAGTTTCCTCGAGGTCTTTATGGACGATTTCTGGGTCTATGTGGATAGTTTCAACTTATGTCTTAATCATTAGACGGAGTACTTCAGCATTATTGCGATGTGAACTTATGCTCTCATGGAAGAAGAGTTACTTTATGGTGACTAGTTGAATTTTATTGGGTCACGTCATCTTTAAACATCGTATAGAGGTTGACCCAGCTAAGATTGATGTGATCTCCAAGACAGAGCTACCGTAGAATTTGAAGCAGTTGAGGTCGTTCCCTAGTTACATGGGATTTTATAGGTGATTCATTAAAGACTTCATCAAGATCGTCAGGCCTTGCCTAAGCTCTTGTGCAAGAAGAGTATGTTTATAGTAGATGAGAAAATCCTCCTTGCATTTCACCAGATGAAAGACATGGTTATGAGAGCTCCTATCCTTCATGCACCTGATTGGTCTCTCCACTTTGCGTTCATGACGAATGTGTCAGACTATACTGTTGGAGTTGTTTTAAGATAGATAAGAGATGGAATACCATCTTATATACACTTTTCTATCAAGACTCTGGATGAAGCATATGACAATTATATAGTTACATAGAAGGATATGTTACCAGTGATGTTCGCTTTAGATAAGTTTTGTTCATACCTACTCGGTTCACATGTCATCATATACACATATCACATTGCCATACAAAACTTACAGGAAAAAAAGGATGCCAAACCATGCCTTATCATATGGATCCTTCTTCTCCAAAAGTTTGATTTAGAGATTCGAGATAAACCTAGAGTGAAAATATTGTGGTAGATCACCTTTCCAGTCACAGATGCAGAGACTTTTGAACAGTCAATACTTATTATTTCAAAGACCTTTCTGGATGAAACCATTTTGTCTGTGGTCTCACTTCCATGATATGCTGATGTTGTGAACTATTTGTCTCCAAGAAATTTCCATAAGATTGGTGAAGTACAAGGTAGACAGGTTCCTATCAGTGATTCATTTCTACTAGTGGGATGATCCGTACCTATTTCGTGAGGGTACATATTGTATTTAAAAAAGGTGCATTCCTTAGGAGGAATACTCCAGTGTACTTGAGCATTTCCACAAACTATAATATGGTGGACATCATTTGGGGAAGCGTACAATAGCTAAGGTTCTACAAAGTAGCCTATGGTGACCAACTCTATTTAAGGATGTTACAGATTATGTTCAAGGTTGTACTGATTGTCAGAAAATAGGAGGAACCGTTGTTCTAGAGATACCATGTCCCTGAGATATATTCTTATTTCAGATGTTTTTTATGCTTGGGGTATAGACTTCATGGTTCATTTTCTGTCTGTCAGGGATTTCAGTACATCCTGCTTGCCATGGATTATGTTAGTCGTTGGGTGGAGGCTATCCCCGCTCGAGCCGCTGATAGTCGTACAGTTTGTTCCTTTATCAAGGAAAATATCATTACACAGTTCAGGGTCCCTAAGATATTCATTTCAGATTGGGGTAGTTATTTAATTAATAGCGAGGTCATAAAGCATGTGAAGGGGTACGCCATTGAGCATAGAGTTGTGTCTCATTACCACCCACAGACTAACGGTTTAGATGGGATTTTAAATAGGGAGATAAAGACTATACTTTAGAAACTTGTATGTCCAGATAGGAAGAACTGGTCTCAGATGCTTAACTCTGTTCTATGGGCTTGTCAGATGATGAATCTCGGATTCATCACTCTAAATCTCATTTATTAAGCTTAAGTCCCTAAAAATCAACAGCATATTTGCATTTATTCTGCATAATTAGCATTCATGCATGTTTTCATAAAATGGCATTTTATCCATAATTTCTGCACAAAATAAAAGCCAAAAATCCAAGCCACAGTTGACCTGTAAATAGCCTAACTTCCCAGATTTTTAACTCCTTCATGCTAACTCCGAATAACCCAAAAACTTCCATTGTGTACATATCACTCACAAGAATAAATGAAAAATACAAAAAAATCACTAACCCAAATAAGTGGACCAAAAACCCAAACCCTAGTTTCAGGATTTTCGGACTAAAAGCCACATATCTTCCCCATACAGTGTCCGGTTTGATCATACTCACTTTTGAACTAATGCACATTCAATTACCTTCAAAACAAGACCAAGTTCAAGTGAATCGGAGCTCGTACGTGAAAGTTGGGTTTTGGGCCTCTTTTGTACATTGTATATTTTCGCGGCTTTTGACCAGTATTTTATGTAAATATTTTCTTTATCACTAAAAACCCAAAAAAATTAGAATTAGGTGTCTTTTATTTATCTTTAATTTTTCCATATTTTTCCGGATTTTTATCTTGTTTAAAAATGACAAAAAATTATAAAACCCAAAGATCAAGGTATTCTATGTACATGAGATACCCCAAAAATTCACTTTTTACATTTGACCGATTTTGGCTTTAATGTCTTCATGAAAGTTGTAGATCTCATCGAGACGAGCATTTTTATGAAGGAACTTTTTCGATCTGAGGTCGTTTGCTATTTCTTTTTGATTTTACAAAATGATTTTCCTTCGAATTTTCTGGTGCTGACACGTGGCATCCCCAGGGGCTGCCAGGTGTCAGCCCCAGGGGCTGCCATGTGTCAGCTATTTTCCGCATATTTATTATTTCATTTTTATAAAAAAATTGAAAGGATGCAGGTGCGACGCACGTGCCTCCCAGGCACGTGCTCCGCACGTGCGCCCCCTTCCTTTGTTTCCAGCCCACCACTTGGCCCATCCTGGGCCGTTCGATCTCGGCCGATCGAACGACCTGGAACCCATCTTCCCCAATGGACTGCCCCGACTTCTCCGCCTCCTTCCGCAACTACCACGCCGCCCCTCCTCTGATCTCGCAACGGCCAACGTCTCCCCGAGTCCTCCGCCCTCCATCTCCGCTATCCTCGCACCCGCTCGGCCCCTCTCTCTATAAAAGAACCCCGACGACCCCCAAACCCGTATCCGCCGATATCTGGGTTGTGCTTCGGCCGTGGTGGTGACAGCACCACAAGGCGTCGTCTCCCTCGGCGAGATCCGGTCTACCCGTAGGCCGTCGCAGCGCCTCCGCCGCGTTACTGCCCCAGCTCCGGTCCTCCGCCATAGAGCCCACGACGTCAACAACCACGCCTACTCCGCCTCAACTTTCTTCTCCGACGACTTCACGCCGTCGGCATCTTCATCGACGACCCACGGCCGTTTGTCGGCCACCGTCTCTTCCACGGTCAACTTCGCTTCGTCTTCGACATCTACCCAGTTTCCCCTTCGACATCGGTCGCCGGCCCACCACGACGTCAACGACCTCGCCACAGCCTTGGCCAGCAGGCTCCGCCTCTCCTCCGTCGCCTTCGCTCCGCCTCGAGAGGCCGAGCTCCGCCACCTCCGCCACGACGACGCCACCTGCGCCGCCTCCGATCCGCCGTAGGCCCTCCGCCTCCACACCGCCAGCAGCCGGGTGCCAGTCCCGAGACCCCCCACGTGCGAGGCGCGTGCGGGGGGACGTCAGCAGACATCATCCCAGGGGGTCACGTGCTGCGCACGTGCCCCTGGGTAAATTGCAGAAGACCCCTCGCCCCTTCGCCTTATCATGCAGAAATCCCCGCCAATCAGGGGTCACGTGCTGCGCACGCAACCTTTGGTGAAATTGCATTAACGCCCCCATACTAGTGGTATTTACATTTCCGTCCTTTTGCATTTTTTTCTTATTTATTTTATTTATCATATTTGCATTGATACCCCTGTCTTCCCCTTTAATTTTAAACCTTCATATGACATCATTTTATTTAGTTAAAAATAGCACTGTGTTCCTCATGTGATTCTCTACATTTTGACATACTGTGGGTATTTTTATGATTAAAGGTTAATTAAGAATCAATTATTCTGTGGAAAATTGTGAAGTTTACCCAGTTTGTGCTCTAAATTTTGTATTTGATTAACCGGAGTTTAAAAAATCCTTGAAAAATCATATATTGTAGAGATAATTTTGTTTGACGTTGTGCCCAAAAATCTTTGCATTTGCATGCATCATTTTCCCTGTAAAAATCATTTTGTATATTTCAATGATTGATTTTATTAGGTATTAAACCACACATTTTTTAGGTTTAGGATTTTTCTGAGATCCATCACCTAGTGATAGATCTTAGATAATTTTGGATCTTGAAAATAAGTAGGTCTAATATTTATTATAAATAAATATTGAAAATTATTTTGTTTGCATTTAAAAATCTAAAAAAAGTTCATATTGCATCCAAAAATTCTAAAAAAATTACAGTGCATTCATTTCCTCATTATTCACATTGTGGCCAAGATTCGTATTTTTCATTCATCGTTTGAACATAATTGATATTATAGTCCCCACAATAGGTCGAAATTGCATTTTGCATCCCTCATTTGCATTAAAAATTCACAAAAAAGACTGCCTTGAAAACCGAACACGAAATTGGATAAACATATCTCTAGGTTGTTCCTTTGCCTCCTTGTGATCGACCTTGGGACTTGCCCAAGTAAAACAAACATAAGAACTACTTGATTAAAATTGATTAAAAATTTTGTGGTTATTTCTTGACCGTTTCCGATTGCCGCCTACAACGAACGATATTTTATTTACTCATACGAAGATTAAAAACAACTTCTTAAAGCGGCATTTTCGGGCACGTAAGATGGCGCCGTTGCCGGGGAGGCAAACAACTTAGTTTTGTGTTTTGACATTTTTCATTCGGTTTTCTGTATTCGGGTAGTCTGACCCCCGAATTTTTCATTGTGAATGCCATTTTATTTCCAGCATTTATTTTTCTGCATTTATTTGCTTGTTCTATTTTCTGGGTCACTCTCTTACACATATCTCTCTTATTTTTCTCGCGCATGTAAAAAAAGACTCTGAACTTTTTCTGTGGTGTGTCGTGGCCTGTTTCACTCTCCGGTGAGGGTGGGGCCCGACTTGAGTGGCGACTAGGATAGACCTGCACATACGGCTCTCAGAGCATTTTTACTTTTTGATTGTGCTCGTAGGATTTTAAGCCACACTGCACTATCAAGGCGCACATAGATCGTTCAACTTAGCCAAATTTAACTCAATTCTTCCCGCCAATAGAACTTTCTGTTTAGGTGCGGTTTTTCATCGGCTTGCATACATATAGAATACCTTTTCAATTCTGTCTAGTATCCCACATGAAGATTGCGAGGAGGCACTGTAAGTCTTCTAACTGAGCATTCATCATAGTTTTCCGCGTGCATCGGCTTTTCCTGACTTTCTCCCTCTTATTTTATCAAATAAATCTAAAGAAAATTGGGACTGGACGGTAGACGTGTATTTGTGCTCATCTAAATTTTTCAGTGATCACCTCATTAAAAATTGGGAGTGATAAATATAGCCGATCAAAATAACCCATAAAATCAAGAATTTTTGCGGGAGAGCAACCCCGACCTTGGATGATTTTATTCTGAGTGAGCGAGAGACAATACTTAAGGTTAGAGCCAAGTTCCGACACCCAACATCTCGCTAATTTTTGCCAAGATTGATTTATCACCAATTAAAATTAAAAAGACAATAGCCGAACTCTTAAGGCTTTATTGTGTGAGTTGGTAAATCTGGGGTTTGATTTGTGTTTGCATTGGTGTGCGTGAACCGATTTCAAGATCAATAGCCGCACATTTGATTTCTCTTGACCATCCCGTGCAATCATCTCTCTCCTTTCTTTATTTAAAATTCACCAGGGAATTCTTGTCCAATAACTCTTGCAGACCCAACCCCTCATTCCTTTCAGCTCTTTCAAAAATAGCCGAATGTTTATCCGAGAATCCATCAGAGCTATACTATGAAAATGAATTTGTATCGGTTAGACCCAAAACACCTCCCCCTCAACCACCAATAAATCCATCTCCTTCTGCTAATCCGACCTGTTTCATGAATGATAACCCTTTGTATTCAGAGCAGACAAACCAACAAATGATTGAGGGCTCTACTTCTTCATTTAATCCTCTATACGTTGATCATACAATTCATCCCTCATATTCGGTAAATGTCAATCCATCATTCATGGGAGAAGATAGCCACATGATCGAATTGAACACTTCTTCACCTCTTCCATCAATCTTGAACACCAATGAAAAATCATTATCCTGGATTGAACATAACAGCCCCCTCTTCACTCGTACAGAGGATTGGGCCGATCACATAGGATCACAACTCCCCTTGGACCAACTCCACTTACCTAAACCATATGAGCAGCCACCTTCCATGATTATTGAGGAGGTACTTTCAGAAAATGATAATCGTATATCGGATATTTCAAGAGACCCCTCCCCTAGTACATATAGAAAAATGGAAGAGGACATTCAATTACAAAAACATACCCCAACTGCTCCCATACTTGGCCAAGAAGAGATTTTGGAAAATATTTTGAGGATGAATAAGAAATTTGATTTAATGGAGGATAAATTTCAAGAACTTGCCGATCGATTGATCTCTGGTAGCTCGGATATAAAAATGAATGAGGAAATGATTGGATCTAAGATTGAAAATTTTGAGGATATTCAGGGACCTAGGGATTATTCTGAGAATTTCACTTCTACATCTTACTCCCTTAGAAATGACTATGCAGCGGACTATCACCCTGAATACCAGAGCCCCTTTTCATCTGAAGAACACCCCACACCCCCACACCACCCAGAAAATACCAAAAAATGGAAATATTTGAAAACCACAAAAAATTGAAAATTTAGAAAATTTCATAAAAATTGAGACTGATGACGATCTGAGGAATTTGGATCCAACTATACGGGAAGCATTAGGAAAGAAATTGATTTTTGAACTTCCCTTTCTACAGGCCATTGAACACTTTCCCGACCTCAAAAGATTTTTAATGGACAAACTGATGAATAAGAAGTCGGGTAGGATACGAACAAAGACTGAAAGACATATCTTGTCAATGGCCTCCTCCTTGGCGTTGAGGAGAAAAACCAAGAGCCGCATAGTGAAGCGGTTACCCAGATTTGACTGCGAAATCAAAGACACAATTTTTACCCATGCTCGGATTGATGACACTTCACCGATCAATATCCTCCCGACCTCTGTATTCCATGAACTCAAACTCGGACCGATTCGAAAGATACGAGAGATTGTTCAATTAGCGGACCGATCGATAAAACCGCCGAGAGGAACTATTTCTGTCATCATTAAATTCCAAGGTGCTCCGCTCAAAGAAGAATTCACGATTATTGATATTGAGCATCAAGGAGAATTCACCCAGTCTCCAATCATTCTCGGAAAGCCATTCTTGGCATTGGCCAAGGCAAGTATTGATTGTGAGACTCGGGAAATCAATTTCACAACATTGGAAGCACTTAACCATATCTTTGAGGAACCACGATCTTCTGAGGCAACCCACGAAGTCCCCGACAACCGTGACCATGAAGCGGTAGAAGAGACCTGCCCCGAAGCCACACCTGAGATAGCGGTTGTTGACGAGACTATTGGCTTAGAGAATCTCCCCCCTGCTCCATTCCCAACCGCTCTCACCAGGGAGAATCATGTATATGAATCATATGATCCAGAGACTTATGCATGGGCACACCCTGGGTCAACCTACTCTGACTACATGGATTATATCAACTCGACACAGGAATGCGCCAACATCGAATCAATTAAGAAAGAACATGCAGAGACTCTCCCCAGTATTTCAATTCCCGCGGATCTCAAAATAGACAAATCTTTCTACTACGATCCTGAAACATATGCATGGTCACACCCTGGAGCAACATTCTCTGAATATCTTGACCAGATCATCCCAAATTGAGAGTGCTCAAACATACGAGAGACTAAGAGCAAGCACACAGACCAAACACCAATCAAGGAGAATTCCAATGGCTATTCATCTGGATACTCATGTGAATCGACACCTTCACGACGAAATAAAAAGAAAGTCACCTTTGACCTTCTGGAAGAGGTATCGTCTGATAGTCCCTCATCAGGACCGGAAAAGGTAGTCTACATGAGTGAAGTCTGTTCGACAGCCCTAAAGCCATATCTTCGTAAGGATCCAAAATTCAATCCTCGTTGGACAACTCCCGTTCCTAACTACTACTCATCCAAAGCTGATGCTCCTGCCCTTTTCAAGTACACTGGAATTCTTTCGTATGAGCTGACTGAGACCGGTGCTTCTGAGCTATCATCTGAGGAAAAATCGATTGACCCCAAGAAGGAACGGATGCTGAGGAAACAATTAAAGAAACAAAGAGACATGCAGACTTGGAGTATGTCCACTTTCAAATACTACTCCTCTGAGGATAACTCTGATGATGGATATCTTTCATCTGACTCAAACACTTCATCTATTATCCATCATGATTTTTCTGAGGATAACTCTGATCATAGTTGGGAATCATATGCCTCATTTCCATCTCATCATTATGATCTCCCACCGCAGGCTCACAAGAAGATCAGCCGAAAACCGCCTTAATCATTCGGCTAACCACCCTCCCTCCCGACCACATCGGTCCCCTTGTACAACTTCTTCCTCTACTTAGGCCAAGGCCTAAGTATAGGAGGGGACCGATGCCATCTGTATATCCCATTTATCTCATCACACTCTTTCTCCCGACCGCTCCATTTCCACCCTTCTTCCATACTTAGGCTGTCCAGAGCCTAAGTATAGGGGGAACCGACATCCACCTGTATATACTCTCCTCATTCATATATCATGACCACCTCTTTTTCGCTCTACTTCCTAAACTGTTGAATATAAATTTTTAACTCTCTTACGCTTAGCACGAGCAACGTCTTCATTACGCTTTTTGTGCTCTGAGGACACATCACTCGCTAAGTATAGGGGGGTCTGTATATATACTTTGTATATATTTTACCCATATCTCGTACTTTTGTGTAAGTCTATATGTATTTACGGGGTGGGTACTAACTTAATAAAAAAACAAAACAAAACAAAATAAAAAGAGAGAGAGAGTTTTGCTACTAACACTGCCCAAATTTTTGAAAAAAAAGGCTTCTTATTTCATTTTTGCAAAAAAAAATTTGTGTCTGCGTTTCACATACCTGCAATTCATCCAGCATCGCATTCATTTGCATATGTGAAAAGTCATTGGGTTCTGAACCGAGTTATGAGCCGAAACCGAGAGTGGTCTGGACTTGACCTTAATCCACCTAATTTTCAGAGGAACTTCATCGAGAAATAGGATTTTAAGAGCTTCAGGTCTTTTTGACTTAATTCCTTAAGTTCCACATGACAATGTACAGTGTTTGACTCTTAGTGTCTAACCTGGTCTCTTCATTCTGGGTACAACTCTGGAATAGGGAATTAATTCGCACTCTCACACTATGCACTTAGCTCAACCCAGACGGGATGTTGGAAGACTATGTGAGTTTCTTTTCTGGTAGCGTGGAAATCTAAAGATCAGAGTTCGGGTTGAAATAAAGCTTCGGAAAAGGGATGGACAGCTGGGCACAATTTTTTCTAAGACCCCAAAAAAAGTACGGAATAAAAAGATTCTATATTCGTAGGGGCACAACAAGATCCGAGCAGAACCAAAAAATGCCAAAAATACAAAGAAGCATTCTACCAAATAAAAATTCGACCAAAAAGGTCCAAGCTTCAAGAAACCTGCAGATCTTGGTGGAGACTTGGCTACACTGGCCATCTTCACAAGGAGAGGTGACTACACTGGCCACCCCTTCCAGTTCTTTTCTCTTTCTTCTAGCTTCTCCCCCATTTCGATTGTGAACACAACACGACAGACCTTAGAAGGAAATACCTGACTCCCCGAGGACGAGTTACTGGAGAGGAGAGGAGCATCGTAGTCCGGCATTCTGAATGGGAAGAGCTAAAACCCTTCACACACACGAGTCAGTTATTCAATGTTCATAGGGTATACTTTGGGAAGAGGATTGATCTAAGATGACTTATGAGCCGAAACTGTAATAATGATGTGTAGAATTTGAGGGCTGTTGATTTTAAAATTCTAAGTCTCACAGAAGTTCCGCCACACTACTAATCCAAAGGTCGAGTTTAGTTTCATTCTCACCTTCAGCTCATGGTCTTGGTATGGAACCCAGTCTCATTTCACTTCATGGCATGTCTTTTTGATGCTCAGGGACGAGCATGGTTTAAGTATAGGGGGATGATGAATCTCGGATTCATCACTCTAAATCTCATTTATTAAGCTTAAGTCCCTAAAAATCAACAGCATATTTGCATTTATTCTGCATAATTAGCATTCATGCTTGTTTTCATAAAAATGGCATTTTATCCATAATTTCTGCACAAAATAAAAGCCAAAAATCCAAGCCACAGTTGACCTGTAAATAGCCTAACTTCCCATATTTTTAACTCCTTCATGATAACTCCGAATAACCCAAAACCACTTCCATTGTGTACATATCACTCACAAGAATAAATGAAAAATACAAAAAATCACTAACCCAAATAAGTGGACCAAAAACCCAAACCCTAGTTTCAGGATTTTCAGACTAAAAGCCATATATCTTCCCCATCCAGTGTCCGATTTGATCCTACTTACTTTTGAACGAATGTACATTCAATTACCTTCAAAACAAGACCAAGTTCAAGTGAATCGGAGCTCGTACGTGAAAGTTGGGTTTTGGGCCTCTTTTGTACATTGTATATTTTTGCGGCTTTTGACCAGTATTTTATGTAAATATTTTCTTTATCATTAAAAACCCAAAAAAATTAGAATTAGGTGTCTTTTATTTATCTTTAATTTTTCCATATTTTTCCGGATTTTTATCTTGTTTAAAAATGACAAAAAAATTATAAAACCCGAAAATCAAGGTATTCTATGTACATGGGATACCCCAAAAATTCATTTTTTACATTTGACCGATTTTGGCTTTAATGTCTTCATGAAAGTTGTAGATATCATCGAGACGAGCATTTTTCATAAAGGAACTTTTTCGATCCGAGGTCATTTGCTATTTCTTTTTTATTTTACAAAATGATTTTCCTTCGAATTTTCTGGTGCTGACACGTGGCAGCCCCAGGGGCCGCCACGTGTCAGCTGTTTTTCGCATATTTATTATTTCATTTTTATAAAAAAAAATTTAAAGGACGCACGAGGACGCACGTGCTCCGCACGTGCGCCCCCTTCCTTTGTTTCCAGCCCGCCACTTGGCCCATCTTGGGCCGTTCGATCTCGGCCGATCGAAAGGCCTGGAACCCATCTTCCCCAACGGACTGCCCCAACTTCTCCGCCTCCTTCCGCAACTACCACGCCGCCCCTCCTCTGATCTCGCAACGACCAATGTATCCCCGAGTCCTCCGCCCTCCATCTCCGCTATCCTCGCACCCGCTCGGCCCCTCTCTATAAAAGAACCCCGACGACCCCCCAGACCCGTATCCGCCGATATCTGGGTTGTGCTTCGGCCGTGGTGGTGACAACACCACAAGGCGTCGTCTCCCTCGGCGAGATCCGGTCTACCCGTAGGCCATCGCAGTGCCTCCGCCGCGTTACTGCCCCAGCTCCGGTCCTCCGCCATAGAGCCCACGATGTCAACAACCACGCCTACTCCGCCTAAACTTTCTTCTCCAACGACTTCACGTCGTCCGCATCTTCATCGACGACCCACGGCCGTTTGTCAGCCACCGTCTCTTCCACGGTCAACTCCGCTTCGTCTTCGACATCTACCCAGCTTCCCCTTCGACATCGGTCGCCAGCCCACCACGACGTCAACGACCTCGCCACAGCCTTGGCCACCAGGCTCCGCCTCTCCTCCGTCGCCTTCGCTCCACCTCGAGAGGCCGAGCTCCGCCGCCTCCGCCACGGCAACGCCACCTGCGCCGCCTCCGGTCCGCCATAGGCCCTCCGCCTCCACACTGCCAGCAGCTAGGTGCCAGTCCCGAGACCCCCCACGTGCGAGGCACGTGCGGGGGGACGTCAGCAGACATCATCCCAGGGGGTCACGTGCTGCGCTCATGCCCCTTGGGTAAATTGCAGAAGACCCCTCGCCCCTTCGCCTTATCATGCAGAAATCCCCGCCAATCAGGGGTCACGTGCTGCGCACGTGACCTTTGGTGAAATTGCATTGACGCCCCCCATACTAGTGGTATTTACATTTCCGTCCTTTTGCATTTTTTTCTTATTTATTTTATTTATCATATTTGCATTGATACCCCTGTCTTCCCCTTTAATTTTAAACCTTCATATGACATCATTTTATTTAGTTAAAAATAGCACTGTGTTCCTCATGTAATTCTCTACATTTTGACATACTGTGGGTATTTTTATGATTAAATTTTAATTAAGAATCAATTATTCTGTGGAAAATTGTGAAGTTTACCCAGTTTGTGCTCTAAATTTTGTATTTGATTAACCGGAGCTTAAAAAATCCCTGAAAAATCATATATTGTAGAGATAATTTTGTTTGACATCGTGCCCAAAACTCTTTGCATTTGCATGCATCATTTGCCCTGTAAAAATCATTTTGTATATTTCAATGTTTGATTTTTAATAGGTATTAAACCCCACATTTTTGAGGTTTAGGATTTTTCTGAGATCCATCACCTAGTGATAGATCTTAGATAATTTTGGATCTTGAAAATAAGTAGGTCTAATATTTATTATAATTAAATATTGAAAATTATTTTGTTTACATGTAAAAATCCAAAAAAATTCATATAGCATCCAAAAATTCTAAAAAAATTACAGTGCATTCATTTCCTCATTATTCACATTGTGGCCAAGTTTTGTATTTTTCGGACATCGTTTGAACATAATTGATATTATAGTCCCCAAAATAGGCCGAAATTGCATTTTGCATCCCTCATTTGCATTAAAAATTCCAAGAAAAGACTGCCTTGAAAACCGAACACGAAATTGGATAAACATATCTCTAGGTTGTTCCTTTGCCTCCTTGTGATCGACCTTGGGACTTGCCCAAGTAAAACAAACATAAGAACCACTTGATTAAAATTGATTAAAAATTTTGTGGTTATTTCTTGACCGTTTCCGATTGCCGCCTACAACGAACGTTATTTTATTTACATGCACGAAGATTAAAAACAACTTCTTAAAGCGGCATTTGTAGGCGGCAATCGGAAATGGTCAAGAAATAACCATAAATTTTTTAATCAATTTTAATCAAATGGTTCTTATGTTTGTTTTACTTGGGCAAGTCCCAAGGTCGATCACAAGGAGGCAAAGGAACAACCTAGAGATATGTTTATCCAATTTCGTCTTCGGTTTTCAAGGCAGTCTTTTTTTGGAATTTTTAATGCAAATGAGGGATGCAAAATGCAATTTCGGCCTATTTTGGTATAATATCAATTATGTTCAAACGATGTCCGAAAAATACGAAACTTGGCCACAATGTGAATAATGAGGAAGTGAATGCACTGTAATTTTTTAGAATTTTTGGATGCAATATGATTTTTTTTGGATTTTTAAATGCAAACAAAATAATTTTCAATATCAGACGACGTACAGGTCTCCATTGGGCATGTATCCCTATAGGTTAGTTTATGGAAAGCCTTGTCACTTTCCAGTTGAATTAATTGACAAATATTTATGGGCACTCTGTATATGCAATTTCGACGATGAGAAATCAGGAAAGAGTATGAAAGTGAACTTGAATAGTTGTTGTAATTTCGAGATTTTTCCTATGACAATTCACTCATGTATAAGGAGAAAGTTAAGCATTGACATGATAGACACATTATAAGAAAGATCATCTCCTCTGATCAGATAATATGGTTGTTTGATGTGAAATCGAAGTTGTTCCCCAGCAAAATTAAAAGCAAATAGTTATGACTGTTTATTATTAGAGCTGTGTGTGATAATGGTATTATCGTCATATCTGGGTTGTCATTGGACGCATAGCCATTTGTTGTAAACGGACAGTTGCTGAAGCCATATCTAGATCATGATGCATTCTTGTCTATGGTTGATTCCATCTATGTGGTATCAGACGATGATTCTTTGACATCTTCCGCATCTAATACATAAGCTGATATCCCCTTGTATATATCCTTTGATTTTATTCTTTCTTCTTCTATTTTTTTATCATTCACTTCTTTTGTGTGTGTGTATGCTATACTTAGGACCTATTTTATCCTAAGTATAGGGGAGGTGAATGACTTGAGTTATTTCCATTTTCATTCTGCTTCATCACTCTTGTTGTTTCTTTACTTAGGGATCCTTTACCCTAAGTATATGGGGGAATGATGTCGCTCATTTCGTCTTCTTTCACGTTTTTTTTTCTATTCTCTCGCTTGTCCTTCAATTATTGATATTCTTTTTCTATACTTAGGGATCTTTTACTCTGAATATAAGGGAGGACAAGCCAAGTTTTGAGTTTGTTCATTCCTTTCCTCGGTTCTCCCCATTTGTACAGTCTTCTATACTTAGGATTATTTGATCCTATGTATAGGGGGGATTACCGACTTCTCTTCTTTTCTTTTTATTCTCCGAGTCATTGTTGTATAGATTCTTTTCACTTTTCTATACTTACCACGAGTTATGTCTTCCTTTTTCACACTTTGATCACTATGATGACATAGTTTCATCTAAGTATAGGGGGTGTCGTATATATTGCATATATACTTTACCCATAGCTCGTTCTTTTGTTTGTTAATAATATGGCTATTACTTAAAAAAGGTTTTGAAAAATGATTTGCAAAATTCTTTTGTATATGGAAAAAATATTTTGTCAATTATTTGGTAAAAAATTTTGTAAAACTGTTTGTAAAATTGGTTTTAAAAATCTTTACAAAATTATTTTTGTACAAATCTTTATAAAACTATTTGTAATTCTTTTGTTTGTAAAAATGATTTGTAAATAATTTTGGCATAAAAATTGTGTATATTGTATAAAATATTTGTAAAATATTTGATAACAAAATGATTGTAGAAACATGTTTGTAAAATTGTTGTAAAATTATTTGTATGATTTTTTGTAAAATAGTTTGCAAAAACATTTGTAATTTTTTTGTAAAATCTTAGTAGAATATTTTAAAAAATATTTGTAAACTCTTTTGTAAAATGATTTGGAAATGTTTGTAAATTTTTTGTAAAATTATTTTGTTACGTGGAATATACATTATGGGATGTATCTGTTTGTTGTAAAATCCACGTGGGTATAAAAACTGTAATTAATTCTATTTATGTAAATAAAATTCTTTGTTGTATATATAAAGTTCTCCTATAAAAATTATCTGTAAACGTTGTAGATAAAATCCTATTGTAAATAAAATTTTTTTATAGAAACTTGTATAATCCTTGTACTTATACTTGTATAAAATCCTTGTCAATATGCTAATCCATGTAAATACATTAAAACAACTAACACATCTCTTTCTTAAAAAAGTTAAAATGTTTAAATCCATAAAAATATGCAATACTCTGATTTTTTTTTCAAAAAGATTATTCTTTCATTTTATTTTCCTTAAAAAATGGGTTTTATATATTTCTTTCATTTGCATGTGCATTTTTCTGAATGATGTTGGCAGTTAACCTAGTCCGGAATAAAATCGAAGAATGGATCTTGGTTATGACCTTAATCAGAGGAACCTTATAGGAAATGGAGTTAGGATTCTTCAAGTCAAGTTATTTAATTCTTTGAGTTCATAAGGCTATGTTCACATGTCATCTTGATTGGTATAAGTAGAATATTTAACAACATACACATGATCCTTTTAGATAGTTACTTAACTTAGACAAGCACTCTACGTGTTGCTCAATACGGACGAGGCGGTGAGGAGGCAAAATCCTTTAGATTGGGGAAACACACGAGTGGAAACATTCGTAGTCACAATCAGTGGCCAGTGTGCCTCAACCTAGTATAGTGGCATTGACATCTAACGATGGGATGAAGTGAGTTGCAATAAAGCCTCAAAAGCGGGATAAACTACTGACTCAAGAAGAAAAACCCTTTATGTACATGCTGCACCTTTGTATATATTCAAAAACAATGATGAAAAAAATTGTCTCATAAGCAAGGCATATGCCTCAAAAACTTATATCAAGGAATCCTGCAACTGGAAACTTGGCTACGCTGGTCAAGCTCCAAGGATATGTGGCTATACTGGCCAAAGTCCATTCTTTTCTCTATCCTCTCTTCTTGAGCTGATTGTACTTGAACTTACAAGGGAATACCTCGCTCCTTGAGGAAAGAGTAGCTATATTGAGGAATTAGAGTTACCTTGTTAGAATAGGTTGTTGCTTTGTCATTTCTAAAGTGAGGAGCTATATTTCACTTACATGGTACAAGTAAAGATTCATAGTTGTAAGAGTTTGCGTAGGTATACTTGTTCTGACCTGACTATTGAGGCGACCTGAACATAAAGTTGTGGAACTTGAGGGTTGTTGAGTCTTAAATCTTATTCCCAATAAGGTTCTGCGAAATTATTAATCCAAAGGTCTGACAGAGCTCCTTACTTTGAATTTAGTTAAATAATCAATATTGTTTTAAGTTCTTTCTTTTTTCTTTTTTCTTTTTCTTTTTATTTTAGTAACTTATTCTTCAAATAAGTGTTTGCTAAGGGATTAGCAAAGGTAAAGCATAAGGGGATGATGAATATGCATTTCATCATCTTTATTCATTTATTTTAGCTAAAAATTCCTTATAAAACACCTATAAATACTATTAATATCTTATTTTACTAACCCTCATTCTTGTATATATGTTGTATATTTATGACTATTTTAACATAAAATAAAAAATAAATAAAGGAAAAATAAAAAATCAAAGACTGTATATATGGAATAAATACAAGCTGATTCTGACCTCAAGAGTAGGTCAAGACTTGACCTAATTGACCAGAAATAAAGTCGAGGGAGATAAGGCCTAAATACATAAAATCAAGAAAACTAATACTCATTTGTGTACATTTTATTACTTGTATATCAATGTATATGATACATATTACATATACTATTTTATTTATCACCAAACTCACTTCAAATAAAAATACTTTTTTCTTGAAACTTATACAAAAAAATATAAATTGTAAATAATAAAAATACCTACAAGAAGAATCATTACATAGTTTATAAATAACAATGCTTTGAAAAATCCACTAAGCTCAACTTGTCAGATCAATATCTTCACCACCAAAACTCAAAATTAACAAAATCACTTTCATTGTACTCCAAAGTAAATAATCTTTAAAATGGAAGTGGTTTCATAAAAAATCAAAGTTAAGGTGTGGAATATGGCTTTTCGGGGTGCTATTGTATATTATACGTATGTATATTTATTTTCCTTGTATTTTTGTATATTTATTTTAACTAATTGTACATATTGTATTTGACTTATATAAAATAAAAATAAAAATCACAAAAAAAAATAATAGAAAATAAATCATGTACATATTGCATATATACCACTATGTATATTGTAAATAATATTATTTAGTTACCCTAATAATTATTCCATAAAAATAAAATAAAAATATCATTAAAATTCTTGAAAAATATTGAAAAACAATCATTTATAAAATTATATGTATATTTGTAAAGATAATAAATTAAAAATCATTGTGTTGTATATAGGTACATTACCTATGCATAACATATTTTTATTATTTTTACCCTCGTATATTTTATTTAGTTCACCAAAATCACCAAAAATAGGTTACTTTAATTACTAAAATTTTTCAAAATTTTTTTATTTGAATTAATTTCCATTTTATTTTGAAGTAATTTCATTTTTTACGTATTTTGTTACGTAGCTTATTTTTTCATGTAGCTGGGCGGGCGCTGATTGGTTGAACCATGGTCCATTGACCCTGGTCAACTCCCATTCAACGCCTTCCCTAGTGCAATTCATGAGCCATCCGTCCTTCTCCAATTTCTCCCACACGTTATGATCTTTAACTCCTTCCTCTTTCTTCTCCTAATTCTCGGCCCAATCAACCGTCTTCATCACCCGATCATCAACTCTGCATTCCATTCCTTGATTACCCCACATTTTGAATTCAAAATCTAACTGGACCTCTACCCTATTTATATTCATCCATCATCCCCCATTACCTCCGTTCAGTTTTCCATGCACTTTTTGCCCGAAGATGGTAGTTGGGCATCGAGGCTGTGACAGGTCCTTGATTCTTTCATCTGGGAGTGTGAGAGAGTTGGAGAAGACAATCTACACCACATAGTCGAAGCTCCGTCGTTGCATCCTGCTTCTTCATCTCACGTAGTGAATCAAGGCGATAATTTCTCCTTCTCCACCATTGATCTTCAAGGTAGTATATCTTGTATTTTTTGCTTTCTATTTTTCGATTAATTTCCTATGTTAGTCACATCAAATCCCCTATCATCTCAAATCTTATCTTCTAGATCAGAGCTCCACATATATCTCTTTTCAAATCCAACTTCACCCTCATGCTCACTGACCCCTTCTTCGCATTCTCTCATAATCTAATCACCTCAGATTACTTCAGATTGACATTTAACCTCAACTCTGACCACCGCCGATGGAGGATACCCATTCACCTCATTTATTTTGTTTCATGCTTAGTAATTTGGCCAGAGATCAACCTTTGAGCATCAGCATCTCATTGCAGAGTTGCGAAGCACATTTGGAGGCAATGAGTAGGACCTGGAGGTCCACCTAGAGCTTCATACCTTTCAACCTCCATATCATCCTCGAGCCATCGCCAAGTGTCTTAGACCCATATGGACGATGCAAAGATATTGCAGGAAGGATTAGAGACCCTCACGAGATGATTTTGGTGGATATCGAGCGAGGTCTCCTCGATCGAACTTTGCTGGAGGTGTCCTTCAATATTGTTCTTTTGGGTGCCCTGAGAGATGCACGGTCAAGAATACAACCATCAGAATAGATCTCTCCGTTTCTAAATCCCCAGAGCTACGTCGTGGATTTAGTTCCCAGAGTAGAACCAAGCCATCCATGTGAATCAATCTACAACCACAAGATCATATCTAGCCACGTAGATCTAACTGTTTGAGAAGCCACGTTGATCGGTATAAACATTGTGCTCCAGCCCCGGCTAGTTTTAATTTTGCAAACAAGTCCTTTAAAGGACACACATCCGACTTTAGTTATTTGAGTAGTTTCACATTTCCTTCGCTCTTTATTCTCACTTTAGTCCTATTTTAACTGAAAAAAAGTGTAACACACATGAATCTTTGGTCTTTTAAAATAAAATTACAATACATTTTTTCTTATTGTTTGGCCCTTGAAAATAAATTAATTGCAATGAAGTTCGTGCTAGCGCAACTCACATGCGTTGGCACAAAAGTTTTTGGAAAAAATTCATAATGGTCCGCATACATTCTATTTTTTATACATTTGGTCCATCAATTACTTTTCTTTTCTTTTTGATCCATGTGAGTCTACATTTTATTTTTTTTTGGTAATTTGATTTATTAAATAACAAAACACCACTAAAAATCCCAAAAGCTCATCTTAAGTAAATACTAATCAATTCTGTCATAAATAATTTTGGTTTTACATTTTGATTATTTTTTCTTATTTTTAATAAATTAAAACCCAAGAGTATCTCATGTTTTCATACAAAATTAATAAAAATGAGAAAAAAAATTGAAAAATTCCAAAAAAATAGTTTGCATGTGTTTGTATTTTTCATTTTTCTGACCAAATTTCACTTTCTAATTCCTCATAAAAACCAAAGAATTAAAAACACGAAAACATAAAATTAATAGAAAATCATTTAAAACCAAAAAATTCACAAAAATTCTTTCTAGAAAATTGAATTTTCCATCTTCTTGTTAACACTTATTTTCTTAATTTTTAATTTTTCCTTTTTAAACACCCAAAAACATTCCCATTCTCTTCTGTTTATCATTTTTCTTATTTTTAATTATTTTAAAAACCTAAAAAAACTAAAATTATGGAAAAATCACAAAAATGGTTGAAAATTTTAAAAACACAAGAATTTTGTGGATATTTGTGTTGTATTTAAATAATACAAAATAGCTTCTTTATTGCTTTTATTCTATTCTTTCTTCTAATTATTTTATTTTATTAAAAAATTTAGAAATATTTGTAAAAATGGAAATCATCAAAAAATTGTATAATTACAAAATCATAAAAATATAAAAATTAGAAATCATAAAAACAATTAAAAAGATAAAATAATAAAAAATCAAGAGTTCTGTATATAGAATTTCTTCTTTTGCTTCTTAGATTTTTCAATGAATGAATAACCCTCGGAATTTTTGTAGCCTCCATGAGTTCAATCTTGTACGTTATACAGATAAATAAATTGCAAATTCTCTTGCATTTCTTTATTCTTTTAGCTGAGAAATAAATAAAATTTCTGGTGATGTATTTTTTGGGTTGCAACAATACTACATTAACTCAATTAAATTAAAAACCTAAAAGTACTTGTTCAATAAATGATGTCATATCTAGGGAGAAACGACGAGGTAAGCTTGCTTTCTTCTTATAGTCTTTTATACTTGGTAGTATATACATGTTTGTTTTTCTTTTTGTTTCCGTTTTCTTTTTATGTTATTCCTTCTTCTTATTTCTGTATATATATCTGATGAATCCATAATTCATCATCTTTATCTTTTATTTTAGCTAAATTCATTAGCAAAACATCTATAAATATGTATTAAAATAAATAAATAATCATTCACCATGAGTTTATCAAAAATATATAATTAACATTTATTTATTCAAAATAAAAGAATAAAGAAGAAAAGAAAAATAAAGGAAATAGAAAGAAGGTTGTAGTTATGTAATAAGTACAGACTGACCCAAACCTCAAGATCATGTCAATGATCGACTTGATCGACAAGGAATAAAGTAGGGAGAGATATAATCCTCATTTATCCAAAATTACCATTGTATATATTATCTACTATTTATTCTATATTTATTTTGTAAATACTCTTCACTATTCCCATGTATATATCTTTGTACTATTTACAAATAAAATTATCTCAAAGTAAGTTATTTTATCAATAAAACTTATACATAATAAGGTGATGTAAATAATAAAATTAATTGTAAAATCAATGTGTAAATAAAATAAAACTAATTAGTTATTGTGTAAGTATGTCAAAAGTGTGCATACTGTGAATAATACTATATTTTTTAACATATATGAATATGTTACAAAAATCAAATAAAAATATATTTATATGTATTGAATTATTTTGAATAAAATATAAAATATAATATACTTTTGTAAAAATAATAAAATAAAAATATGTAAATATTGTATATAGGTATATTATACATATACATATGAATGTATATTGTATATAGTATTGTGTATATATTATTAAAAATAAAAAATAGTTTGTAAAATAACTAAAATTGTTATTTTCGATAATTTTCTATCTTAAGGACATTTACTATTTTAATTTGATTTTTTATTTTCTTTTTGAAACTAAAATTTTTGGTCTGAACATGTCCGTTGACCCACGTCAACCTCCTCCCTTCTACAGATCCAACCCAGTTGGATCTCGTCGGATCTCTCTTCTCCATTTTCTCTAGCCCAGGTCTGATCGCCATTTGCCTCAAAACATCTGCTAGATTCTTTAGCAAGAATCCATGATATTCGTGGATACATAGGTTTCATCAGATCCTCCTCGGTTTGCTTGAATCCTCTCGATTCTTCCAAAGACCCGGGAGCCCTATTTAATGCCTTCATTCGTCCCACCATGCCTCGAGCTCGCTCCGTGCTGCTTTCTTCTACCAAAATCCATAGAACAGTGATAGGGTCATGAGGATCCCTTTCTTGATCGTCTTAGTGGTCTACTGAGTCGACGCTCCTACATGGCTGGAGAAGACACACATGATCCTTCAGTTCACGGATCGATCCATCAGGCGACCTCTATGTTTCTTCGAAAATGATGTAACCAGGGTGCATGATATGCAGTTTCCTATTGATTTTGTGGTCCTTGATGTGGACTCCCCTGCACCATTACTTTAGACCCCTATTATCATTGGACGACCACTCCTGCATAGGGGTGGGCACTATATGGGCCCACCCATATAACTTAACCAAATCCTTGAAAATGAGTCAGAAAGATATGGGTTATTCGGATTTTAGGTTGGGTTGGACCCAAATCATATTCCCCTTCAATGGGTATTGGGTCGGCTCGTAGGTCTAATGTCTTCCATCTATCCCACCCAAATAACCCAAACTATTCCTTTGAATGACAAAAGGTTTAATCCCACCCAACCTAATCGATATGTAATTAATATATAATATCAATAATTCTAAACTTGTATATATATATATTTCTAATGTACAACTTGGATTCTCCAATACAAGTTATCAACTTTTTAACAACCTTGTCTCACTAAGCATTATTTCAATTGTTATTGTGTTGTACTCAATTTTTTTCTCTATCATCCTTAATATTATCATTAAATACTATAAACAACTAAGAGCTTGCCTTATTATTGCATAACTATGCTCGAATCCCTATCGACTTCAGGTGACATAAATTGCTCTTGAAAATCCCATAATCTTAACTAACCAACTCCATATCAACTTGAACATATCCCAACCTTCTCCATCCATGTTAAACATCTTTCTCCAACCTTCTTCTTATCTATTGATCTTACTCCATGCTTATTTTGACATCTTTTTCATACATCAATGGCCCCCTCATTACTTGACCTTCATTTAACAAGATATTTCAAATGGGTAATTTAGTTTTCACCCAATATAATCGGCCCAATCGGTCACCAACATCTCAACCAAATCTAATTTGGTTGGGTGATGAGTTTCATTTTTGCAACCCAAATTGAATTCAACCCAAATCGAATAAGCCAGGCTCACCCAAATTAGTCAAATACCCACCCCTATTCCTGCATATTGCAGAGGTTATGGTTGACTATGGGTCTAGGAACATCACATTCAGCTTGTTGAGTCACCACTATAGAAATGGTCAGCAAGCCTAAAGGCGTAACTGATGAAACTAATGCAGTACCACTTGAAGCTGATTGTGATTTTATTACATAGATAAGAGATACAAAACTCTTTTTAAATGACACGTGGACCCTAGAAATCCTCTATCTTGATGAGGACCAGGAAAGCACAGTCGACACAAGCTCTGATGGTACTTGGGAGACAGATTCTAATTTACTGATGCATCTATTTGACTCAAATAATTCATTCCATCCTGAACATGATGAATTCATTGCAGATCTGTTCAGCACATTGTCAATGGAACAACAAGCTGCTGAGATGAGCATTACTCCTCAAGCCATGGAAGATCATCTGCCTACTTGGACAGTTTCTAAAGTGACCAAGAAGTAAGCAGATCAGAACCATAATTAAAGCCACTTCTAGCAGGCATGAAGTATGATTTCCTTGTAGGTTTGGATAACATGTATCCGATTATCATCAGTAGTAGGCTAACACCAGATCAAGAATCTCAACTTCTCGAGGTTCTAGAAAAGAACCGCGAGGAACTTTGTTGGCATGTCTCAGATCTCCGCGGAATAAATCCTACTATGTGCTCACGCCATACCTATTTGGAAGAAGATGCCAAACCGTCTTGATAATTTCGAGGAGACTGAACCCAAATATGTGGGATGCCGTCATGAAAGAGATCATGACGTGGTGTGATGCAGGCTTCATTTATCCCATCTTCGATTCAAAGTGGGAGAGCCCTCTACATGTAGTGCCTAAGAAATATGGGCTCATCGTGGTTGCCAATGACATAGGAGAGGAGATTTCTACTTCGATACTGACACCTTGGTGTGTATACATCTACTACCATCATCTCGATGCAGCAACAAAGAAAGATCACTTCCCCTTGTCATTCATTGACCAAGTGTTGGAAAGACTAGTCAGCAAGGAGTCCTACTTTTTGGGTGGGTACTTCAGGTACAACCAAGTAGCAATCATCCCATAAGGCCAAGAGAACACGACCTTTACTTGCACGTTCGGCACCTACCGCTTTCTGAAGAATGCCCTTTGGTCTGTGCAACACACTGCTACATTCCAAAGATGCATGCTTGTAGTCTTTGCCGAGATGGTTGGCGATTTTCTCGATGTGTTTATGGTCAACTTCTCCGTCTATGGTGATATTTTGCATTCCTATCTTGCACACTTGGATAGAGTACTTCAGAAATGCTATGAAGTCAATCTTGTGTTATCTTGGAAAAAAAAGCCACTTCATGGTCACAGAAGGGATTGTGTTGGGCCATGTTGTTTCCAAACGTGGCATGGAAGTCAACCCGACAAAAATGGATGTAATTGACAATTTGGAGCCACCTTAGACTATCCGAGATGTGAGGTCATTCCTGGGACATGTGGGTTTCTATAGGAGATTCATTAGAGACTTCAACTGCGCCACCCGACCTCTTATAGAATTGCTATGCAAGGAGATCAAGTTTACTATTGACCAGTAGGTTCTCCTCTCGTTTAATTAGTTGAAGGAGCTAATCATGCAAGCTCCAGTCCTACAACCTCCAGATTGGTCTCTCCCTTTTGTGAGGTACATGATAAGCCAGACAGGAAGAATTGGTCCCAACTCTTGGACTCGGTCCTTTGGGTGTATAGAACCACTTATAAGTATCCTTGAGCATGTCACCCTACCATCTTGTATACGGAAAACCATGCCATCTTATCGCAGAGCTAATTCATATATCATTGTAGACAGTCAAGATTTGCAATTTGGACTCACAAAAAGGTGGTAGAAAAAGATGATCTGAACAGGCACCTGGAATTCTAAGACTATGCATATGATAATACATTGATGTACGAGGACAAGGTTAAACACTGGCATGACCACCACATAAGATGAAAGACCTTTGAGATTGGATAGAAAGTATGGTTATTCGATGCAAAGTTAAAGATATTCTCGAGAAAATTAAAGAGTAAATGGACAGGGCCATTCAGAGTGCAATAAGTGCATGACAACAAAAGCATTGTGATATCAGAATTGTCTCCTGGCACACAACTGTCGTCATCAACGGTCAGTTACTGAAGCCTTACCTCGAGCATGATACTTTCATGGATGTTGTCAAATTTGTCCAAGTGATATGCATGAAATGAGCATCCACGACCTCAGCAACATCGAAAGATTCAGATAATGTACTTAAAAACTCTTCCTTTAGTTTGCTTATTTTCTTCGTTTCTTCTTTTTTTGTATTTTATGTTCTATTTTCCTCATTCATTATTTCTATAATTAGGATATGATTCATCCTAAGTATATGGGGGATGGGAGACGTAAGTTGTTCATTCTTTGTCTCACCACATGTCCCCTCTCTTGTTGATATTCCTGTTTATACTTAGGGATATCTTTTCCTGAGTATATGGGGAGACAGGTTGAATCGTTGAGTTATTCATTCCCACCCTCAACTCTCCCTACATGTAGATACAATCTGCTATGCTTAGGATTATTTGATCCTGAGTACAGGGCGAATGCCCAAATTCTCAGTCTTTGCATTCTTTCATTCATTAATCGTTGTAGTATATGCTTTTCTATATGTTGTACGGGTTCTGTCTTCTCTTTTTCTCTCCGATCTATGAGGACATAACTCAAACTAAGTATAGGGGGTCGTATATACTCTGTATATACTTAAGCCATAACTTGTACTTTCACATTTTTAATAAATATGGCTAAATTACTATTTATATTTACAAATATATATAATTCATTAAATCAATTAATAAAAAGATACATATTATTCCTCAAATTGTTTTTGTATATACTAATTGATAAACCACGTAAAAATATTTTGCAAAATGTTTAAAAAATAGTTTGAAAATCTATTTGAAAAAACTTTTGAAAACAGTTTAAAAAATATTTTGTAAAATGTTATCAACCTTCGTAAAAATATTTGGTTTGTAAAAAAAACTTTCCTTATGTGAAATGAAAATGTTTTGAAAACCTATTTGTAACTAGTTTGGAAAATGGTTGCAAAAATGTTTGATATATATATATATATATATATATTGTTCGAAAAACCTTTACAAAATGATTTTCAAATGCTTGTAAAAGTTATCTACAAAAATTATTTTGGTGTATAGTTTTCAAAAATTGTTTATAAATCCATGTTCAAATAAGTTTAAGAATATATGCATCTTTCAAATATTTTTTTTTACAAATTGTATAAATGTACCTATAAAGACAACTCACATTCGATCTGAAAATCCTCCAACATCAATTCTTGTAATTACTATTTATATTTACAAAAGTATATAACTCATTAAATCTATTAATAAAAAGATACATATTATTCCTCACATTATTTTTGTATATACGAATTGATAAATCATGTAAAAATATTTTGCAAAATTTTTAAAAAATAGTTTGAAAATCTATTTGAGAAAACTTTTGAAAACGGTTTGAAAAATATTTTGTAAAATGTTTTCAACCTTTGTAAAAACGTTTGGTTTGTAAAAATTTATTTTCCTTAGGTGAAATGAAAATGTTTTGAAAACCTATTTGTAACTAGTTTGGAAAATGGTTGAAAAAATGTTTGAAATATATATATATATATATTGTTTTAAAAAGCTTTACAAAATGATTTTCAAATGCTTGTAAATGCTTGTAAAAGTTTATTTACAAAAATTATTTTGGTGTATAGTTTTCAAATATTGTTTGTAAAACCATGTTAAAATAAGTTTGAGGACTATATGCATCTTTCAAATAATTTTTTTTACAAATTGTATATACCTATAAAAATAACTCACATTCGATCTGAAAATCCTCCAATACATGTGCATACTTCCTTTGTGTGCCAAAAGTATTTTTGTTTTGAAAAATACCTAAAAATTTGCAAAATACAAAAATCCCAAAAAGATTTGCAAAATTCTTCTTCAAAAAATTCATAAAAATTTGCAAAACTTTTCGAAAAATCCATAAAAAGTTGAAAATTAGATAATGGCATCACAAAATTATTTTTTTGCATTATACATACAATTGAACAACAAAACAAAGTCCGGAGATTGCAACTTGCAATAGACCTTAATACACCTAATTTCAGAGGAACCTATTGAGGACTAGAAGTGGAGATGTTTCATGTTATCGTGACTTAATTCTTTAGGTTCCATAAGACTATGTTCATGAGCCAACTCAATGTGCTAAAATAGAACCTTCATACCATCCGTATGACTCTTGAGATGGTGTCTTGACTGGAAACCTCACATTTAGCACTTGTCTCAACTTAGATTTGTTGAAAAATCTTGGAGTCAAAGTTGGGACGATGCACGGCTGCTTCATCAAGGGTGGCTCATGAATCATTCTTGGGGATTGCCGACATAGGTACTCTAGCTTTCTTCTTTTGGCAACAATGATATCTAAAGACTGGAGATGGATAAGGACAATGCTTCGGATCAGGAATGGTCTACCGACATAACTTTTCCAAGACCTCAAAACAGTGGGTGGAACTAAAGATGTTATATCCACCGGGTCATAAACAAGAATGCAGATGTTGTACAAAGTCAAAGAAAATATCTAAATAATCCTATACCAAAATTCCACCAAAAATTTGAGCTTCAGAAAAAAGCTTGCTTCTTGGTGAAGAATTGGTTACACTGACTGATTTAAAAGGGAATGAGTACTACATTGGTCCATTACCATTTCTCTTCACATTCTTCTGACTTATTCCCCCATTCGGTTGTAATGACCGAGAGTACCCGACCTTTGAAGGGAATATCTGTCTCCACCAGGACGCGTTACCAGAAGAGCAGACTTCTTGATGGTTCAATGATTTTATATGACAAGAGCTGAACAAATCCGCACACATGATTCTATCATTTCAAGGAAGCAAGGGTATGCGACCAGGAGGATGGTTCTGACCTAGATGTGATTTGGACTGAATGATAGGAGTATGGAATCTGAAGGCGGTTATGTCACACTTCCCGACTTCAATGTGGTTCTGAACACAACATTAATCCATAAGCTTTCCCATAGTTTTAAACTTTGACTTTATTAAAGACTAATTTAAAAGTCGAAAATTATTCAAAGTTATTTCTTTATTTCTTTATTTCTCATTTTCTGCACTTATTGCATAAGTGTTTGCTATGGACTAGCAAATGCTAGTACAGGGGGCAATGAATCTCCATTTCATCACCTTTATTCTTTCATTTTGGCCTTAAAAACCCTAGCTAATGCTTGTATATATATCATTATTTTGTACAAACTAACATTCGTTATTTATATCAATTATTGTATACGACATACTATTTTTAATGTCAAAATTTTAGAATAAAGGAAAGAAAATAAAAAGAATAAAAAATCAAAGGTATTTTATGACCCTAAACCCTGAGACCAAGTCAAGAAATTATTAGATCGATAAGGAATAAAGTAGGGGGAGATAATGGCCAAATACACAATAAAAACCATATTCTTTTATTCATCAATAAAGAATTTTTGGAATCTATTTTGTTCTGAATTATTTGTTCAAAAAATCATTGTACATGAAACTTGTAGATAATAATATATAAAAAAAAATAAAATTGAGTTTGTACAAAAATAAGACACAATGTACTTTTTATACTCAAATAAGGATCTAAAATCCCAACTTCCCAGACCCATATCTCTCAAATAAAAACTCAAAATGTATCAAAATCACCTTTGCTTTATATAACTTTTAATAAGCTATTTAATGAAGGTAGTTTCTTACTTTTTGGAGTTAAGGTGTGAAAGTTAGATTTTGGACCCCTATTGTACCATATACATGAAAAAATATTCATTTTATTTATTCTATATTATTTTTACAATGTTATGTTTTAGAATTTTCTAAATATTATTTATAGTATATGTACATAATCAGAATATAATAAAACCATAAATAAGACATAAATATAAAATACTGTACATAAATTCATTGATGACTATACAATACTTATATCTATTTAGTATATACCCCTATGTATTTAAGTATACAAATAACATCATAAAATTAAAACAAAAATATATTTGAGTACATAATTATAAGTTATGAATATATAAAATACATAAATAAAGTCATAAAAACAAAAATACTAAATAAAAATAAAATATATAAAACATAGATAAATATACTATAAATATACCCTTGAAAATTAACTTGTAATAAATAAACCCAAAAAAGAATAAAAATCATATTAAAATACTAGATGTATTAATAAACATTTTTATATTATAAACAAAAATTAATAAAATCATTTACTAATTTTAATTAATTATTTTTGAATAATTCCAACCTTTTTGTCCTATAGTGGCTGAGGTGGACCAATTAGAGGGTTGGGACTGTTGACCCAGGTCAACACCCCCTTCTCTCTTCCTCGAGTCACCAGAATGTCAGACTCTTGGATTTTGACCATTTATTAGATGGTGTTCATGAAGCTTTGGCGAGGCGTGATGCGCGATTCATGGAGACTAAACACCCTTGATTCACGCCTTAGCTAAAGATCTAATCGACTCTCCCCGATTCAATCACATGTCCTTAATGAATAAGCCATGGCCACCTTGTTTATAAATAAGAAACAATGCTTCTCATGTGCTTCTTGATCCCCCTTTGAGCTTTGTCACGTGTCCTCGCATGTGTGTTGAGGTCTGGGTGACAGTTGAGAGCCACCCCGTGTTCAGAGGTTGTAAGGCAAGGACGAGGCATCAATCCACGGTGGTTCTCCGGCCATCCTGCTCCCTACTTCATCACAAGTATAAGAGATGTGCAATCCTTACATTTCTAACTAGTTTTCAATTTACGATTTTAATTCCGTGTTTAGTGTAGCCTTTAATCATGTAGGTTTAGTTGTAGCTCAAATCTTTAGTTCGCTGGAGCCACTAGGGCTCCGAGCATTTCAATGTTCTCTACGCTCGTTCCGACCCTCATAGCATGACCATCTCATTCCCTATCGTGTTCTTCATCGAACCCATCTCGTTGCCCAACCCGATCTAGCCTCGGTCAGTGAATCCATGTTATATCTCCGTTACTCCCTAGAGTAGATCCATCCCACCTCATCTAAACATGATTTTCCACAATAACAACCTAGGATACTTTCCCTTTCCCCATGGTGCGTTTGCACATTTTTGCAGGACCTGGAGGGGGCATATGGGCCCTTTCGAACCCCAAGACTCAACTCCAGGTGCACAAAGCTCCAAGCCCCATATATTAGGGCCTGAACCTTTTTTAGCCTTCTCCCGGCTATCGAAAGCCACACGATCATGAAGAGCATCTCAGTAGGCTAGGAGAATGTCAGAGCTAGGAGGAGGATGGGTCCGAAGAAACCCATGAAGGAGTTCTTGGGGTGTTCTTCCAGGACCCCCCAGAACCATTTGATCAAGATCATCCCTCTAGATGCAACGGTCAACATTAGATTACAATCTCCCTCCACCAAAGGAACAGGTGCTGGATCTAATCCCAAGCGTAGATTTGCGAAGTGGTAATGATCCATCTGGACCGTTGATCGCGTAAGTGGCGTGCATCCAGCCGTCAGCTCGCACGTGTATCGGGGTAAATTGCATATCTTGCCCTATCATTTTTATATATATTAGTTCTACAAATAAAATGTATAATGTTAATAATTGTGGACATTTTGCATTGAGACCCTACCTTTATTGCATATTACACTTTCGTCCAGTCCAACTCAACTCATGTGTAGTCCCATGTGAGCTGGGAAAATTGTACATATACCTTTACGAGTTTTTAAATTTGTATGTAGTCCCATAAAATTTAATTTGCATTGTACATTTTTGGGAAAATTACATGCATGTCCCTGATGTTTATTTTATTTGCAAAAATGTCCTTAGTTTATGTATTTTTTGTGCTTAAATTTCATTTAATAAAAATCGCACACTAAAATTATGCAAAAACAGATTAAGATGCATGCTAGAATGTGTATTCTTGCCATATTTTTAAAATACATTTAGGATATCTTAATTATTTATTAAAATTCAAATGAGCATGCTTTTGTCCCTATCCAATTTTAAAATGCAAAAAAATAGAAAAATGTTTTGAAAAATCCCCCCAAAAAATATATGTTAGTTATTTTGGTAAGCTTTCATTCCGGACCAAGAATCACTAAAAATAGAAAAAGAGAAAACATCAAAATTTAAAAACTCTAAAATCTAACAAAAATATAAAAAATTTCCAAAAATCCAAAAATAATTATTTTTGCTTCTCAATTTTCTTTATATTATTATCTCTAGAGTGAAACTGATTTGGAAATTTTGGGACATTATTTGCTATTTTTAATTTCCATTTCAATTTAATCTATTTATTAAATCCCCGATTTGGGATATTTTTGACTTTAAAAACCCACAAAAATAAGCAAAAATACTAAAAAATATAAAAACCTTATAAAAATATAAATATACAAAAAACTATTTTCCTATATTGTTAAGCTATTAGACCTATATTATGTATGATATACTATATATAACTATCTTTACATATATATTCCCTATATTATTATATTCCCTATCTATTTTCAAAAATTAAAAAGAAACTAAAAATTTGCAAAACTAAAACTCTAAAAATATTAAAACTCTTAAAAATAAAAAAATACTTATTTTTATTTAATTTTCTTTACGTATACAACTAGACCCATGTATATATTACTATTATTATTTATATTCACATTTATGCATAATATATATTGTATATCTAATGAATAAAAAATTAATTTAAAAAAATCAAAAACCCACAAAAACAAAAAGGACAAGAATGTACATAATACACATTGATCAGAAATAATCATAGGTTACCTGGTTTGCTCTCCGTGGACGACCTCTACATCCTTGCATGTTATACATTTTGTATTATAGAGAATAATAAATTTTGACTCACATTTTTGCAATTCATTGTCATTATTGTTTCGTGGGTTAAATGTTAATGGACTTGGGTTTCTTGAGCGGTCAATGCATCGACCGTGATCTCGCCTTGTGAGATTGTGCGATTCTCATGAAATCCTCTTCATCACTTAGTCGGGAAGAGAGAGCACCATATGAAGATTTGGAGCGATTTTTGAAGACAATCTCATTTTATTATTAGTTTATTTTTTTTGCAATTTAAAATGAGAGAGAGAGAGATTAATTTGTAATAATTTGGACTGTCATGGACACTTCGCACTTCTGAGGTCCATTGCCTGAGGGATTGTCCCTTGAGGCCTCGTCGTATTTTTAGTGTTTTCATTGCTTTCTTTTTATTTGTTTTATGACTTTATTTTTGTTTGTTTTGTGTGATCAAGTCCTAGCTTAAGATGTGCTTGTTCGATAGATTAAGGTCCAAAGCCCTAATATATTTGCATGTACCCATAGATTCGCTTTGGACTTAGTCAAATTGTAATTGTTTGTATTTGAGACCGTGTGTCGAGAGAGACCACATACAACGTTGGCAGGACCCATTATGGTGGGCATGGAGTGGCATTGAAGATCGGACTTAGGTATCATATCTAGATAGTTATCATATGGTGTTTCACGCTAATAGCACATTCTATCTAGGGCGATTTCATCAGCTTTCATCTCATATAGTGTAGTTTTCAATTCTATTATGCATCCCGCACGGCGAGAGTTGGGAAGCATTGTAAGTCTTATTACTTTGTATGCATCATCAATTTCCAACTTACATAAAATTTTCAACATTCTCCTTTGATTTGATCACTTAGGATGTTAATGGAATTGGAAACTTGATAGGAAATTGAATTGAAAAATAAAAAAAGTGATAACCAAAAATAATATTGAGACTGCTAACTCTACTTGATTTTTAAAATAAATGTAACGGATTCATTAACTTGGGGAGAGCAACCCCCTCATTGTATGTGCATTTCACTCTTACGTACACATTAAGGATTAGTGCCCAAATCCCATGCCAACCTATGTGTTTGTACAACTTTTTTGAAGCTCACCTAGCTATAAAATGGAAAAGATAAAAGACCACCATCTCGGTCTTCACTATGTTGAGTAGGTGAACATGGGGTTTGCTTTGTACATTGATTGTGATTTTGGGTCCATTCGCGGTCATCATTCATTGAGTTGGTAGATCCATAGGTTTTTGAGTTCTTCTTTTTATTAAGTTCCTCTCTCTCTTTATTTGTTCATATTATTTGTTTGCTTCATTGAGTCATGATATCGGGTCTTGATCTTTACTATAGCAGCCGGATTTTACGGCTATCTCCTTGCCCATATCACCCTATTTTTTGGTCCGATCCGAGAAGACTCTCTTTTTGGACCACAATTTTGTTTTCGTTTCTCCATTCTCGCCCACCCTCCTCATTCCCCTCAGTATCATCCCTTCTTTCACCCGGGAGTGCTGTGTGATGAGATAAGGCTTGCATTGAGGTTGTAATTATAGGAATTATTTGAGCAAGCCGGGTAGATTTGAGGATGCTGAGATTGGTGTACTATTTTGGTGGACCTGACTTTGATATGTGCATAGAGATTATCGAGGATTTTGATTTTGGTATGATTACATATGTGATTCTTTATTGAGGATTTACTACCACATCAGATTGAGTCAATTCTCGATGATTTGATGATGATTCCTTGAGTCTTGACTGTATGATCTCTTAGTAGGTTCTGCCAGTCTTGATTTAGACGTTTGAAGTGCTATCTCTTTATGTGCTTCAAATCGACGGTGCTCGAACCCACATGATTTCACTCATTTTCATGACTAATACATCTTCCATCTCCTGACTCCTCCATCCCTATTCAGCACTTAGAGACTCAACATCTGACATCTTGATCCATCTCAGCTGATTTGATTGATTCAATGGACTGTATTATGATTTCCCGGATGATCTCTTATCCCTCCCATAGCTTTATTCCCTTCTACTGATGATTGATTAAATATTTTGAGGACATGAGACTTGATGCCATCACTTCCTTGATTTAATTGACTTAGTGATGAATCTCCATTTCATCACCTTTATTCGTCAATTTTGGCCTTCAAACCCTAGTTAAATGCATGCACGTATCATTAATTTGTCAAAATAAATGATTGTTAATTTGTATAAAATAATGTATAAAATACTATGTGTTCATTGTATTCCTCACCAAAATAAAAGAATAAAGTAAAGAAAAAGAGTGAAGTGTCAAGGATACTAAAGTGACCCTAGCCCCCGAGACTTAGTCATCATGATGATTAATTGACAGGGAATAAAATAAGGGGAGAATAGGCAGCTAATTGTACAGAAAATGCAGAACAAATCACTCTACCAAATAGGTCAATAATTGCTTTTTGAGACCTATTTTAGTCTTTATTATTTACACCTCAAATAATGAAACTTTCTACATGAGAGTTGTATATAGTATTATATAGAAAAATACAAAAATTATTTCACACAAAAATAATATATAGTGTACTTGTTATACACAAATTAAAATTCTAAAAGTCAAGCTTCACATACCCATATCTCCCAAATAAAAACTCAAATTTTATAAAAATCACTTTAATATATATAACTTTTAATAAACTATTTAATGGTAGTGGTTTCATATTTTTTGGAATTAAGATGTGAAAGTTAGATTTTGGACCCCTATTATATAGTATACCCAATTAAAATATTCATTTTATTTATTATTCATTATTTATAATTTCATATTTTTATAATTTTGTAAATATTATTTATAATATGTGTACATATTAAAATATGAATAAAATAATAAAGAAAACACTAAAATAAAATATGTATATAAAGTACATAGATGAATTACCTATAAATATATCTATATAATTAATACATTTATTTAATAAAAATATATTTAAGTATATAAGAATAAGTTACAATATAAAATAACAAAATAAAATAATCAAAATCAAAATATAAAATAAAATGCCTAAAATATAAGTAAATATTCCTATACATGTAACCTAAAATATAATAACTTTAAATAAACACGTCTTAAAAGTAACTAAATTTACGCATAAAAAACTACAAAAAAATAGAAACATTTTTTATTTTTTAACCTAAAAATAATAAAATAAATTCTATTTAATATTCATTTTCCAAGGCATTTTTGCCTTGGAATTTTTGGTTGGTCCACGTGGACCAACTATGCTCTTCTTTTGTTGACCATAGGTCAACTGTCTAGCCTCCCTCTGACGCTTGTTAGAACTCACAATGTCTCCCTTTTTGCCAGTTTCTCCACACCTCTCCCTTTACTCATTAACCTCGAGACCATCACCATCCTGTCGACCCTTCATCCCTCATCTACGCCCATCTTCGCATCTCATCCTAACCCCGCTCGATCGCATGCCATCACCCCTCAAAACTTGCTAAAAAAATCGCCTATAAATATACCTCGCTCGAACATTTTGACTTTTGATCCTTTTTCTTCAAGCTTTATCCCCTTGTATTTCTTCCTAGAGCTTCGCCATGGTGATATGAAGGTGAAGCTCGTGATTTGCAATGAGGAGAGCGAGCGGAGAAGGTGCATCCACCCCACCACCGGAGCTTCACTAGTTGGTTTTGTTGGACGTGCGAGTCCATGACGAACCATTATGCAGTAAATGCTATTGCAAATATCATTTACTGATCTGAAATGAATAATAATTAATTTGCATAATAGGTCCCTTGGTACAATTAGGGTTATGTACCATGGTCATTTTAATTATCATACAACTATTGATTCAATTATTTAATCATAGAGGCTGGTATTTGGATGAATATCTAAAGAGTTAGATTGAGGACTCATCAAGCACCGTCAAATGATTATAAAGAGATGATCTCCGTACTGAGGAGGAGATGGAAATCCTCTCTCTGAAGGATGATATCTAACTGACCTATTGATGCAGGTCCTCTGCATAAGAATAGAGATTTGGAGGTGTTAGATATGTTAGGTCAAAGAGTTGACTTAACGAGATCGAAATAACCAAGTCGTGTGTTGCATGTTGTCACAATATAGGCACACATCCTCTGACCGGATACAGATGTGTTACTATATGTCTGAGCACGTACATTTGGCAGACCAATAAGTTGATGACCTAACCGTGGTCTATACACCGGTGCTCTGGTGTGCATGTAAGGGCATATGAGTAATACCATTTCTCAAAGGGATCATACATGTTCAGTTAATGAACCGGAAGACATGAGCTCACTCATGAGATCTGGGAAGAATCAAATTTCGTGCACGGTTGTCTTGCTTTGGAAAGCTTGACTGAATTTGTAGGTTTGATATATACTTTTGGAAAGTATATGATCAAGACCTAGGAATGATATATACTTTTGGAAAGTATATGATTAATACTAACTCCCAATGATCAAATGAGAAACTTACTGATAAAACCCTAAAGTAGATAGTGCAAAATTGATCTAATACTTCAGGTTTATTCTGGGTCTTCCAGTATGAAGTATATACAGGTGTTGGGAATACCTGAGGGTGATGTGATCATAAATGATTGTATAACCATGACGCTTCCATTCCTAGGGAGTGATGAAATGGGTCTAGATTTTAGTGACTCCTCTCAGTAGAGAAGTAATCTGATCTTGGTTCAAATGTTGGACATTGATCTGAATGTGATTCAAATGCAATGAGAAGATTAGATTTGAGGTCTTGATTTAATCAAGCATCTATGGGAGGCCTGAGACATGGATTTGAGATGTGATCTCAATATCCAAGTTACTATACGTGGAACAATACAATCGCCATGTCCTTATCTCCAAGTATCTACGGAGAAAGCGTGTTATCCTTGAAAGGGTTCAGGATTTTCGTTGTTGATATTATGTATCCGAGCATTGAGAAAATTGATAATTGAATGTGATTTAATTATCATGAATAATATGAATTTGATTCATATTATAAAGAGATTTATCTTAGATAATTAAATGTGATTTAATTATCAAATATGTGAATAATGTGAATGTGATTCATATTATTTCGGCACATGAGAATAAGAGATCCAAGATAATTAAATGTGATTTAGTTATCATGGATATGAATAATGCGGATAACACTATCCATATTAATCATATATATATATATTATAAATGTGATTTATAATATATAAGAGAGAGCTATTTTTTATTTACATTTGTCAATTAAATGTTGATGTAAATTGATTCACATTGGACATTAAATTGAAAATGTAATTTATATTTTATTTTGGGTTGTGAATGTAATTCACAAATTTCCAATGGCATGATTGCAATGTTCACAAAATAAATTGGATTTATTTTTTTGAACTAATTTGCATCAAATGTTGTTGCAAAATAATGGAGAAATACATGGAATATTGGATTCCATGTAATATGGGAAAGCAGGCTCCCTTCCTAACAAGGAGAGAGGACGACTACCAAGTCCTTATAGGACTCATAGTCGTCCACCCCCTTTATTGAAGGAGGCTTGCCTCCTTCCTATTTCTCTAATGGAGATTGATTTGATATAAATCAAATTATATTCAATATATATTTGATTTTATTAAATTAATTGTTGTTGTGTTTTTAACAACAAATCATGGTCAATAGAAGGAACACAAATCAATGTGAGCCATTGGATTTGTGTTGCCCGTTGATTGAGATCCATGGATCCCAAAATATTATAAATAGAAGGGCACCCCTTGCTCTTCATAAGCTAATGAGAAACACAAGGCTCTCTCCCTCTCTCTTTCTCTCTACACGCCCTCTCTCCCTCTCTCTCTTATGGCCAACCACCATGGAGCCCTAGAGAGAGTCTCCATCACCGCAGCATCGTCGTTATGCTGCCTGATCGTTTGCTCGTGGATCTCCATCTACTTCGGCATGCCTTTCTCATGAATAAGATGTCGTATCTCATATGACGAGATCAGGAGATTCGATGCTTGGATCATCAAAATGGATTGCGAGAAGCACGTGTTTCATCAACATGCTCGCAAGCGTCTCCTCTGTCGGATCGGACTTTAGACAGGAGGTCTCTTCGTTTAGAGACTCGATCGCAACCATGCTTCAAGAGGTAACACTAATACTTATTTGTAGTTTAGATGAAATGATATGAGAAGTGTTCTTTGATCATGTGGTTTCATCACATGAAAAAAAAATTAATTTTCGCTGCATCGAGCAACTAGTGCGACTAGTCGCTCCCGATCGCATATGATGCAATCCTCAAGCTTCCGCGATGCGCTTAAGGATCCCGCCATATCCTTCAGGTTTTGCTCCAGAGCCCCTAAGTACCATTGAGTCTATTTCCCCTCTTTGCTAGGTAACTACGTAGTCTAATCTTCATTTTGTGTCATTAATTCATACCTTAATTGAGCAGGTAGCGCTAAAAACCCCCAATTCCTTAAGGTCAACTTCCAGGTTAAAATTGTCGTCATCTGACCGTCACTTCGCCCTGATTTTCTTCTCATCTCAGTCCCTTTCTCCTTCACCATCGATTGCACACGTTGTACAACCCATATACATTGTGGAACTGGGATCTGAGCTCCGTCCACCGCTTCATATCAGAGCTCCCCCTCCATTCCAAACCCTCTGCCATTTTATGTAAACCCCAGGTCGAGGAGATAACCTTCGCACTCAAGGATCTTTTGGTGCCATTTTGTAGCTCTGAAGGCGCAACTGGAGCCTTAACGACCACCTGGAGCTTCTCTAGGTGGTTCAACCTCGCCAGATCGTCAAACGATGCCTCACCTCACCTGGACCCTGTAGGCGCACGCAGAGGAGACCCAGCTACCTATTGGGCCCATCAGAGGAGAAAAAGACCGTCAGAGACCGGAGAAGCAAAGAATCAATGCTCACTAGAGGTATATTCTTGCATGTTCTTCCAACACCCCTCTCCATCATTCGATCAAGAACAGTGGTCCAGATCTAATCTGGACCGTTGATTCCCAATGAAGGGGTACATGAGGAGAGCCCCACGATCAGCCACATGGCAGGCCCAGGAAGCTTGGGGGTCAACCCTTAAGTGGGTAATTTGCATACCCTCTCCTGCATTTTCTATAATTGGTAAATGTTCCTGTAAGTATTTTATGTAGTTTAAAAAGTTGTGGATTAATTGCATGTAACTTCTTGAAGATTTTTAATATTGCAATTTAGTCCTTGCTAGAGTCACGTGCAGGGGCACGTCTATTTTGTAAAAATTGCACTGAAGTCCTTACATGTTATTTTAATTGTCGTTTAATATGAACTTAAACTATTACTGCTATATTTTATGTAAAATTGCATTGAAGCCCCTATCTTTATTTTATTTACAATTGTACCCGTGCTAGGCCAACTACTTCGTGCTTATTTTCTATTTATTAAAAATAGTTCCGTGCCTAAAAATTACCAAAAAATAGGATAGATACCTAGATGTATGCTTGATCATGCTATAAATTTGTGTATGCATTTTATGCCCTTTTCCTATTCTCTAAAAATCAAAAAGTGAACAATCAACCCATGTTTACCTTTAAAAAGCCAAAACTTTATAAAGTCACTTCAAAAAATTTCCAAAAAAATATAACCTTCAGACAGAATATCACTAAAAATTACAAAAGAAAACTCTTAAAAATTAAAAATCTCTAAAAACCCTCATAAAAATCTAAAAAAAATATAAAAATACTAAAAATATCATTTATTCTCTGTGATTTTTCTGTTTATTATAACTATTATTTTAAAATTAATTTTGAAAATTTTAGACTTGATTTTCTATTTTTAATTTCTATTTCAAGTTCAGCTATTTAATTTAACCTTGTTTTAGGGTATTTTTGACTTTAAAAATATACAAACATTATCAAAAATTATTGAAAAATCTTAAAAATAGTAAAAAGTTATTTAAAACCCTAAAAGATTTTATTTTCTTTACTTTGACTCTTTTTACTAATATTTCTATTTACCTTAGCCTACTATATATATATATAACTTCATTATATCTTTAAAAAGAACAAGAAAATATAAAATAGAAAAATAGAAAAATAGAATATTAAAAATTAAAATATAAAACAAATAAAATAAAAAATTTAATTCAATTAAGACCCACATTATTTGATTAATTTTTCATAGTTATATAAACATATATAATACATAGTGCTACATCGTGTATTCCCTGTGTTCAACACCCTGCTCTACCTGTCACTAGACGTATTTTATAGTAGGGTTTATAATAAATTTTGATCCACGTTATCTTTATTTCATGATATTTAATTGTGTGTTATCTGTTGAAAAAGATCGGGATTAGTGAGCGATCAACACTTCGATTGTGTCTCCGCCTTGTCTGAGAGACATATTTAGACCCTCGAGAAATTGGGGTTTTTTTCCAAACGATGCCAGTACCGGGGAGCAACGGATTGCAGCACATTCTTGCATATATAATTGTCCATTATTTATTCACATTTTTATTTATCCATTGATAATTATTTAAATGTTCTAATCCAATTTCCTTGTTTATCTTTCTTGCGAGGGACCTCTTGACGAGGACTACATATTAGGAGGTGGGTGCACCTAAGGTGAGTGGAGGTCGACTTTCTTCTTTTGAGTTGACCAGGAGAGAGTACAAGAGAAAAGCAGGGAAGGAGGAGAAGAGCAGCCTGTAGCATAGCATTTTCCATTTTTTTTGAGAGAGAGATTTAATTTTTGCAAATAATTTGTAATTAATTTGGAAACTACTCTCCATTACATGAGGTCTAGTGCTCGAGTGTCTGTTCACCTAGGGGCCTCGTACCGGATTTTTCGTGTTCTAATTGCCTTTGTTTATTTTATTTCTCGTGATTTGAGCTTTCTGCCTTTGTTTATATTTGTTTTCTGTGAGTAAGCCCTTAGATAGTAGGTTTCTTGACTCGCTAACTAGGTCCAAAGCCCTAACAAACATCGCCTGCACCTACAGTTCATCTTGCTTGGACTTAATCAAAAATTAATTGCAAATTACTTAACTTTGGAACCACAAGCCGTGAGAGATCTTATACAAGACTTGCAGGACCCATTGTGGCGGCACCGAGAGGTCTCCAAGACCAGATACAAGGATCCATTTTTGAGTGACTGACATTTGGTTCTTCCCAATAATAGCAGCTACTATTTAGGATGTTTTCTTGCTTTTGCATATCACCATATAGTGTAAATATTTCGATTCTTCCTTACAGCCTGCATGGAGAGAGCTGGGAAGCACTGTAAGTAATTCTATCTTTACATGCATCATTAGTCACCAAGGTAATATTTCTACCTTAATGATGACTTGTACAATTTTTCATGTCCTCACCCCTTTGTATATCACTTAGGACATAAAGGAAAAATACAAAAAATCGTTAGGAGGCTTACTCTGAAAAAACTTAAAAAACATTGAAAACCCTAAAATTAAAAGGGACTGCTAAATAAACTTGACCTTAATTAAAATTCTTAATGAACCATTCATTGCTTGGGGTTCATAAAGCCCACATTATTTTCAGGTACATTCCAAACAGAGTGATGTACGACCCGTTAAGAATAAGATCCCAAATCTTGATCTGTGGTGCCTTGGTTATCACTTGGGTTGGTGAAGTATTGGCGCTTCTATCGTACGTGACTGAGTAGGGCCTAGTCGAGCACAATGTTCCCACCATGTGTGGAGCATCTGACTTGGTCTGAAGTACTGAGCTTAGGACATGCCCTCACGGGTGTGTCTGTCTCATCTATTTGCGTCCGAGTAGGTCCTTGTACACCTACGGATGATTCCATTGCGAGAGAGGTTCAAAGTATTGGCTTCGCCTATTGGCTTCCTTTCTATTTCTTTTGTTGAGTAACCGCCCAGGCACGAGATCAAAGACCTTTAAGCATGCAGATCACATGTTACAAAGGAGGTGGAGTAAGTATGAGACATTTTCTTGGAAGTACACACACTCCTATAGGGTGATCATACTTAAGGACTTGTTATAAGATTACTTAAAAATAACAATAAAATTGAAAAAATAAAAATAATCGAACTCCTATAGCTTCACATGTGTTTAGTGAGTGAACCCGTCCTTGTTTTATGTTAGTTTAAATTAGATTAAAGTTCAAAGATCAGTCCTGCACAATGCGTGCCTTTTTCTCACTTTCTTCTCTTTGATTCCCTACTTGACCCTCTGCCCATTTGGAGCCTTCTACTATTTCACACTCCCTATATTTGTTGTTTAAATTCCATATCATTCCTCCATTCTCAATATCCTCTTGAACTCCGAGATGGCAACACATTAATGGCTTAGTCGGGACCCCACCGACACCAACATCGATTCCATATGCTCACCACCTCCAATACTTTGTGGTGATTCCCGAGAATCCGGTTTAGACTCCGTGAACTGATCTCCAGACTCCCCATCTTCTCCAATAAACTGGATCACTCTCATCCTAAAATATCCTAATTTTGGATGGTAATTGATTTCACTCCGTACACACAACCATCCTTAATGAAATTCTGTGTTGACCTTAACACATACTGATTTGCTACTTATGGTGCCTCTATATAGATTGATCAGGGCATTAATTAATTTGCAGATAAAGAGCCCAATCTGGAGCCATAAATCGTGATAGAGTCGAACTCAGGATCAGAAAAAGAAACGGCTCCTGGAGGAAAGGGGAAGAGACCACAGCCACCACCTTAGTCAGATCAAAGTTTGCAGCCAGATCATAATATAGAAAACGCCTAGATCCTTGCCTTTATTAGGCAATCTAGCAGTAGCTCACATATCAAGCCTTAGCACAGGTTTCTTTCCAAGAAATGCTCAATGACTTGAGGATAAGAAAGAAAATCGACGAGGATTCGAAGAAAATCCCAAAGGTGGAGGCAGTGGAGACCCAGACGAGCCTAGAGTGCAGCGGCCCAAGCCGACTCTAAAGAAACATACAATCCTGGGGCTAGACAAGTTACTAAATGGGTTCAGATTCTTGCAATCCATTCCAATTTTGAATTGAAGCCTCAACTACTGGCGCTCCTACCCACCTTCTGTAGAAATGCCAATGAAGAACTGTATATTCATCTACAACAGTTTGGGCGCATATGTGGCACAACTCACTACCTTGGTATACCTCTTGGGGTAGTAAGATGAAGACATTTCCCTTCAGCCTTCAGAACATGACTCTTCATTAGATCAACCACTTGGGGAAGGTTGTCACCACCTGGGAAGAATTTAAGTCTGCCTTTTTGCATATTTAATATCCTCTTGGGCAACTTAATCAGATGCGCGCCCACATGGCAAACTTCACCCAATCCGCTCATGAGTCCAACCATGAGGCTTGGGAGAGGTTTACTGAGCTACAAGAAAAGTGTCCCATCATGAGATTCCTAGGATCATCCTGGTCCAAACTTTTTTCGAGGGACTTCCAATAGAAAGTCAGAAGCTTGTGGATGCATCATGAGGAGGCTCCCATTTCAACAAAGATGAGGATGTCGTCTGACAGATATTTGAAAAAGTTATTGAAGGAGAGGCCGCTCTATCGTCATCTCGTACCTATCAATGCAGGCAACAAATTGTTCAAAAACTTGTGCACATGGTAGCATCCCACGAACTGGATAGGGATGAGAGCTCCAATTTGAGTATTAGTGGAAGCCACCTGTCCAAAGTAGATATAATTGAGAAATGATCACATGACATGGAGAAACTTGATATGATCGAACAAAGAATGAAGAACCTGGATAAACTAGATCAAATCACCTAGCAGTGGGAGTTGTTGGTGCGTACAATCATCTCCTGCAACTCTATGTCTACATTGGCCTCCACTCCATCTGAGACGAAGGAGTATGCACAATCACAACCTCCTCATCAAAGTTAGCAATAGCTAGAAATTCAACGCATTTATTACGTGTAAGCCCCCAGAGCCTACAACTCCCCACCAGTCACAATAGTAGCTGGTTGTCTACCAGCCGGAGCCCCAATACATTCCGGATCAGTTCTCCACTCCGCCATCTGTTATTCAAGAGGTAAATGGTGTGTGGTCCAATGATGCACAACGGACCCGTCCAGGTGGACTTCAGCAGGGTTAGGTTGCTAACTCTCACTAATTCCCTCAACAACAAGGAGGGAAGTTCGTCCAAAACAACCAACCCCAACACCAACAACACCAACAGTCTCCACAATTCCATGGCAATTGGAGACTGAACCAGTACTAAAAATTGTAATGATAGTACCAAAAGAACCAACAGTATGTAGCTGTGACATATCAGTAGTACCATCCTCGACAATATCAGTAGCATCACCCTTCTTCGCAACATTATTCGTGGTATCCCAACCAGCAATCCCAGTACCATCAGCAATACTAGCGTACCCAGCATAACGAGGTGTCTGAGGCTGCATCTCCTGTGAACCCAGCCTTAGACTTCTTGGCCCAACTTTTCAAGGGCCTTATAGATATTAGTCAAAAGTTGGATGATTTCACCACTGCCAAGACCTCCATTACAACACAAGCGGAGGAAAACCCTAATAACTTTAAGAAGAAATAGTAAGCAGTTTGTTAGGTTCCCTCTAGTCTTACAAAGTTAGATATGAATAAATTATCTATATCTAATGTTGTCACTCTCAAGAGCAGTAGGACTTGCATCCTTCAACCACTTGCAAGGGGAAAAAATAAAGCAATCACAGGGGAGTCATCATCTTCTTCTGCATCTGCCAGACAAATAACTAAGCCGAGTGAGGAAGAAGAAGGAGAAGCACCACTAACAATCCAAAAAAATCAACAATATCAAAATACCAAAAAGAAAGCACCACCAACAACAGCTGAAGCGCCAACCAACCAGCCTTGGAGGAAACCGCACCAGCAGATAAGAAGAGGCACCTAGTGCTCTTCAAGTTATGCAAGTTACGCAATCGTGCGATCATCTCTCTCTATCTCATACTCGTGCATACTCTCTCTCATCTCTCTTTGAGTGGTTGTCCACTCTCATAGAGAGAAGTTCGTCTTCGTCGTCGCCTTGCCATAGTGCTCGCACTTTGATGACACTTGGATCTCCATCTTCCTTAGTGTGTGTCACTCAAGAAGAAGGTGTTTGATCTCGTGGGATGAGATCAGGAGATCCATTGCTTTGACCATTGACTTGGATTGCAAGAAGTACGCGATTCAACCACGTGCTCGCAAGCATCTCCTCCGACAGACCAGACTTGAGATAGAGGTCTCTTCCCTTAGAGGCTCGATCACAAACACGCTCCAAGAGGTATTCCTATATCTTTTATTTGGTTAGATGAAACGTTCCAAGAAATGTTCTTGGATCATGTGGTTTATCGTTTAAAATTTTTAAATTCCACTGCAACGTGCAACTAGTGCGACTAGTCGCTCTTGATCGTATATGATACGATTATCACGATTCCGTAATGCACTTGAGGGTTATTCCATATCCTTAAAGTGGTATCAAAGTCATAGGTTGGAGGTCTTTTGGATACAATCCATAAACCTAGGAAGATTTGGGCTCGTTATGGTTGTAAAATGTTTTATTGCACTTCAATTTTCGTAGCCTTATTTTGTGATATATTTAGGCCCTGTTTAAAATGTTTAAACATGCATCTATCTCATGGATAATGTTCCTCATTATATAAGGAAACTGTAGGATTTGAGTTTGTGTGATTTGGAATCCGATAACTCTAGTTATGATCTTTTTAATGACAATATATCCACTGTTTCTGGGGTTGCGAATCATGACATAATTAAATGGTTAATTACTGTTTTGAAATGCTTAGAAATGTGGGTTAATTATTGGGTTATGTTTTAAATAAAATTATCAAAATATAGAAACTTATTTTTCTTGATTTAGATTTAAAATGCAGGAGATATGCTAATTTTACTTAGTAAAGGTCACTGTTGGAAATTGCCATCTTCATCAAGAACCTTGTGATTGTCATTTAAGAAACTTATATAATTAATGATTAACTTCCTGGAATATTTATGGACAATATTTAGGAAATATTTGATGACAATTGTTCCCTTAAATGGCATTGCCTCAACCAATAAATGATTAAGTATGATCTAGATCACCAATTGGTTACTTGATACACCATCAAACATGTTACTTGAATAGGTTTCGGGAATTTGTTTAGCAAATTTTCTTATAATCAAAATGGTTTTGATTATTACTATATGGTATAATTTTGGTTGAAAAACTGATGAACATCTCAAGTACACAATGATCAGTTTGACATTATCATTTTCCGAGGTGGATATGGTGACTAGTCGGGGAGCGTTGGGCTAGCAGGTTGCACCATGTGTGGTCTGTCCCACTCCCGTCGGTACTAGCCATGACAACGGGTGGGGACTCGATAATGCTGGAGAAATCATGGTGTATTTTTTTATTTATTAAAATTCAAATAATATGTACTTTGAGATAATACCATTCTTTCAAGTAGCAATCAAGTTTGTTGATTGAATTGGATTGATGATTGATTTAATGAGATTAAATTAATTATATCTAGTTAAAACACTCTATTATGAATATATGTGTATTTCCCTTAGAAGAATTAATTACATTGATATGATTAATGATAATTAATTAAAAATTGAATATGAAGTGGAATACCACATAAGTGACTTTCATGATCTCCTATCATGGCGAAGGGTTCCGTCGCCAGATATTGCATGTAGGAGATGTCTGTCCGAAGTGACAGCTTCTGCATACAAGACATTGCATAGGGCTCTTCACTTCTAGAAAGAGTAGGCCATATACATAGTGACCCTGATATCAGGTCCTCATATTATTGGAGCGATATTAGATTTCGTATATCCAATTTTAAGCATGTTGATAGTGGGTCCAATTAACAACGGATCAATATCACCTTAGGGGCGGTGGGCCCGGGTGTTAAAGACCGAATTGGGAAATGCAAGTTTGACTTGCAAGGCAGAATGTGTTCCTGCTTCTTTTTATCCGAGTCACATGTTCTCATATTATTGGGATGATACAAAGGTCAAGAGGAGATCGCAGTTCTTGCTTGAGATATAGCGGTAAGTAAGTATGTCTCTTGCTTTGAGAGTAATTATGGGAATGAACTTTCAAAGTTGACAAAGCAAGACTAATTTGATTAAAAATTCCTTAATCAAAGATTTATAATTAAATATATAATTATTTATATGCTCTAATATAGTGCATTCTTAATTTTAGAAAAAGAAATCCACGAACTCACTTAGCAAGCTTCTGGAGGTCAATCAGTTGACCGAACCAAATTATTCGGATTGGATACGAAATATGGATCTTGTCCTTTCTGTTGACTGCATTTCCTATATGCTATCAAAGGACAAGTATGCAGACCTAAAGACTCTAGAAGAAATCTCATTTAATGAAAAATATGATGAACATCATAATATGGTAAGATGTTATATTTTGGGTTCATTATACAATGTGCTTCAGAAGCAACATGTGGAAACACTTGCCAAGAGATCATGCTGAATCTGAAAGAAATGTTCGGTGATGTGAACCGCACACATTGTTTTAATATAATGAAAGGACTTATTCGCTGAAAGATGTAGGAAGGGACCTATGTCAGAGAACATGTACTCAAAATGTTTGGGTACCTCGCTGAACTGGAAACCCTAAGAGCCTTCATGGATCCTGACATGTAGGCTGATTTCATTCTACTATCACTCCCTAAGTCTTTCAACAATTTTGTGATCACGTTCCACATGAGCAAAGTTGATTTTACTAATGCTAGGCTATTGACTGCATTAAAGTCTGCTAAAGACATAATGAAGAAGGATGGCCCCTCTGGCAGAGCAATGATTGCACAGGTCAAATGAAAGCACGGCCAGAAGCATGGTTCTCAGAAGGGTCGAGCCCAGAAGAGAAAGAAGAAGAGTTAATGAGTTGACTCATTGTTGACACGGGAAACTCTAGGGATCGGTTATTAATGATATGTGGAGTCGTCGTCATCCCCAAAATTTCGGAATCAAACAAACAAATTTATTATTTTTTTCTTCTCAAACTGCAAAATTAACTACAAGAGAATAATGAAGTAAGATAAATTTTTGCTACATATTTACTTGTATAGCGGACATAATCAAACTCCGGGAGGCTAGAATTCCTAAGGGTAATTCAAATAATCGACAAAAAATCAATTGAGAGAAAAAAAGGAATCTCAAAGACAAACTATCCTTGGTTTTTGTGGAATTTTTATCTTTTTAATTTTTTATTCTATTTTTTTATTTTCTGATTTTCAAATATTTAGTAGTTTTAATTTTCCATTTTTTTAAATTTTGAATAAGGAACAATATGCACAAGGTAAGAAATTCGCACACCACACTTTTTTTTGTATTTTTCAATTATATCAAAAATGTGCAGAAAAATCCGGAGAAAATATTTTTGGGTTTTAAAGGCCTTATGTTTTTGGGAATTTTCATACAATTTTCAGATGCTTTTGAATTTTTCTAAAAATCAAGCAGTGGCAAAAATGATAAACAGTGCATAGACTGGAGTAATTTGAAACTTAAAAATATTTTAAGTAACAAAAACTCTGGCAACTATTTTTATGCTAAAATATAGACAAATATCTACACACAGGAATTGAAATAACTATTTTTGGATTTTTCTATAACTTTTTATGATTTTTATTAGATTTTAAGTATTTTACATTTTTTTGGTTTATATGTAATTAATGTGCAAAAATTGGATAGGAATTAAATGCGCATGTGGTGGCTTGCCGCAAGCGGCTGCGGCGGGGTGACGGAGGGCCGCCTGGGCTGCAGAAGATGTTGCTGGTGGTGACGACCTACGCGTCCGTAGATGGCTATAGGTAGTGGAAGCAGAAGCTTCGGGAGGGTGTGCGGTCCTGCGCTGGTTTTCACGTAGAGGGGGGAAGTGGTGCGGAGATCTTCCTAGGTTGGCGACAGATGGGAGTGAGGCGATTGTGGCCTTGGCTCACGTGGAGGCTGGCAGTCGGACACGAGAGCAACGGCCGCGTGCGGTGGTCGCGAGTGGGTACTGCTGGAGTTGGCAGAACCATTGAGAGTTCTAGGCTGGCCCAAGCGGTGGAGGAGGTCTCGGTCAATCGAGGAGGCCGCTATAGGCTGCTGTAGAAAGAAGAGGCAACCGGTCGCGATGGGCGGCGAGAGCCGTCCGCTGTTGATGTTTTTTTTCTGTAAAAAGAGAACAGAAAGAAATTTTTATTTTTTAAAAAAATAGGAAACTGTAATAGAAGACTTTTTTTAATTTTATTTATTCATTTTTTGTGTTTTTTATCATGCAAAACAAATATTAGAAAGAAAAAATATATATTTTTGTTTTTTATTTTTTATTTATAAAAATTAGGACATGAGCATGATGACTCGATCCCAAAATCAAAACAGAATGCGTGAATGGGGATCCGACAAAAAATGAGGAATGTATCCAAGTCGCTGGCCACTGTACGCGACCAGAGTTGGGAGATTGCGTGAGGTAGAATAAGAACACGAATATATCGAGATGTGAGATGAAAAATCGAGATCGGTGGCGAGAATAAAGTTGTTATGGATTCTAAAATCTAGATGAAAAAATGACAATGAAATAAAGATGCGAGAAATTAAACTAAGATTAACCTAAGTTAAAAACAAGAAGAAAATGATGGATGTCACCTTAGGAGCGGAAAAGACCGTGATCGCCTCGACGAAGGCTGACTCGCTCTCACCGGACGGCTTGTAGGCTAGGCACCCTTCTGCGACAAGAAGAATCTCAGAGATTGGGCTCCTATCACCAAAGATTAATCAAATTGAAATGACAGAGAAGGAGCCATATAAATAGAAAAGATAGGAATTGAAATTTGAATTTTTGAATTTTTGGATGAAGATAAGAGATAAGAGAGAAAAAAATGAAATGAGATAAAGTAAAAAGGTTAGTGTTAAAATTATTTACAAAAAAATACCTATTTTTTGTATTTTCGACACTTTATTAATTTGAAAATTAAATGTTAATTTTTAACTTTTTGGCAATTATTTAAGAAAATTAACTATATACATAAACTATATACATATAGTAAATTTTTTACATGGTTAAATAAGGAAATTAGTTTTTGTTTTTATTTTTTTATTTTTTATTTTTTATTTTTTATTTTAAATAATTATTTAAAAATAATTACAAATACAATATGTATAAATAAATGGTAAAATTACATAAACCACTACAAAAAATCGACTTTATTCCTATCTCCCCTATCTTTATTCCTGATTGATTAGGTCAAGTCTTGACCTTCTTTCAGGGTTCGGTCAGCTTGTATCTATTACATATATATAGTAATCTTTTCTTTTCTTTATTTTTCCTTTATTTATTTATTTATTTAAGGTTAAAATAATATACAAATATACAATATTTACACACAGATGCAAATTAGTAAGAACATGGAGTTAGTATTATATACATGTGTTTTATAAGAGATTTTAAGCTAAAATAAATGAATAACGATGATGAATTGCAGATTTATCACTCATCTACTAATGCATCCACTTACAACATCAAAGAAAAACGATGCTTGTCATCACTGCAAGAAGTCGGGGCATTGGAAGTGAAATTGTCCGGATTACCTGAAGTCGGTAGACAAAGGTAAAGCCCCAGCATGTATGAAATCTACTTTCATCATTGAAACTAGTTTTCTCGTTGGATGAGAAGGAAATTGGGTCGTTGATTCTGGTGCTTCTGTTCATGTATGCAATTTATTGCATCTATTTTCGGAAACTAAGAAATTGGAAGAAGGGGAGATGGTCATCTAGATGGGATCTGATGCAAGTGTTGCAGCAGTCGTCATCAGAACTTGCCGACTATCGTTATCTAGTGGAAGAATCCTAGTACTTAAACAACGTCTTCATGTACCTTAAGTCAGAAGGAATTTAATATCTGTATCTAAGCGAGTTAGAAGTGGATATTCATTCATTTTCTGTAATGAACTAGTCATAAGTCATGATGAATATATTGCAGATGGTGTTTTAACTTCTGGCGGACTCTATGAATTGTGCATTGATGAACATGTCATGAATGTTACTACCACTAATAAAACCTCTAAAAAAGCCAGGGAGAATGCAAATCATTCGAATATGATTTGGCATCAAAGGCTTATTCATTTTTCTAGTTGATAGGATAAATAGATTGATAAAGTATGGACCCTTAGATTTTCTACAAGTTCAATCTTTGCCTACCTACGAACATTGCATTCGAGGTAAAATGTTTAGGATGCCTTTTCGTAACAAGGTTACATGATGCAAAGCTATTCTTGACCTAATACATATCGATGTATGTGGTCCCTTTAGTACCGCGACTCGAAATGGATATCGATATTTTTAGACATTTATTGATGACCATTCACGATATGGGTTTATCTTCTTGCTATGTCATAAATCTGAAACCTTTGAAAAGTTCAAAGAGTTCAAGGTTTTGGTTGAGAACCAAACCCATAGGAATATCAAACGGATTCGATCTGACCGAGGTAGAGAATACCTCTCAGATGAATTCAAGGAATACCTTAAAGAGAATGGAATTGTCTCCAATATCACTCCTCCTGGAACCCCCCAACTTAGTGGTGTTACTGAAAGACGCAACATGACTATCATGGATATGGTCCGTTCAATTATGAGCAAAGCACAATTACCTCTTAATTTTTGGAGGTATGCATTAGAGACTGCAATATATATCCTGAATAAGATTCCTAGCAAATCCATACCTAAGACTCCTCATGAGCTCTGTATGGAACCAAACCTAGTATTAATCACTTGAGGGTTTGGGGTTGCTTGGTCCATGAGAAGAACATGGGCGCAAGTAAGCTAAAATCTCACTCTTGTGAGTGTTACTTCATTGGGTATGCTAAATATGGTATTGTATATCATCTTTATAACCCTGAGACCCAAAAGGTTTTCATCTCTAGAGATGTGAAATTTCTAGAGGATGACTTCCTTAAAGGTCAAGACAAAAATGAAGTAGAGGAACTCATTGAGTCCACTGAGGATTGTGAGCTTCCTAATCCAGAAACTGAAGAGATAAATAAAGATGAAACACCCATACCTCTTGGAAGGAGTTCGAGGGTGGTTGCACCACCTGAAAGGTATGGATTCCATGTGTCAGATGAATCTGACAAAGATCCTACTTCATTTTATGAAGCACTCACGAATCATGACATGGATAGATGGAAACTAGCAATGAAGTCAGATATTGACTCCATGCATAAGAACGGTGTACAGACCCTAGAGGATCCACCTGAAAGGGTAAAACCCATTGGGTTTAAATGGATCTTCAAGAGAAAGAGCGGATCTGGGGATCTGATGGAAAAGTAGAGACTTTCAAGGTATGACTCGTGGCCAAAGGCTACACACAGAGAGAAGGCATCGACTATGATGAGACGTTCTCTCCTATGGCTATACTTTAAGTCCATCCGGGCACTGCTAGCTATAGCTGCAAATCTTAACTATGACATTTGGCAGATAGACATCAAGACAACTTTCCTCAATGGATACCTCAAGGAGGATATCTATATGGAGCATTGTTGAACCAGAAAATCGGGAGGTCGTGTCGATTCACAAGGCGAATCAACAGTCGCCGAGTTGACCTCACGCGAAATCCGAAATTCAAACAACAATTAACCCACAACAATAAAAAAGGCAATGAGAGTAAATGTGGAGCTAAATTTATCATAAATCTACATAAAAGATGTGTATAGGAGCAAGTATGTAGAGGTCGAACACAGGAAGCAAGCAGGATAGATCGGGGCAATAATGCACGAAAAGTGATTGTGATCAATTTGTCTACAAGTGTACTATTTTTTTGTGGGTTTTTAACTTTATATTTTTTATTTAATTTTTGATTTTATTATTTTATATTTTGATTTTCAATTTACTGATTTTGTATTTTTTTATATTTTGTATTTTTGTATCCTCTTTTCCTCTTAATAAAGGTATAATATATATGTGGAATATATATATACTAGAGATAAGGGAGAGATGAAAATAGGGAAAAATAGTCAGAATACAGGAAATAAAGTGTTTTAGTGTTTTTTATATTTTTGTAATTTTTCTATATTTTTCCTGATTTTTTTCGTATTTTTAAAGTAAAAAATAATGAAAACAATGGAGAAAATAAAAGGCTAAGACAAAAGTGAGGATGAAAAATATTAACAGAGTTCAAAAATTCCTCAAACGAATTTTAAATTAAATATAAAGAAACAGAGAAAATGCAGAGACCAAAATTATATTTTTTAGAATTTTTCTGGACTTTTTAAGATTTTTATGAAGTTTTTAAGAGTTTTACGATTTTTAGGAGTTTTCTTTTGAAGATTTTAGTAATTTTTGGATTGAAGTTAAAACACATAGAAATACACAAAATATATTTTTTTGGATTTTTTTTCAAAAATGTTTTCTAATTTTTATTGATTTTCTAATGCAAACAGTGAAGAAAATGCATGTTTTTGAATTTTATAAATATTAAAATGCAACAAAAATGCAAAATGGAATTATGGCGTGATTGTGCAATGAAATAGGAGCTTAACTCTATTTTTGGGGAATTTTTCAAGTTTCATAGATGCATGAAATAAATAAGGATAGCAAAGAGAAAATACACTGCTAACAAGGGTATTTTTGTAATTATCTAAAAGTGCAAGGGCCAATATGAAAATTTTCACAAAAAATTATAACTCAATAAAAATAGTTATGGACCAAGTAAAAATAAGCAAACCCCCAGGGGATTTCTTGCAAAACGTGTTAAGCCCACATGCACGGGACACGTGAACCTGACAAGGACCTTTATATAATTTCCTAAAACTTGGAGAGCTCAGTCGCAAAATATCCACAAATATATACTGCGTTAAAAAGTTTTGGTACTTAATAGCAATACAGAAATCCCTAGGGTCTTGGCCGCAAAATGTCACGCCACACGTGCACAGGTCACGTGAGGTGACGTGGCCAAGGATGAAAGTGCAAATACGGAATGTTTAGGGGGCTATTTGTAAATATTACAAAATAAAAGAACGACCGATGAAAGTTTAAGTATTAATAGAGAATTACAAAACTGGGCGAGGGTTTATAAACAAACTACCCACACCTCTTGTGAAGCGGACGGAGCTTTAATACGCCATGCGTCACGCTCCCAAGCACCGATGACGTTTCGGCTTCTGTAGCTGCGATTAGATCCGGCTGAAAAATCATACGGTGCTGGTAGGCCTAGATCCAACGGAAGCTAAACAATCTAGGCGTTCGATCGAACGTCGGGAAGGTGACGACGAAGAGCGGGGAAAAACTACGGCGAGCTGAGCTTCCCCGATCACTCCCTCGGCATCCGGCACTCCTTATAGCCCCAAAATTGCCAGACTTCATTCATGCAGGGGTCCCTTAGGTGCTGAAGGCTCCAAAATTCCCCAGCGACGGCCAGAGGGCTCGCGCGGGGCTGCCGGAGCAAAGAGGCTCCAGGTACCTCCGCCTCCTCCAAAATGAGCCCCAGGTACGCGCGACGCTCCACAAACCTGCAAGAACAAGTTAAGGAGGTCAAGGGCAAAGTTCCTCGACCCTCCAGGCTGTGGAATGCGGTGAAAATAGTGAAATGGAACTAGCCGGAGCAAGGATTGGCATGGGCGATAGGCTGAGTGTGAATCGAAATGGTAGAGGGAATCGAATCCTAGGACTACTACGAAGCTAAAAAATGCGAGAAAAGTGAATAAAAACGAACCTCGATCCACGAAATGGTGAGATGGGTACCTCACGGTGACTCACCGAAGAGGGGGGTGGAACAACTCCTCAAGACCTCGTCGTCCCTCAGACGAGAGTGCTGGAGGCTCCCCTGTCACGGGAGTCGATCCAGAGCACTATCGGAGGTCTAAGCTCCACTAAGAAAAGATTCAAAGATCGAAGGAAGCTCGGGGGGTCATTTTGAATGGTTGACGAGCGGGCTACAAGAACGATGAATGGGCATTGATTCAGTGATCCATTCCCCGAGAGAAGCATTGGGCGAGTATCCTTGATATGCGGGCATGAAAAGTCATGAAGAATCCATCACGAGAAGATGTAAGGAACACCCTCGAAAAATCGATGAAATGAGACAAAAACAACGTTCTGGCATGAACAGGAGGGGGTCAGACAGTTGACCTTCGGTCAACTTTTAGAGCCACCTGGTTGGTCCATGTGGACCAACCAGGAAAATCCCGCAAAAAATGTTTTATTAATTCAATTTAAAATAGTAAATGAATTTATTAATTTTTTGTTTTTAAATAAATTTTATTTATTATTTTATAAATTATTTTATGGTGATTTTTATTTATTTTTACGAGGTTTATAATTACATGTTATGTTTTATGGGATATATAGGTATATGCATCTATATATTTCAATAATTTATTTTTATTTCATATAATTAATTTTATTATTTTTGTTTATTATTTTATAAATTTACATATTAATTTTAGACACTCAAATATGTTTTTATTTTATTTTTCCGAAGTATTTTGTTCATTTAATAAAATAGAAGTATTAATTACATAGGTGTGTGTACAAGTATCATACCTAGGTATGTTATACAAGTATTTTATTTTTGAGTTTTATTGATGTTTTAATTCTAGTTTTAATATACATATATATTAAAAATTATATTTACAAAATTATAAAATTATAAAATTATAAAAATAATGAATAATAAATAAAATTAATATTTTTATCTGTACAAGTATACATTAGGGTTCCAAAAACTCAACTTTCAAACCGTAGCTCCGCAAAATACGAACCACCTTCATTAAATATCTTATTAAAAATTATATACAATTAAAGGTGAGTTTCATATATTTGGAGTTTTTATTTGAGAGATACTGGTCTGGGAAGTTGGCATTCTGGAATCTTATTCATATCATAACTTTTTATCTGTACATTATTTTTGTATGAATTAATTTTGTATTTTTGTTTATTTAATTATCTATAACTTTCATGTTCAAAGTTCCTTTATGAAGTATAAAAAGTGGACCTAAAAATAGGTCCCAAAATGAATAAAGAATGAATTAAATAAAAGGTATTTTGGCCCTTATCTCCCCCTACTTTATTCCTTGTCGACCTAGTCATCGAGATGCCTAGGTCTCGTGGTTTCGGGTCATAAACTATTTACAATATTTTATTATTTTTATTTTCTTTTCTTTATTCTATAATTTTGGCTTTAAAAACGACATTTTGTACAATATTTACGCAATAACGCATGGATGATAAAATGCATGAATTAACGCTGTTTACACGCATTTACTAGGGGTTTTAAGGCCAAAATGATAGAATAAAGATGATGAAACGTAGATTCATCAAGCACACCCAGGGCTTTATAATCGAGGGAGGAAAAGTATGCAAACTGAAGAAATCCATCTATGGGATCAAACAAGCTTCTTGTAGATGGAACATCTGATTTGACGAAACCATAAAGAGTTATGATTTTGTGCAGAATCTCGATGAACCTTGTGTGTACAAGTAGCTTAGTGGGAGCGCCATTATGTTCATCATGCTTTACGTAGATGACATCCTCATCATTGGGAATGATACAGGGATGATGACCGGTGTGAACATTTGGTTATCCCATACCTTCAAGATGAAAGATCTTAGAGAAGCCTCTTACATCCTAGGTCTGAAGCTGTTCAGAAACTGAAAAAAGAGGATATTGGGATTATCACAACATGGGTACATTAAGAAGATTCTTGAACATTTCCATATGGATAGTTCCAAGAAAGGATTCCCCCCCTTGAGGCATGGTATAGACATGTCTAAAGGGATGTCTCATCAAAGTGTTAAGGAAAAGAAAGCCATGGCTAGATGACCCTATACATCAGTGGTAGGAAGCTTAATGTATGCCATGATGTGTACTAGGCCAGATATCGACTATGTAGTGGGAGTGGTAAGTCGTTACCAATACTGCTATGGAGAGCAACACTAGAATGCAGTGAAGAACATTTTCAAATATCTAAGACGGACGCAAGATTACATTTTGATCTATGGATATGGTGATCTCCAAGTCTTGGGATATACTGATTCAGACTTCCAGTGAGATATTGATGATCGAAAGTCGACATCAGGGTTTGTGTTCTTGTTGAACGATCGTGATGTGAGCTGGAGAAGCAAGAAGCCAGACACTACAACAGATTCAACAATAGAAGCCGAATATATTGTAGCATCGGATGCTACAAAGGAGGCAGTGTGATTGCACAAGTTCATCCTGGAACTTAGCATACTTTTCTCTGATACTCCCATCATGTTACTCTGTGATAACATGGGAGCCATTGCCCAAGCGAAGGAACCCAGATGGCATCAAAAGAGAAAGTACGTGGAAAGGAAATGCCACATCATTCGGGAGATTCAAAAGCATGGTGATATCATCATCACCAAGGTGGCTTCTGCTGATAGCATTGCTGATCCTCTTACCAAACCTTTGACATACAAGGTTTTCGGCCAACATGTAGTGATTATGGGTTTAAGGATTGTTCTTGAATGGTTTTGAGGACTAGTGGGAGATTGTTAGCCATGTGAGTTTGAGATGAACCATTCATGCAATAAATGTTATTTTAATATATGATTTATCAATAAAAAATATTGATTATTTTCACTCCCTTCTGAGATTAAATGGATAAATGAACTATAAGGTTCTCTGTACAATTAGGGTTATGTACCATGGTCGTCTTAATAATCATACATCTGTTTATTCAATAAATTGAATTATAGAAGCTGGTGTTTGGATGAATATCTTTAGAGTTAGATTGAGGACTCATCAAGCACCATCAAATGATTGTTAAGAGATGATCTCCAGCCTGAGTAGGAAATGTCAATCCTTTCTCATATGGATTGATATCTGACCGACCTCATAATGCAGGTCCTCTACATAGGAATAGAGATTCAGAAGTGTTGGATTAGTTAAGCAAGGAGTTGACTTAACAATATTGAGATAACCAAAGTCCTATATCGTATATTGCCACAATACAGGAGTGCGTCCTTTGATCGGAGATAGATGTGTTACTATGTGGCTAAGTGTGTACATTTGGCAGACCAATAGGTTGATTACCTAACCAAGGTCTATACACCGACGCGCTAGTGTGCATGCAAGGGCATATGAGTAATACGATCTCTCAAAGGGATCATACATGTTCACTTGTGAACCGGGAGACATGAGCTCACTCAAGAGGTATTAGAACCGACCAAATTCCATGCATGGTCGTCGTGCTTCGGAAGCATGACAAGAATTTGAAGTTATGATATATGCTTTTGGAAAGCATATGATCGATACCAAATCCCAATGACCAAGAATGAGAAACTTGGTGATGAACTTGAAGATGATAGTGTAAAATTGATCTATATCTTCAAGTTTATCATAGGTCTTCCAATACGGAGGATGTACAGGTATTAGGGACACCTGAGGGTGATGTGATCATAAACGATTGTATAACCATGATGCTTCCATTCTGAGGGAGTGATGAAACATGTCTGAATTTCAATGACTCCTCTTGGTAGAGAAGTAATCTGGACTTGGTCCAAATATTGGACATTGATCTCAATGAGATTAAGATGCAATGAGAAGATTAGATTTGCGTCCTTGATTAAATCAAGCATCTTTGAGAGGTCCATGGGATCTAGATTTGATATGTAATCTCAATATTGAGGTCACTATACGTGGAACAATACAATCGCCATGTCCTTATCTTATCTACGGAGAAAGCGCATTATTCTTGAAAGAGTTCAAGAATAATTCCAAAGTTGCATTATATCTAAGCATTGAGAAATGGATGATTAAATGTGATTTAATTATTATGAATAATGTGAATTTGATTCACATTATCTATATGCATGAGAATGATTATCCAATGTAATTAAATGTGATTTAATTATTGTGGATATGGATAATGTGGATAGTACTATCCAATTATCCATGTATATTATAAATATGATTTATAATATACATGAGAGAGAAACTTTTGTGATTTATATTTGTTGATTAATTTTTAATGTGAATTGGATTCACATTGAATGATTAATAGAAAATATAATTATATTTTATTTTGGGTTGTGAATGTGAGTCACATAATTTCAATGGCTTGATTGAATTTTTTCACAAGATAATTGTGAATTACTTTTTGGTGAAAAATATTTACAACAAGTGTTGTTGTAAGTTAAAGAGATAATTATGAGATAATGGATAATGGCCAAGTCCACTCAAGAAGAGTGGATGACCACTTATTTCTAAGTAGAGAAGAGTGGCCGTTACCCTCTTCTTAAGGAGATAATGTTCCTCTTCTCATTCTCTCTTCTCTAGTCAAAAACGATTTGAATTCAAATTAATTTTGTTGATTTATCAATGGAAATTAATTTACATTAAATCATTTGAAGATATCTTTTTTACAACATCATCTTAGAAACTGAAAGAAACACAAATCAATCTCATCCAATGATTATGTGTTGTCCTTGGATTGGGATCCATGTACTCCCAAAACCCTATATAAGAAGAGGCACCCATTGATCTTCAAGTTATGCAAGTTACGCAATCATGCGATCATCTCTCTCTTTCTCTCATACTCGTGCATACTCTCTCTCATCTCTCTTTGAGTGGTTGTCTACTCTCATAGAGAGAAGTTTGTCTTCGTCGTCGCCTTGCCATCATGCTCCCTCTTAGACGACTCTTGGATGTCTGTCTTCCTTGGTGCGTGTCACTCAAAAAAAAGACATTTGAGCTCATGGGATGAGATCAGGAAAGATCCATTGCTTGGATCATTGACTTGGATTGTGAGAAGCGTGTGATTCATCCCAACACTCGCAAGCATATCCTCCGACGGATCGAACTTGAGACAGGAGGTCTCTTCCCTTAGAGGCTCGATTACAACCACACTCCAAGAGGCATTCCCATATCTTTGATGTGGTTAGATGAAATGATCCAAGAAATGTTCATGGATCATGTGGTTTCATCGTTTAAAATTTTTAAATTCCGCTGCACCAAGCAACTAGTGCGATTAGTCGCTCTTAATCGTATATGATACGATCGTGCTTCCATAATGCGAGTGAGGATTATTCCATATCCTTCAATTTCTTCATCATAGACCACCTGAATTGAATCAACCACTGACAGAAATGTGTCATGTTCGAGATACGGCTTCAGCAGTTGTCCGTTGATCATAAATGGTTGTGCGTCAGCCGATAGATCGGATATGACGACACTTCCTTTGTTACACACATGTTTCTCTATGAACGGCCCTATCCATTTGCTTTTCACTTTCCTTGGGAATAGTTTGAGCTTTGCATCGAACAACCAAATTTTCTGTCTTGGCTCGAAGGTCTTGCGGTGGATGTGATTGTCATGCCGCTTCTTCATCTTTTCTTTGTATATCAAGCTATTGTCATATGCATACTCTCGGATTTCAAGGAGCTAATTCAGATCCAACTTTCTATTTTGTCCTCCCTTCTTGGAATCCAACTTGTAGATATTAATTACCCATAATGATTTGTGAATAAGTTCCACGGGCAGATGGCATGGCTTGCCATATACTAGGTGGTAGGGAGACATTCCTAGCAGCGACTTGTACGAGGTTCGATAGGCCCAAAGCAATAAATCCAGCAACTACGACCAGCTCTTCCTAACATGGCATACAAGTTTCTTGAATATTATCTTTATCTCCCTGTTTGAACACTCAACCATGCCATTTGATTGGGTGATACAGAGAAGCGACGTAACGCTCTATACTGAATTCTTGTGTCAGCATCGTTCACCTCTCTGTAGATAAAGTGGCTACCCCCATCAGATATCGGGATTTTGGGGATCCCGAACCTTGCAATGATGTTGAGCCAAGGAAACCAGCAGATGGTAAGATTTGCAGTCCACATTGGGATAGCCTCCACCCAACAACTTACATAATCAACAACTAGCAGAATATACTCAAATCCTGCTTGTTAGGGAATGGGCCCATGAAGTAAATGCCCCACGGTCAAACAAGTTTGAAATATGAATGTAATTCAGAGGCATCATATCTCTTTTTCCAATGGTGTTGCCCAGTCTCTAATGGTCAATATGATGCTTGACGAAGTCTTTTGCATCTTTGAATAGAGTCGGCCACCAAAGGCCACATTGTAGGACTTTTGTTGCCATTCTTCTTCCAGACTAGTGTCCTCCTGATTCTTGGGAATGAAATGTTCCGGGACACTGTGGACTTCCTCCTGAGGAATACATCTTCTCTAGATGTAGTTTGCCCCCTTTCGAAAGATATATGGATCCTTCCAATGGTAACAATGGATTTCTGACAAGAACTTGTCTCTTTTCAGCTTATGCTAATCTTGTGGTATTTTCTTGGATACAAGATAGTTCACAATATCAGCGAACTAGGGGAGCGAGGTGACTGACAAGATGGCCTCATCCAAAAAAGTTTTTGTGATCGGTAATAAGCTCTGCTCGGGAGTATCTGGATCTGGAAACCTTGACAAGTGATCGATCATCAATTTTTTAATTCCAGGTTTATCACGAATTTCAAGATCGAATTCTTGGAGTAGAAGGATCCATCTAATTAACCATTGTTTGACGTCCTTCTCGGATTTTTGATACTTAATGGGCAAGTGATTTATGTGCACTATGACCTTGGATCCAAGCAAAAGGGATCTGAATTTCTTTAGGGAAAATACTACTTCTAGCAGCTCTTTTTCAGTGACAATGTAGATTCTTTGGGCTTCATATAGAGTTCTGCTGGTGTAGTGAGTAGCAAATGGAACATGATCTCTCTTCTATCATGGAACTTCCCCAATGGCATAATTAGAGGAATTAGTCATTATCTCAAATGGTAGAGACCAATCTAGTGATTGAAGGATAGAGGCCTGAGGGTTTATTTCTTTCAATTGTGTAAAGGTCTGAAGGACTCTATCATCGACAATAAAATCTGCCTCGCCAAGAAGATTGGTCAGGTGTCGAGCAAGTTGTTGAAGTCTTTGATAAATCATTGGTAAAAACCGGCGCGCCCTAACAAGGACCTAACCTGCTTCAAGTTTGTAGGTGGCTCTAGTTTTGAAATCACTTCCACCTTCGTAGGGTCAACCTCCATGCCACATTTTCAGATGACATGGTCAATCACAATACCTTCAGTCACCATAAAATGGCTCTTCTCCCATGAGAACACAAGGTTCATCTCACAATATCTTTTCCTAACTTAAACTACATAAGATAAATACTGATCAAAGCTATCTCCGTAGACCAAGAAACCGTCCACAAAGACCTCAAGAAAACTACCAACCATATCTGCAAATACTGCCAACATACATCGTCGGAATGTCACTGAAGGATTGCATAACCCAAATGGCATTCTGCAGAAGGCATGCGTCCTAAATGGATAGGTGAAGGTTGTATTCTATTGATCTTCAGGAGCAATGGAAACTTCATTATAACCAAAGTATCCATCCAAGAAACAGAAATATTCGTTTGTAGCTAGTCATTCGACTATCTGGACGATGAAGGGAAGTGGGAAATGATCTTTATTGGTCACTAGATTATGACGCCGGTAATCTACACAAACGCGCCATGATGTTGGAACTCTGATTGCGATCTCTTCTCCTTTGTCATTTTTTACAATGGTGATTCCTGACTTCTTGGGCACAACATGTAGGGGGCTCACCCATTTGAGTCAGAGTGGGATAGATGAATCCCTCCATGTGCCATTTCGTTATCTCATTCATCACTACCTCTTGTAGGTTTGGATTTAATCTGCGCTGAAAATCGTGAGAGGGTTTGTTGTCTTCTTCCAGGTATATGTGATGCAAGCATAGGGACGGGTTTATCCCATGGAAATCTAAAACTTTCCAGCCTATGTACTTACGATTTCTTTCGAGAACCTTGAGCAGATGAGATTCTTGTTCCTTGGATTGCTATGAATTAATGATTACCGAAACATGTTCGGTGCACCTTCAAGGAAGGCATACTTCATGTTTGCTGGAAGTGGTTTGAGCTCAGGTGGGGTTTGATTCAGCTCAGTAATGAATTCTTCTACTGTGAAGGGCGAATGGTGTTGGATCTTTCATCTATAGTGTGTCCACCATGGGCACTGTAGAATCTGAGTACAGTGCTGCACACAATTCTTCAATGATTGAATCTTGTTCGCAGAAATTTTTACTGATGTCCTCTTGATATGCCAAGGATAGGCAGTCGTGAATCTATTCATCAAACAAGCCAGAAAAAAGTCTTTTCCATCTGATCAATCTGTGACATACCCTGGCACTGCTTCTTCTCGATCAGCTCTATCCGGTCTAACTTCTCGCTGATAATCCCCATATCAGCGGCTGTAGATTCCACCTGCGTTGCGGCTACTACAGATGTAGAAGAACCGATCTCAACTCGTGTTATCCTCTGATAAGACACAACTGCAGGGTGGGGCTTCCCATGAGTGTATAATCGGGTCTGGGACATCACAGTATAGTTCTCGGCCGTCTCCTCGTAGATGGTCCAGACCTGATCCTCATCCTTGGCGAAATAGGAGCCCCCACAAGATGCATTGACGATCCCCTGCAACTCCAGTGTAAGCCCACAGAAGAAACTCTGAACAAGGTTGGGCTTGGATATGTCGTGGTGTGGGAACCGGTCTGTGAGCTCTCTAATCCTCTCCCGTGCCTCATGGAATTTCTCATTGGGGAGCATGGAGAAGTTGTTTATTAAGGCCCTGGCTGCATTCGTCCGACTGAGTGGATAGTACTTGTTCAAGTACTCGGTTCGGAGATGCTCCCATGTGGTAACAAATCTCCCTAGATGCTTCAGCCAGTTGGCTGCTCTATCTACGAGGGAGAACGGAAAGGCAATCATCCGGATGATGTCATCGTCCACATGCCGATCGTGGACAGTACTGCAGATCATCTCGAACTCCTGGAGATGGAGGTGTGGCTCCTCAGTAGCGATCCCATAGAAGCGGGAAAGAAGCTGAATCGTCTGAGGGGGGAACTTGAAGTCCCCCACAATTGCTGGCAACACTATCCATCTGTGTGTGAGCATCGATTCGGGGTTGTGTAACTCCCGCATCGGTCGTGTTGGTGGTGCTGGATGGACTGGCTCCTCAGGCTCTCTGTCTGGAATGTCTCCCTCTCCAGCGGCTCTCGGCTGATCACTGTATGCTCTCAGTCGCTCCATATCCCGATGTATCTCCACCATGAAAGTCCCCTGGTCTCTGATCTGATGCTGCATGGTCTCCATAGAGGCTAACAGGGTGTTGTTGATGGCACCCTAGTCCAATACGTATGTATCTGTCGTAGGGGTCCATCCGTATGCTCCTCGCTGTTGAACATGGTCTCTACAAAGGCAACAGACCCAAACTCAGGTGCTGATAAATCATCTGATATCTGCTGCGGTCTCTGCTCGGACACCTTAGGACTGGTAGAAGGGTGGTCGAGGGGGAACAGAGCAGAATCAAAATCAGTTTCGGAGAGCGGGTCTCGGCTCTCACGAACCAACCTAGATGAGCAGGCTGGAGTGCTGTAAAGCGGTGCAACCAAGGACTGCCTAAGAGACCTCCTGCCCATCATCTTGATCTGGCAAGTGAATGCAGATGAGATATGGAAACACACATGATGAGAAAGCAAACCCTCGATTCACCTACTCAACGCGGAGCTGAAGACTGTAAAGGTTCGGTCAATTATCTTGTCAAATTTTATTAGATGATCAGATAGTCTTTCAGAGCGATTAAGCGAGCTGATAAGAATCCAATGCTCCCAACAGACTGTCCCGTATAAAAGGTCGGTAGTCTATCAAGAAATCGGATGTGGCTCTAGCCTAGTGTACGGGTCACTCTCTCGCTCACCCAAACCAAACAATGAGGAGATTACTCTCCCAAGATAAATTTTTAGGTGAGATGTCTTTTAGGGTCAAGTGTGTTTAGCAGTCCCAATTTTATAGTTTTTTTAGTATTTTCCAGATCAAACAATGCCTAACAAATTTTTCGGTTCTCCTGATTATTTTAAGTCCAAAAACTAGGGGAGAAGGCAAAAAAGCCAATGCGTGATCAAACATGATGATGCATGCAAAGTAAGAAATGCATACCTGTCTCCAGCTCTCTACATGCAGAGTGATATGCTTATAAAATAAAAATTGAAATTAAAGTACCTATATGATGCACGAGGAAAACAACCTTAGACGAAGCAATTTCTACACGATAAGCACGGTTAGTCAGGTAATCAATCTAAGTCCTGAGTCCGATCTTAGGAACCACTTGGTGCCTACCACAACGGATCCTGCTCGCGCTATATGTGATTCCTCACGACACGTGGACTCGAGCCTAATTAATCTGACTTTTTCTTGGTGATTTAAGTAATTAAGCCCAATTTATCGAACTCTAGGCACAGGAAAATAATTAGGGTTTGGCCTTAATTAATTACGTCACAATCAGAGAAAATCCTAAGTCTAAGTCTAAATCCTCGAAAATCAGATAAGCAGTAAATAAATGGTGAAAACAAAACCGGCGAAAATCTGCGGTGAGGTCCCCCCAGCACACCGGTGCTCAACGAAACAGACCCCAAGATCACACCAAGTCTGAAAAGTCTGTCTCTATCCCTGTATTATTACAACACTAATGTACAGGAAATAAAACTAACTACAGCTAAACTACGCTCCCCGCACTCCTGCTCTGGTCCTCATGCGTCCTCCTGCGGCTTGATGCAGAAACAAGCCGCCTCCGAATCCTGCAGGTGCTTTGGCTCTCCGAAGAAAATCGCCCTGGATCGACGGACCCTCACAAGAAAATCAGAACAAGAATATGTCAAACCACAATTACTATAAAAATATGATAAAAAAATGGAATGAAAATAAATGACAGAAAATGCAAGTAAAGACAAAAAGCTGAAAAAGAAAACCGACTACTAAGTTGCGCTCCTCGACAACGGTGCCATTCTGATGACCTAAAGTCTCACTATCGGGTTAAGGTGTAAATAAGTTCATTGCGACCCAAACCGCGAGGCTAAGTCAATCAAGAAAAAGAAAGACCACCAACCAAAATATCAAACAAATCAGGTAAAAAACAGCGGTCTCGCTATTTTATTTTCCCTAGTATAGCTACCAGGGTCGAACACAAGGAGCACAGTTTGGAAAAACCTACGAAGTATTCGGGATTCAAAAACAAGTATTTTTGGTGGATTTTTAAGTTAAGTTTATATGCTTTTCCTCACACTCGCTATCCTTCGGTACCTCACTCGGCGACACCCTAGGACTAATTTATTTTGATTTTTTTCAATATCAGAAAAAGAGTAAAAATACTAACAAAGTCTCAATCAAGCAATTACTAGATGCCTTATAAACACTCAGAAAAATTCTATTAAAAATATTTTTGGATTTTAGAGATATTCAGATGTTTTTGATATTTTTCTTAGATTTTTCTGATTTTTAGTTGATTTTATAAAAATAAAACAAGGATAAAAATGTAAGCTACTGTGCAACCAGAATCTAAAGGCTATTTAAAAATATCTAAATAGCCTATAAAATTCAAGCAACAATTGTATTGTAAATTACAAATAAAACACAAACTACAGAAACTGAAATTGCATTTTTTTTATTTTTTTTATGAATTTTTAATGATTTTTCTAAGTTTTTTAGTGTTTTTCAATTTTTAGGGTTTTTATAAATCTAAAAGAAACGAAACTTGAATAGAAGTAAAAGCACACAAAAACAAACTCGTACTATTTTTTTTGGTTTTTTAGTGGTTTTTAATATTTTTAGTTGATTTTTAAAACTGAATAAAATGCAATTTTTTGTTTTTGAATTTTTAAAAATATCAAATGAAAACAAAAAAGGCCTAAAAATTTATAGAAATTTTTACACAATGGCAGAGGCCACCAAATTTCACAAAATTTGGGCAAGATTTGATAATTATTTCAACCAATCAAAACCATACAGCACACATGGACTAAATCGCAAGAAAAATAAGTTTCAGGGGCTAAAACATAACATGCATGAAAAGTCCAAGGGTCCTACTGCAATTTTCACATGAAATTCAACACATATCCAAAACAACCACGCACAGGGGTATGGATGTAAATATAGAAACTATCAATTCAAACCATAACATCCATAAATTCTAGGATAAGATATGCAAATGTCACAAAAAGGCACGTATCGATGCACGTGCACCCATACAAACAGGACCCAAGTGCAAATACTAAAAAGAAAAGGGGCTCGCATGCAAATAGTCCACAGTGCACTATTTATTTAACAGACTAAATAAGAACATAAAGAAATTGCAGGGAAGAAGGAGCAATTTATCCATGCTGGGTGTGCGGCTCACGTGGGTGACAGGTTGCAGGCAGTGAGTGGCTGGCGACGTGCGGTGATGGCGTTGACGACTGGCGCATCCAACGTCTCTGACAAGATGACGAACATGGGGCGTACGAGGCTGTTAGATATCAGATCTAACAGCCTGACAGGAGCAGACTATGGACGGCTCAGATGCGGTCTGGAGGGTGGGGATGATCCAACAGCTACGGAAGGTCCTGGAAGAACTCCTCCTTGGCGAGGTTCGTCGGAGGACTGGAGGTACTCCGGGTGTCCGATGATCGATCAGGAGGAGGGGCTCAACTCGCGACGCTCCTCCGCGTCGGATGGCGGTGGCGGATGGAGCATCCACCGGTCAGATCTCCGTAAAGGTGGCTGCGACCTGGAATGGCTCCGGCGAAGGAATGCTGAGGTGCTCTGGGGGTCTCCACGCGCGACTCGACCTGCGGGGTGAAAGCTCCTACTCGGAGGAATGCTCTGGCGATGGTTATTTGACAAAAAACTAAGGGAAGCGATGGTGGGATGGGATTTGAAGTTCCGGCAAAGCGGGAGAGGAACTTTGGTCCTAATCCTGGCGATCTAAGAAAATTTTAGGGTGATCAGGGTGCGAGGGAAGGATGACAGTGGACTGAGGGATTGATCGGAGTGGCTAGGGGTGATGGATGGAGCTCCGACCGGCGGAGGTCCGATGAAAGATTTGAAGATAAATGAAACCAGGATCGAAGGGAGGTATACCTGATGGTCTAAGATCAATCCAGACCTCCGGGAGGTGAAGTCGAGATGGGTCATCGCCTCGACCACGCTGTGGCAGGCGGGAAGGCTCGAACGCGGCGGCGCTCCGGCCACGTGCGTTGAGCTTCGGCTACAGGCACTCTCTCCGACCACCAAAGGGCGCTTCCGAACGCTGTCACCGAGGAGAAGGTTTCTAGGGCAGAAGGGAGGTGTGTGGCACGAGCTACGGAGCTGGGGAATGGATGGAAGACTTTATACTCGTTCCCAGGAGGCGAGGGAGAATGGGCACGGGCGCGCGAACCAAGGTAGATCCTACCTTCCCTAAGGATTCCCGATGGTCGTGGATCCAAGGAGAAGGATCGGGTGAAGAAATTGGGGTAAAAGGGGGCATGATCCGATTGGGAAACTTCCGAGAAATGGAGCGCAAAATCAGATCCGGGCGAAAGTGGCCCTGGGGGGGCAGTTGACTGAGGTCAACAGTCCCCTGTGGACCAATCAGAAAAATATGATATCTAAATAAATTTAAATTAATTTAAAAATCGAAAATTATTTTATTTAAAAATATGTTCAACATGAAAATGTTCCTTATTTTCGAAATTATTTTTTAGTGATTCTTTTTTGAAAAATAAATTAAGATATATACATTGTATTATATTATATGCATATATAAAGTATTTATTTATTTTCATTTTAATTTTAATTTTGTTTATTTTTGTACAAATACCCCAATTTTATATTTTATTCATTTATAACATAAAATTTGGAGTATAAAAAATTATTTTATTTTTATTGATTATTTACAAGAGTGAAATAAATACAAGTGTGATACATATATACATGGTGTATACAAGGTGGAGAGAGAGAGAGAAATTATTTTATTTTTATTTTTATTTTATTTTTCTAATTTTTTGTTATTTTTAGATATATATACAAGATAATAGAAACACATTTTTATTTTATTTTTGTGAAAATAAAATGTGTACACATAGAAGGAATATATACAAGGTTGAATGACCCTATCTCTCTCTACATGCTTTATTTGGTGATCATGCCCATGTTGGGCCTTCTCTTAGGTTTAGGTCACTCAATATTTATTCTAAATATTTCCATCTTTTTCTTTTTTCTTTATTCTTTTATTTTTACAAATGCATGCTAATTATTGAGTATTAACAAATGCTTGCTTTTTGGTAACTTATTGTATTTACAATTATATACATGGCATTTTGGCAAGATATTTAGCTAAAATAAAAGAATAAAGAGTGATGAATAGGTATTCATCAGTTAATCAAAAATATTTTGATTATTATTATATGGTATAACTTCGATTGAAAGACTGATTATCATCTCAAGTATAAATTGATCAATTGGTATTATCCTGACCTGGGGCCGATATGGTGTCCAGTCGAGGAGCGTTGGAGTAGCAGGTTGCTCTGTGAGCATTATGTCCCACTCCCATCGGTACTGGACATGACAATGGGTAAGTAAGGGATAATGCTTAAAGGGATCATGATGTATTTTTCTATTAAAGTTCGAATATGTATTCTGAGATTATACCATCCTTTAAGTAATAATTAAAAAAAATTGTTGGTTAATTGATTCGATTGGTAATTGATTTAATATGATTAAATTAATTAGATCCAATTAAAGTTATACTCTCTATCATGAATGTAGTTGTTATTTCCCTTGGAAGAATTAATTTTATGAATATGATTCATAATAATTAATTAGAATTTGAATATGATATGGAGGATCACATAAATGACATACATGGTCTCCCGTCAAGGCGAAGAGTTCTTTGCCAGGGAATGTATGTAGGAAATGCTAGTTCGAAGTGACAGATCATGCAAACATGCGCATCTGTATTATGCTCTTTGCTTATCGAAGTAGTAAGGACGTATGTGTAGTGACCCCAATATTGGGTCCTCATATTATTGGAGTGATATTGGATTATGTATAGTGAGTTGTAATCTTGTTGACGGTTGGTTCAATTAATGATGGGCCAACATCACCTTAGTGGTGGTGGACCTGGGTTTTAAAGACCGGATTGGGAAAGCAAGTTGGACTTCCAAGGTGGAATGTGTTTCCGCTTCTTTTTATTCGATACAGGTTCTCATATTATTGGGATGTGACAAAGATAAGGAAGGAGATCCCAGATCTTGCTTGAGATATAATGGTAAGTATATCTCTTACATTGAAAGTGATTAAGGGAATGAACTTTCAGTGTTGATAAGGAAAGACAACTTTGATATAAAAATTCCTAATCAAAGTAAAGTGTATATATATATATATGCAAATTTCTTATTTCAGATAATACTTCATTAAACCCACTCAATACTATACTCAATAATGACCAGTAAAATGTCATGGATTGGATTCATGATCAAGATATTGTACTTGCAGTTGGACACATAATGTATGTGGATGCAATGAACAAATTTCCTCATAATAATGAAGAATGACAATTAAATAGACAATAGGACTACAACCCTAGGGTTTATGTGTCTATATAGTATTGATCTCTCATCGAATGTACCTTGAAAATATCATGTTGGTGATGATCGTAATTGTTAAATAATCCTTATAAAATCTAAGATGATATTTTGGCATACATATGTGCCCTCTAAGAGGATGTTCTAGCATACATATATGCCTTCGACATTTAATCACGAATGACATGGTTCATTGCATCATGCAGAATGGTGGCTCTATAAGAGATGATGTATTCAAAATGTTTGAGTACATACCTGCATATAAGTCTTTAAGGGTGTTGATGGATGTAGATACAATGAGTGTCATCATTCTACTGTCTATGCTCAAGTTAATCATGAAGCTTTATAATATTCATATTGTATGAATTGAATGAAGCATTTATAAATGTTGAAATACTCTTACATTGAATTCTTTTGAGTTCAACATAAGATATCCTTTATTTGAAGCATTGGTTGTTTAGAGATGAAGTGAGTGCAATAGAAGCATGGGTTGGACCCAAGTAAGAAGGAAAGTCAAAGAGTTGATTGTACTTCTGTAACTTCCAAAGAGTTGGATGAATGCCAATACTGCAAAAGGATCGATGTATTGATAGTATGACTAGCTAGACTATCCAAAATCCTTAGAGAAGGACTCAGATAGTGCATCAGAATAATATACATATAATCATTGAAATTTACTTTCTTATTTGAAAAGATCAAAGTCTAATGATTATACCTCATTCTTCTAATGCAATTGGTTGTGTATGTTTTAAAGGACTAGAAATTTTGATCTTAAGGTTTAATAGTCATCCATATGGATATTGATGCAATATCTATTGGATATGTGGACTTCATATTTTCAGTGGGGTAGCCCTTAGTCTTAGAGAATGTCTCTATGACTTGGAAATTAGAATACACTCATTGTTTATTTCTAAATATTGGGAATAAACATGAATTCTGGAATAGACCTATCATATAGAGTTATAATGGATATATTTCAGAAAGTAATCTAACATCTAGAGGACTCTACTAAATTAGAATATTAATGAATGATTCATTAATATTTCTAATACTAAAATTAAACTTTAAAGATAAATAGGAGGATGAAGATCATTTGACAATGATCTGGCATAAAGACTTGGGCATTTGTCTATTGATGAGATTAATAGACTAGTAAGATATTGAACTTTAGATTGAAAAGGTTCCAACTTGCATACTTGTGAATATTGTATTCAAAAGAAGAAATTGTCCAATGCACCCTTCTTTGGGAATGGTGTAAGATATCAAGGTATTCAAGATGTCATATATTTTAATGTATGTGGATCATCTATATTATAATAAACATTGATAATATGTGATATGACGTTTCCTCCATTTACCTTAGAAACCTTTGAAATGTTCAAAAATTTCGTAATTTTGGTTTAGAACTAAAGTTTGAAGGAATATGAAATGAATTTGATCTAACCCAGGTAGCAAGTACCTATTACATAAATTTATGGAATACCTTTTTAGAGAAAGGAATATCATTCCTATCTCACTCCTCCTAATGAACCTTAACTCAGTAGAGTAGTAGGGAGATACAATTGGATCATGGGTGACATGATTTGATCAATGATGAATATTCATAATTACCTCTTAGTTTCCAAGGTATATATGTAGTAGAGACTACAATATATATACTTAATAAGGTTCCATGCATGTAAGCTGAAATATAGCACCAAAGAGTGCTTCATTAGGAAAATAAAGGATGTATTGGATACCGACTTTATGGCCTTGATATTCAAAAAAGATATCATCTCTGAGAATATGATTCTTAGAGGACTAGATTCTTGGGAATCAAGATGGAAATGAAGTGAAGGAACTTATTGAATCTTGAGAAGATGATTGGACTCCTGGAATCAGAAACTAAATGGACAATTAAAGATGAAACACTCATACCTCTTCAAAATTAGTTTGAGGATGGATTCCATTCCTCAATTAATCTGACAATGATCTTACTTCATGTGATGAATCTTTTTAAGATCATGACATGGAAACATGGATAATATAGACTTCATATACAAGCGTTGTATATGGACCCTCGAGGATCCATCTATACGGGTAAGACTTGTTAAGGTGTAAATGGATCTTTAAGAGAAAGAGGTAATCTGATAAAAAGGTATAAACCTTCAAAGCACGACTCTTAACCATGAGCTACACACTGAAGAGAAGACGTTGCTTGCGATGAGACTTGCTTCTCGTGACCATACTTAAACCCATCAAAAATATTGCTAACTATAGCTACACAACCTGACTTTGACATCTTCAATGAATGCCTATCTGAGGATATTGTCATGAAGTAGCCTCAGGGCTTCATACTTAAGGAAAGCAATGTGTTCAAGTTGAATAACTCCATCTATGGACTCAAATAAGCTTCTTGTAGTTGGAACATAAGATTTGATAAAATTATAAAGGTTGTGATTGCAGATAGAATCTTGATGTACCATGTGAAGCTTGGTGGGAGTGCCATTGTGTTCATCATGCTAAATGTAGATGATATCCTAATCATTTGGAATGATATAATTATAATAATAAGTGTTTTATAGACTGGCTATTCCATACCTTGAGATATGATCTCAAGGATACCTCTTAGATCTTAAATCTGAAGTTGTTCGGAAGTAAAGAAAAGAGGGTATTGGGACTATCACATTAGTGGTACACCTTGGACATTTTCCATTTTTTGAAATACTCAAGGAAGGCTTCTTTCCCTTAAGATATGGTACTGGCCTATATGAAGGGATTGCATCTCAAAAAATTGAGGAAGTGAATGCTAGAACTGCTTGACCTTGTGCATAAGTTATGAGAAGTTGAGCATATGCTAGATGTGTACAAAAGTCAGATGCCTATCGTGCAGTGGGAGTAGTAAACTATTACTAATCCTACTATGGAGATAAAACACTTAGTTGTAGTAGTAATAATATCTTCAAAGATGACAAGACTTTAGAGATAGTGATTTATAAGCCTTATCTTCAAGAACTTAAGACTTTATAGATAGTGATCTAAAAGGTCTTAACTACGGATACCTTAGAAGATAGAGATCTCCGGGAATAAGGGTATTCTGATAAGGATAATAGAAATTACATACTAGTTATATAATTATTGATTTATAGTATCAAGGACACTATAACTAACAGTATTGAGTATTGGTTGCACAAATGCAACATTCGCATTAGATGCGAGCACTATTAATAGGGATATGCAAGTACCATAAAAGGACTATGTGTAGTCTCTCCGGAACAAAGTGAATGATCAGCATACCTAGCTATTTTTCTAAATAGCCTACGATTGTCACATGAGTGCGGGTTTAAAGATTAGCCCATTAATGGCTCTTTGGGCTAATGGGAGATTGTTGGACATGCGAGCCCACGACGAGCCATTATGCAATAAATGTTATTACAAATATAATTCCCTGATCCGAAATAAAGAATGATTAATTTGCATAATAGGTCCCTTAGCGCAATTAGGGTTATGTACCATGGCCATCTTAATGATCATACAACTGTTGATTCACTTGTTGAATCGTAGAGATTGGTGCTTGGATGAATATCTAAAGAGTTAGATTGAGGACTCGTCAAGCACTATCAAATGATTATTAAGAGAGGATCTCCAGTCTGAGAAGGAGATGGTAATTCTTTCTCTGAAGGCTGATATCTGACCGACCTCTTAATGTAGTCCTCTGCATAAGATTAGAGATTTTGAGGTGTCAGATTAATTAGGTCAAAGAGTTGACTTAACAAGATCAAGATAACCAAAAACCTATGTCGTATGCTGTCACGATATAGGCATGCATCCTCTAACCGGAGACAAATGTGTTATTGTATGTCTGAGTATGTATATTTGGCAGACCAATAGGTTGATGACCTAACCAAGATCTATACACTGGCACGTTGGTGTGCATGCAAGGGCATATGAGTAATATGATCTCTCAAAGGGATCATACAGGTTCTTTTACTGAACTACAAGACATGAGCTCGCTCATGAGATATTGGGAAAAATTAAATTTCGTGCACGGTCTTGTCGCTTTGGAAGCTTGACTGAATTTGTACGTTTGATATATGCTTTTGGAAAGTATATGATCAACACCTAGGTAAGACATATGATTTTGGAAAGTATATGATATGTATCAATTTTCAATGATCAAATGAGAAACGTAATGATATAACCTCTGAAGGAGACAATCTAAAAGATGTCTAAAACTTCGTGTTTATTCTTGGCCTTCTAGTATGCTGGATGTACATGTATTAGGAATACCTGAGGGTGATGTGATCATAAATGATTGTATAACCATGACGCTTCCATTCCTAGGGAGTGATGAAACAAGTCTAGATTTTAGCGACTCCTCTCAATAGAGAAGTGATCTGATCTTGCTCCAAATGTTGGACATTGATATGAATGTGATTCAGATGCAATGAGAAGATTAGATTTACGGTCTTCAAGCATCTATGAGAGGTCAGTAATATATGGATTTGAGATGTGATCTAAATATTTAAGTCACTATACATGGAACAATACAATAGTCATGTCCTCATCTCCAAGTATCCACGGAGAAAGTGCACCGTTCTTGAAAGAGTTCAAGAATAAATCCATTGTTGATGTATCAAAGCATTGAGAAATAGATGGTTAAATGTGATTTATTTATCACGAATACTATGAATTTGATTCATATTATAAGGAGAGTTATATAAGATAATTAAATGTGATTTCACTATCAAAGATGTGAATATTGTGAATGTGATTCATATTATTTGAGTAGATGAGAATGGAGATCCAAGATGATTAAATATGATTTAATTATCAAGGATTGAATAATGAATACTATCAAATTATTCATATATATTATAAATGTGATTTATTATATATTAGATAGAGAATATTATTATTTATATTTGTTAATTACTTATTGTTGTGAATTGGATTCACATTAGATGATTAATTGAAAATATAATTTACATTTTGTTTTGGGATGTGATTGTGATTCACATTTTTTTCAATGGCATGATTGCAATATTCACAAGATAATTATGAATTATTTTTGTGAAATAAGTACAACAAATGTTGTTGTAAATATTGAAGATATCATGAGATAATGAGATCTCATAAGATAACAAGGAGATTGACATATTCCCCCTTTTAGGGATGAGATCAATCTTCTCTCTCTTTATCTCCAAGATTAATTGATTTGATTTGAACTTAATTTATATTTTATTAATTAATATATATTAAATTAAATTAATTATTGTTATGTTTTTACAACAAGATCATGACTATTAAAAGAAACACAAATCAATCTCATCCATTGATTTTGTGTTGTCCGTGGATTGAGATCTATGGATCCCAAAATACTATATAAGAATATGCAACTCTTGCTCTTGAAATTACAACAAGAGATACATCATATGCTCTCTTTGTCTCTCATTCTCTACATGTCAAGTCTCTCTCCCTCTCTATCTTGTAGTTATCCACTTTGATGCCCTAGAAGAGAGTCGCCATCACCGCAACATTGTCGTTATACTGTCGGATTGTTTATTCATAGATATATGTCTCCTTCGGTGCGTCTCACTCGTGAAGAAGACATCGGATCTCATGTGACGAGATCGTGAGATTTGCCGCTTGGATCATCATCATGGATTGCGAGGAACACACGTCTCATCAGCGCACCCGTAAGAGTCTCCTCCATCGGATCGTATTTGAGACGGGAAGTCTCTTCCTTTAGAGACTCAATCGCTACCATGCTTCAAGAGGTAAGTCTAATACTTCTTTGTGCTTTAGATGAAACAATCCGAGAAGTGTGCTTGGATCATGCGGTTTCATCATATAAAAAATTTTAAATTCTACTGCCTAGAGTGACTAGTGAGACTAGTCGCTCCCGATCGCATTCGATGCGATCCTCACTCTTCCGTGATGCGCTAAAGGATTTTCCCATATCCTTCAATAATATGCATTGTTAATTTTTCCCAAAAAACATGAGGATTCATTTATTAATAATTTGTGGTTCTCATTTATTCTCCATGAAGTTAGAGTGGTGAGTACACTAATAGATTAGTTTTGGAAGGATATCTTTACAGGAACGAAGCCAGGAATTTTTACTTGGGGGGGAGGGGGCAAATTATTGAGACTACACACATACATATATGCATATACATACATAATACATTATATATATATACAGTTTATCTATGTTATTATCTATCGCTTTAATTATTAACATTTATTTACAAGGAATTTTTACAAAGATACCCCTCTAAACTTATGATTTCCCATAAATATCCAAACAAACATTATATGGACAAAAAGGTCCTTACAAAATTCTTCAAATCACAATTTTTTTATTAATATGATGTTAAGTAGTACCATTAAATCTAATATTTTTAAAAAGTAAAATTATATCACATCTAATAGGGATGCAAAGGTATATATATGTTCAAGATACAGTAACACATTATTCATAGGATAAAATGGGGTTGCTCCCTTGCGGGTAGTTAACTTGGCTCCCCCATGTTATTTCGCCCGTTTTTTTTGAAAATTTCTTCCATGGATTTTCATCAATATATCCCTATATTATGTCATTCAAATTTTGCGTGAAACAGAGACTCCTATGACCTCCATTCAGAAGGATCATTTTTAGCAATTCTGTTACCGTTAAAAAATATTCACGGAAAAATTTTTCAAAAAAATTTAAAAATGGACGAAATTACGCGGAGGGATCCAAGTTAGCTCCCCGCAAGGGGCAACCCCATTAAACTCTTATTCATATTCGTTGATATCTATATTGACATCCATACTCATGTATTAAAATAAATTTGGACATGATAACACATATATACTTGTCCATAACTAATCATTTATACCCTTATTTTGGTATCTTTTGCATAGTGTAATTACTCTTTACATTCTAGATTTTGACAATAATTTTAATAATTAAAATTTTTTAATGAATTTATTTATGTTCAAAATGAAAGTAAATAGAAAGATACAAAAGGTCGAAATGTGTACAACATGTAAATGCTAATACTTAATTATACATCTTTAATAAATGGAATTATTCACTACAATGAAATGCGTGTATAAGGATGTTTTTTTAATCTATCACTTTTTCATCCATTGCTAAATATATAATTATGAGTACTATTTGTTACAAAAATATTTTTATGTAAAAAATTAGAGACGAGTATCATATCAATTATTATATCATTAATGAAGGTCAATATATCAACGCTTATTCGTCACATTTTTCAGAATCTCAACTAATCATCGATATTAAAATTGTGATGGTTAAATGTCACTATATGTATCAATTGTATTGATATAACAACGGATATTACATTATTTCCTTATTTCAAATATTAAAAATTATTGTTAAATATTATTCATCATTATATAATAAACACCATACGTTATAATGACGAATTAAAAATCTCTACATACTTATTTTGTTCTTGTAGTTATTATATAGGGATGCTAACATATGGATACAGATACGGATATGGATATTAACCTTATTCATTTTTTAATACGAATACGGATGCTTGCTGATATGGATATTAATGGATATTAAAATTATCTTACCATATCCTTAAAAAAGGATACAAATGTAAAATGGATACTGATCGCATACGAATAATGTTAGAAATATTATATGGAATTGACTTAAATACATATGAATTGGATGGAAAACACATGATATAAATTTAGTAAATTTATTTTTATCATAAAAATTATACAAATATGATAAAAAAGTATAGAATTATGTTATATATGGTTAGAAATAAATATATGACTATATTTATATATGAAAACGGATATACGGATACGGATACATATGTTTGTGGATATCAAAACGATGTCCATATCCGTATCCATTTTAAAATACATACGGATACATATGTAAAAAATCTGTATAAAACAGATACGGTGGCAGATCGGATAAGGATATATCCGTAATTGTTTCCATCCTTATATGTATAACTTGTAGTTCTTGTAAAACATACAATTGTTAATAATTAAATTATCGTATTCAGATCATATTATTAATTTTTTATTGAAAATGAGGGCACAAGAATTATATACAACTTATAAATGGAAGATGGGGGACCATTTTATACAACTTATTAACATTTATATTTTACTATTGTATTTATATCATGTAGTATTACTTTTATATAATACATAACAATAAATACTTGTTGGGGGGACAGGAGGGTCAAGCCCGCTCCCGCCCTCCCTCATAAAGAATGGTTTTTTTATTATCACTTTGTAATAATTATGAAACTCATGAACTTTCATCATCATCATTATTATCTTATACTTAGTTAATTACAGCTTGGATGATTATGCATATCGATACTTAGTTAATTACAGCTTGGTATGCGTATCGATCTCGACGTGTTTGAGTTATCACTTCTGTATTTATTTTGAAAGATCGAGTTCGTTACACTTCTATGCATACAATGGTATAAATATCCTACACTATAAATTAAGGTTCGTTTGAGAGATGATTATTTAAACAATGCTAGCGCATACATAAATGTTAATTGCCGTTGGAAATGTATTAGATTCAAAGGGTTATTGTTAGAACATATACGTTGTTGGAGGATTTTTTTTTATTTTAGATAAGGATACTAATAAAGAAATGCATTTTCCTTTTTCTCCAAATGCATATTTATATACAATTTTTAAAATTTCAAATTTCGGATATACATTTGAATTTGGTTCCGTGAATACTAAACCCCTGAAGCTAACCAGCTCCGTGATTATGTTCTTGGATTCATTGGAAATTTATCGATGATATTCAATCTATCATCACGGGTTCAATCGGATTGTAATCAAATAGAGATATAACTATAATTGTCTGTGCTAATGTACCATCTTCAAGCGATATATGAATATGCATTTTTATTGGCTCATGCAAATATAGGCAAGTATATTAGGTGTTATTTATTGCATTTACAAATATAAATAAATATGAGAGTTTTCATTTAATTGGACATACCGATATAGATATGCATAGCTTTTCTATCTTAAGATATGATTATGTATATTTCTTGTGGATATGAATACTATCCGGATTTTTAGATGGAAATGGGCCAGATATTAATGCATTCTAATATAAATATATTTGTATTTTTTACTATTATACCCACCTTTAAGCAAGTATCGATATGTAATTTTTTCCAGATATGCATCAAGATATCATTTTTATTTTTTTCAAATATAAAAAAGTAAAAGATTTACATTTTGATTTTTTTGGGGTATGTACGCATATATGGATATCAATTATTCTATAAGCCATGAGTTTTTATAAGGGATTTTCTCCCATGAAACCTATAAACTTTGTAAATAACATTCTCGGACTTTGAAATAGCGTAATTCCTCTATCGAACCCGAAATTTGCTAGCTCTTACCCTGTAAACCCTACAGTTAACTCTGAACTGTTATAACTAACCGAATTCCGTTAGTTTCTTAAACATAATACCCTTTCATTTTGCAAATATTACAATGACGGTCCTTCTCCCTTTCTCCCCCTCACCCTCCTCACCCCTCTTTCCCCTACCGAGAACCATCTCCGCTCATCTCTTCAACTTCTATCTCTTCCTCCTCCTCCGACTGACCCTCCACCTCTTCTACTCCTCCGAGATCGACGGCTGCGATGAGCTCATGTCCCACATCTTGCATGTGAGCACACGGTCGTTGGGGCGTGCGCAACCATCGATGACGCCCACCCTCCTTCCCTGCCTCCCCCCGCAACAGGAACTCTCCCCCATCCGCCTCCTCCTCCCCTTGTTCCTCGACCCCACTACCTTCCTCCCCTGCTTCCGCCCGCAGCAAGAGCTCTCCCCTCCATCCTCCTCTTCCTCCCTGTTTTCCTCCTCCCACGCTCGCCGCAGGAGCTCTCCCCCCAACTGCCTCATCCTCCCCTTGTTCCTCCCTCCCTCTACTGCATCCTCCTCCTCTACTTGTTCCTCTGCTCCCTTTACCACCTCCTCTCCATCCCCTTGTTCCCCCGCCCTTCTGATGGTGGGGAGGAGAGTTGCAACATATTTATTTAGCAACAATAAATATTTGAGTAACCGAATCAAGAATTCATCCAGAAAAAAAGTTAAAATAGAATCATTTTTGTGATTGAAAGACATGTTTATCCATGAAAATAGAAACAAAGTTGTGATTAGGTGGACAGATGGAGATATGGTGAAGATATATATGTGTGTATATATATAGGGTAAAATTGGGCTGCCCCCAGGGAGTAGCCAACTTGGCTGCTCCCACCCCTATTTTTCCCTCATTTTTTATTTTTTTTAGAAAATAAAAATTTGTATATTCATCATTATATCCCTCCCACATTCTATTAAAATTTCGTCAGAAACAGAGACTCCTAAGCCCTCCATCCAGACGTCATTTTTTTAACGGTCGCAGGATTTTTAAATTGATCATGTTTGGATGGAGGCCGTAGGAGTCTCTGTTTCTGACGAAATTTTAATAGAATGTGGGATGGATATAATTATGAATATACAAATTTTTATTTTCCAAAAAAATAAAAAAAGGAGAGAAAAATAGGGGTGGGAGTAGCCAAGTTGGCTACGCCCTGGGGGCAGCCCCATTTACCTCATATATATATATATATATGGGTAAAATGGGGCTGCCCCCAGGGGGTAGCTAACTTAGCTACCCCGTCCCATTTCTCCATGTTTTTAAATTTTTTTTTTGAAAATTTCTTCCATGAATATTCATCACTATATCCCTATATTGTGTCATTAAAATTTCGTGAGAAACAGAGACTCCTACGGCCTCCATCCAGACAGTCATTTTTTTAACGGTAACATGATTTTTTAAACCGACCCCGTTTGGATGGAGGTCGTAGGAGTCTCTGTTTCGCATGAAATTTGAATGGCATAATATAAGGATTTAATAATGAATTTACACGATTTTAGATTTCAAAAAAAAATTTAAAAAAATTGTGAAAAAGGGGCGGGGGAGCTAAGTTAGCTCCCCCTAGGGGGCATACACATTTTACCCTATATATATATATATATATAGAGAGAGAGAGAGAGAGAGAGAGAGAGAGAGAGAGAGAGAGATCCGGGACGCTGCTGCATGTAGCAGCCAACGTGGCTGCTACATGTGGCAGTTTCCGCAAATTTTTTTATTTTTTTTCAAAATTAAACCATGAATATTCATCTATATATCCCTCATACATTCTATAAAAATTTCGGCAGAAACGGAGACTCCTATGCCCTCCATCTAGAACAGGTCGATTACAGCAAAATTCAGACCATAAAAAAATACCGGTCTAGATGGAGGGCATAGGAGTCTCTGTTTCTGACGAAATTTTTATACAATGTAGGAGGGATATATAGATGAATATTCATGGTTTAATTTTGAAAAAAAATAAAAAATTTGGGGAAACTGCCCCATGTAGCAGCCACATTGGCTGCTACATGCAGCAGCGTCCCTTTTCACACACACACACACACACACACACACACACATACATACATATATATATATATATATATATATATAGGGATTTTATCCAATGAGCCCTATGCTCATTAGAAAGTTGATGAGCACCCGACCTCATCCATCGATTTTAAATCCGACGTCATCGATCGAAACTACTCTTAATCCATAACATGGTTTTGGAATCTTTCATATTAGGAAAGTGATTATGGTAGATATTTTCTCTCATTATTCTCTCACCAATTAAATAGGAAAGCAAAACTATTTTCCTTTTTGAATGCATTGATGCATCTACGTTTCCATGATCACACTTAAATCCCCATCAATTAAATGGACGTGGCATGGGAATGTGAGAAGCAAAAGCCATGAACAAGAGTCCCTCTAGCAACGACAACACCTCTCTACGCTCTCCTGGCAGCACCACAGAAGCGAGATGGTGGCACAACCACCATACATGATGTCCTACATCACGACGACATTCACTTGATGGCTTATCGAGACCTACGTGGATCACATGTTCCTTTCTCTTCGTCAATGACTATACACTTTCTTCTTCGTTGATTATTGGTTTCTAGAAGAGAAGAAGGCTCCAGCCACCGCACATCAAATGAACAGGGGAACCTCGATCTCTCTTTTAGGGCACACACTGTTTGTTTCATTTCACGTGGTGTTCATAAATAATGATCAGTGGCTGCATACCACTCATTTTTTAGTATGAATCGCATGTATCTTATCTATTTTAATGGTGAGCTAACTTGTTCCATCAGAATTGTATCTCCGATCATAGTTTTATATTAAATAATGTTACAATAGTAAATAGTAACATATAGTCAGTATTTTTTACTCAATCGGTAGTAAATAATAACGCATCATCAGTAATGCATCGTCAGTATTTTTTATTCAAGTAGTAGTAAACAATAACTTTGCATCAGTAAATGCAGTAAATGAAAATACAATAGTAAATAGTAACATAGCATCAGTATTTTTTAATCGCTCATTAGTAAATATCAACACATCATATGTAATTTACCCCTATAAAAATGACAATATCGGTAACATTGCAATAGTAAATAGTAACACATAAGTCACAATTTTGATTTGTTCAGTTGTAAATAATAATACGTCAGTAACACAATATCAGTAAATAGTAACATAACATTAATATTTTTTATTCAGGCAGTAGTAAATAATAACACAACATCAGTAAGTTATTCCTATAGGAATGACATAATACCAGTAACAATATAATAGTAAATAGTAATACATTATAGTAGTTCATATAGTCAGTATTTTTTACTCACTCAGTAGTAAATAATAACGCATCATCAGTAATGCATCGTCAGTATTTTTTATTCAAGTAGTAGTAAATAATAACTTTGCATCAGTAATGCAGTAAACGAAAATACAATAGTAAATAGTAACATAGCATCAGTATTTTTTAATCGCTCATTAGTAAATATCAACACATCATATGTAATATACCCCTATAATAATGACAATATCAGTAACATTGCAATAGTAAATAGTAACACATAAGTAACAATTTTTGATTTGTTCAGTAGTAAATAATAATACGTCAGTAACACATTATCAGTAAATAGTAACATAACATTAATATTTTTTATTCAGGCAGTAGTAAATAATAGCACAACATCAGTAAGTTATTCCTATAGGAATGACATAATACCAGTAACAATATAATAGTAAATAGTAATACATTATAGTAGTTCATATAGTCAGTATTTTTTACTCACTCAGTAGTAAATAATAACGCATCATCAGTAATGCACCGTCAGTATTTTTTATTCAAGTAGTAGTAAATAATAACTTTGCATCAGTAATGCAGTAAATGAAAATACAATAGTAAATAATAACATAGCATCAGTATTTTCTAATCGCTCATTAGTAAATATCAACACATCATATGTAATTTACCCCTATAATAATGACAATATCAGTAACATTGCAATAGTAAATAGTAACACATAAGTAACAATTTTGATTTGTTCAGTAGTAAATAATAATACGTCAGTAACACATTATCAGTCAATAGTAACATAACATTAATATTTTTTATTCAGGCAGTAGTAAATAATAACACAACATCAGTAAGTTATTCCTATAGGAATGACATAATACCAGTAACAATATAATAGTAAATAGTAATACATTATAGTAGTTTTGATTTGTTCACGATAAATAATAACACATCATTAACAACACAATATTAGTAATAATAAAAAGATATCTGTAACTTTGTTTGGCTCATATGTAATAAATGAACGTTGGTTAGTAAATATAACTTTACTGCAACAAAAATACCCTTTGGAATAAATGTAAATCAAAGAAGATGGACTAGTAATTGTGTTATATAGTTGTAATAATAAAAAAGAGATTAGTAACACATATATAGTAAGTATAAAAAAGAGATTACTAATTCGACATCAGTAGTAAAATTTATTTTTATAGTTGTAACCTTACTACACATATATAATAAACGAACATTGATTAGTAATGTAAGTCAAATATTTGTAATAAAATGTGTATGAAATTACCTATTATAAATCCAACGTCTCTTCATAATTTTCTTAAAAAGGTATGAATTATGTTACTCATTTTGCAAACATTTATGGAATCAATTAAATACCTTTTTTGTAAAACCACTCAGTGGTTTTTCATTCAATAAATAACGTTTATAGATAAGAAACGAATGGCTCAGATCGCGTGCTCATTAGATTGCTAATGGGCACAGGGCTCATTGGATAAGCCCCATATATATATATATATATATATATATATATATATATATATATATAAAGAGAGAGAGAGAGAGAGAGAGAGAGAGAGAGAGAGGAAAGGGAGCCTGCCCTTCAAAGCAGGCAGCTTCCCTGCTCATTTCGTCTCCTCCGTCGATTCCAGATGCTATCTGTCGTTGGATGAAACTCCCCTCCATTTGCAAAGTTCCAGGCCTCCCCTCCCGCGCCCCTAATCCCCCTCCAGATCACATGAACTCGCACCTTTCTCCCCGCCTCCCCGTACCCTTCCCACTCTCGCGCGCCCTCCTCCAGCGGCACACCTCCTCATCTGCATCCTTGCGCACCCCGCACGCACTCCTTCTCCGACGGGGACCTCACACCTTTCTCCTCGCGCGCCCTCCTCTAGCGGCGCACCTCCTCATCGGCAACCTTGGGAACGTCCTCCAACGGCACCATACCTCCTCCTCGCCTGCCTTCTTCCTCAAGTAGCGCATGGATGAGCCTCTCATACCTCCCCTTTGGGCACCCTCATCTCTCCTCCGGCGGCGTAAGCGACCCACCATCTTCTTACCTCCTCCATCCCCGACCAACGGCAGCCCCAATGTGCACGCCGCCAAAAGAAGGGACACCCATTGCCCCGGATTCCTCGCTCGTTTGCATTTCTGAAGGCACGTTGACTCGCCTCCTCAATCTCACGACCGAGGGAGCCGAAGACTATCGCCTCGCCTCCTAGATGTGGTGACACATGGTCTATTGAGGTGGGAAGACATCGGTGTGCAGTGGGCGTTTTCTGATTGCAGCAATGATAGTATAGTGCATCTGGAGAATTAGAATGTTGATTATAGTGTGTATAAGTACTGGCCGTTTAGATGGAGGTGAATGCTTGGATGCATATGTATCAAATCAACTATGTTTAGAATGCCAAGCAATAATTGATATAAAATTGCATTTCGATTATTCTGATGTGCTTATACTTTTGTGGAGTTTTTCTTCACAAGATTTATGTAGGTTGATTGTTCAATGTTAATGTTGGGCGCATCTCTAATTTAGGAAATGTATACTATTGGCTTGATTGAGGGAATTATGTGCTTTCAACAGCAGGAGAAAATGCACAAATATTAAGTATTTAATGCACGCTAATCATGGAATTATATCCCCCATCAAGCTTATAAGCACACCATTACAATCTATCCATGAATCATGCCTATTTTAAAAAGTTGGTGCACACTGAGGACATGTACTGACAGTTCAGAAGCCTTAAACAATTGGAATTTGGAAGCACTTTCCAGACACCCTAAAGTTAATCGTTCCCCCCCCCCCCCCCCCCCCCCTTGGATATATATTTTTTCAGTATCTAATCCCCACCCCCCCATTTCTTGGATATTTATGCTCCATTATGTTCAGTACCAATTTCTCAAGGGAAGTTTGAGGTATTTGTTTGTAAACTCTGTAACAATTCATATATATCCAACCGTGAGTGTATTGAACAATCAAATGTAATACACATAATGAAGTAACAGCTACTGCTTGTGCTCTTTATTTGAGAATACAACATCTTCATTACATGTTACATGACCTAGCAACTATTACAAAATATCTGCATATATAACTACAATGCTGACAACAAGAATTATTCTTTTCAACTCGCAAAATTCCATCTCCAATCAGTTCATATGTTGCATCATATTGATTTGAAAGGATAGCTTTTGATACTTCTGCTCGTTATTGCTATGATCAAGGGCATCCATCCAAAATAAAGAACCTACACAAATGTTGTTCCTGATTAACAAAAGAGAACAACTTAGACAATTAACACAACTTCAATATAACATAATAATAACTTTATGCAGCGGACATTGAAGAAGTCGTCTACTCTTACTTAGCTCTATCTCTAACACATACATTGCAGCCTTGAATCCACATTTAATATAACAAGTTTATTCATCATTGACAGCAAATATGTTGCCGACAACAGAATTGCTCATATTTCGATAACCTAAGATAAAAAATGTGAAATCTAGCTAACAAGACATTATCACTCAACAGATTTGCAAGAATGTTTTATATCAACAGCCACCTTTTCATGTAAGTTAAACCTATGTTAAACCTCTGTGCTGGACTCGAAGAAACTCCCGAAGTTCATCTCCCAAACTTCTGCACGGGACTTAAATTTTGAAAGTTGATCTGATGTGTTGTGTGTAGGAAGTAAGCCACAGATAGATGCCTTCTTGCTTGTTGTAAAGTTTACATACAAATACCTCCAGCTTCCCTTGTGAAATTGGTACAGAAAACATAATCGAACATATAACCAAGAGGGGGAAACAATTAAATACTTTAAAAATAAATCATTTGCCATTGCTACACTAGTTGAGGACCTTAAGGTTCCTATACATGCAATGACTTCCAGGTTGTCCCACAACCCATAATCACATATTTAAGTTACAGTATCTTGACTTGCCACATTCCCACAATTCTACCTTTCTATAGTCCAATATTTATTCCCGCAAACAACCTACTTAATCTCTCCACCCATAGTCCCATATTTATTCCAGCTATATCCATTTCAAATGCATTCCGTTAAGTATATCCAATTTAGATACATATTATTATTGCAGACAGGTTCAGCGTGTTGATGTGTTAGATCCAACAAGTATACAACTGTCAATATCCTCTCTTTCCCAGAGATATTAAAACCAACATATATCTACCATATTCTGACAGAACTGCAACCATCGATTAGATGATAAGAAATGCCGTCATTGTAACCAATTTGAACAAAATTGTGTAGTATCCAATGAATCACAACCATACAGCGCACATACATATAAAAAATTTGATGCAATTGCAGTTGTTCTATACATGCCATGTTCTTCAAAAGTACACATTCATTAGTATCTTCATCCCACAGTCTCGGAATAATTACATGTATAGAGATTTGTTGAGAAGTATCTTTTGAGATCTATTGCTTCAAACATAGATTTACAAACTGTACTAAATGGCAACGACTGATCTTGTTCTATAGACTAACAACCATAAAAACGTAAGGTTGACTTTGACATCCTAAAATTTCCATCAATAATGAGCAAGATGACTGAATTGTCATGTTCAATGGCACGAGAGCGTCAAGAGATCCTAATGAGAATCATATGATGCAATTGCAAAGTATTCGATCACGCACGCAACCCACATAAAATCAGGGGATTGGGTCTTAAAAATAGACATGATTCATTATAGATTGTAATGGCTTGCTTTTAAGCTTGATGTTGGCTATGACTCCATGCTTATTTGCTTAGTGTGCACTAAATACTTGCTACATGTGAATTTTATCCTGCAGTTCAAAGCATATAATTCATTCAATCAAGTCAATAGTATATGTTTCCTAAATCAGAGAGACACACACAACATGAACAATGAACCAACCTACATAAATCATGTGAACAAAAACTCCACAAATATATTAAGCCCATCGGAATACTCGAACTGCAATTTCTATATCAATTATTGGTTAACATTATAGACATATCTGATTGGATACATATACATCCTAGCACTCAACTCCATATAAACAAAAAGTACACATGCACACTATAATTAACCATCCTTCTAATTATCCAGATGCACTATATTCATTACAACCCACTCGATATCATCATTGTTGCAGTCATGGACGCCCACTGCACACCGATGTCTTCCCCCTCAATGGACTGTCGATCACCAGAGCTATTATGGGTTCAAAGCAGCCCAATCAAGCGAGAAGGCGAGGCGATAGTCTTCGGCTCCCTCGGTCGTGAGATTGAGGAGGCGAGTCAACGTGCCTTCAGAAATGCAAACGAGCGAGGAATCCGGGGCAATGGGGTTCCCTTCTTTTGGCGGCGTGCAAATTGGGGCTGCCGTTGGTAGGGGTTGGAGGAGGTAAGAAGATGGTGGGTCGCTTACGCCGCCGGAGGAGAGATGAGGGTGCCCAAAGGGGAGGCATGAGAGGCTCATCCATGCGCTACTTGAGGAAGAAGGCAGGCGAGGAGGACGTATGGTGCCGTTTGAGGACGTTCCCAAGGTTGCCGATGAGGAGGTGCGCCGCTAGAGGAGGGCGCGCGAGGAGAAAGGTGTGAGGTCCCCGTCGGAGAAGGAGTGCGTGCGGGGTGCGCAAGGATGCAGATGAGGAGGTGTGCCGCTGGAGGAGGGCGCGCGAGAGTGGGAAGGCTACGGGGAGGCGGGGAGAAAGGTGCGAGTTCATGTTATCTGGAGGGGGATTAGGGGCGCGGGAGGGGAGGCTTGGAACTTTGCAAATGGAGGGGAGTTCCATCCAATGATAGATAGCATCTGGAATCGAAGAGAGGAGGGAGAAGAAGATGAATGGAGGAAGAAAAAGATAAAGAGGAAGAAGGATATGATGAGGTGAAGGATCCACCATCCAATGCACCTACGGTTAGATTAATCTATGTAATTGACTCAAGTAAAAGTAAAAGTACGGCGCGGTCTAAGACTCTAAGGGGTAAGATAGAGTAAGTTTATAGGTCGATGAGGATTACCAATATTTCGACGGTCGAAAAAGTAATTTACTATGTTTAGAGGGTTGTAGGGTAAAAATCTTTTTTATAATACTTATATATCTTCTTACATATATGGATACCCTGTCAAACTTAAAATGAATTGTATCCTTATTTATCAAAGTTAAAATAAACTGTATCCTTCTTTAATAGGAAGGGGATCCTCTGTCTACGGGGTACCTACAACAAGGGTTGTTGTGCCATTGAATTTTTTTACGAAATTCACATGAATAATTTAACCTTATAGATTGAATCTATAAATCTTCTTTTGCATAAATAACAGATTTAATGAAAATAAGATATTTCTACCTATTTTATCTTCGAAGTAAACAATTAGGCAAGATTTGATATAGAATTGATTTTTAAGTCACATTGATGTTGAGATGTAATAGATAAAATGCCATATTTTGATGAAATATACTGAATATGTAGAGTAACAACTAGGCTCGCCAAAATGCGAGCCGGGTCGACCCATGGGTCAGGTCAAACGGGCCGGGATTCAAAAACCTAGGTCCAAAGCTCGTCCATGGTTCGACCCATAGCCATTTTACTCTTTATTCATTGAACTTTTTAATGATATTTAATATAAACAAATGATTTATCAATACCATTTATGCTTTATATGACTAATATAAGTAGTTTACATGTTACCTCAAATATAAACTATTAATTTTTATTAAAACTAGTGTTATATATGAATTTTTTGAACTGTATCATATTAATACATGTATTATTCAACTTTATATATATATATATATATATATATATATATATATTTGCGGGTCGGATCGGGTCGACCCATTCTCAAATCTCTTAACCAAATCCGATCTATAAGCGTGCTGCGCGGAAAGACTGTGAGACCGTTGGTCAGGTTTAGTAACAACTCAATATACAAGGTTGAAGTTTCCATGTGGATTTCGTAAGGGCCCGTTAAGTAGGAGAATAAGCAGGAATAAGGATGGAGAATGAGGAGAATAATGGTCTATCCTCCGTTCGGCTGGAGGATAGGAATAAGGAGAATAATGTGAAATAAAAAGTAGGTAAGGTGGGATAAAGATAGGAATAAAGGTGAAATAAGATGAAATAATAGGGAATATTCGTACCACTGGGAACCGTATCGGGAAGAGAATTGGCCCCTTATTCCAAGGCCTATTCTCCTACCAAACATGCCGTAAGGGTAAAGCCATCACTCCCCTCCCACTATAAATATATCAGCTTGAAAAAAAATCTGTGGGCGATAGAAAATGTACAATTCTGACAATGAATGCAACTTGATTTTTTCAAATTCAAATGTCACAGTACTGTGTCGACAACTTTTCTGAACCGGCAGGGGTTGCGGATGCTGTGGGCAGATACCTGAATTAATGGCTGAAAATTTGATGAATATAAAAAGTTTAATGGGCTGCTTCTCTTGGGCAGCCAATGCCAGGGCATTGTTTTCGACATTTTTTTTTATTTTTTTAAAAATATCATCATATATATATATTCATCTCTATATCATTCGTATTTGTCATTCGTATTTCATTAGAAACAGAGACTCCTACGCCCTCCATCCAGACATTCATTTTTTAACGGTAACATGATTTTTTAAATCGACATCATCTCAATGGAGGTCGTAGGAGTTTCTTTTTCTGACGAAATTCAAATGACATATAGGAGGGATATAGGTTAAAAAAAATGCTGAAAACGACGCGGGGGCGGCCTTGGGGCAGCCCCATTAAACTCATATAAAAATATAGTATCATATTTTAAAAAAAAAAATAGGTACGAATATATATCGCAAATAATATTAGAAATATTTTTATATATTAGTTTAAATATACATATGATATGGAATAGACGATAGATATATAAAAATATGTGCTTATATTATATTACTTATACCAAATAAGATGAAAGAATGCATAAATTATATTATAAATGATTAAAAATCAATCACAACTATATTTTCATATGCTAAAACGGATACAGAGAAGCCAAAATATGTACAGAATGGATACGGTTAGGATCGGATATGGATATATTCGTTTTTATTTGTATCCTTACCTTTCAAAAGAAAAGGTACCAATGCTTCTATGCTAAATTGAGCCCTCTCAAATAAATCTCCCTTTTTGGTAACACTTCCACACATAGATTCAAAGCAACTTAATCCTTCAATGGGTACTAACTTTGAAAAATATTATTTAAAGTGGGTACGTCTCAAAATTAATTCTCAAAATATGATACAGACAAATCATTTATTGCTTGGTTTGTTTGCCGTGAGTGACAAATGGTTTATTCGTACCGCATAGAAGGCAAAAACATGCGCTTGCGATGAGAATCTGGATTCCCGTCTTTTCTCTCGTCCATCCATGTGGTACGATAAATTATTAGGATTTTATCACTTGTGCCCCTCCGAGATGTTGCAATATCAGTTATGCCCCTATCTTTTTGGTAATATCAGTTGTGCCCCTCAAAATTTGCTATTTTATCACTTGTGCCCTTCGGGTTAGTGACCGTCCATCTACAGTGCAAACGGACGTTAACTTTGAGGACATAAGCGGAATTATTTTTTTTAAAAGGTTATATGGTCATTTCTTCCTCCTCTTCCCCAACATCTTCTTCTTCCTCCTCTTCCCATCTTCTTCCTCCTCCTCCGACCTCCTCCTCCTCCCTCTCCGCCCCGAGCTCCCCGCAGCCCCTCCCCTCCCCCCCGGCGCCGCACCTCCTCCCCCCCGCACCTCCTTCCAGCCTGCCGCCCCCTCCCCTCCCCGACACCGCCCCCTGTGCCCCCTCCCCTCCCCGGCGCCGCCCCCTCCCCTCCCCGACACCGCCCCCTGTGCCCCCTCCCCCTAGGCTGCACCCCTCCCAGCCCCGCACCTCCTCCCCTTGCCGGCGCCGCCCCCTGCTCCCCTCTCCCTGGGCTGCACCCCCTGCCCCGCACTGCCACCTCCCCTCCCCGGCGTCGCCCCCCTGCTCCGCACCGCCACCTCCCCTCCCTGGTGCTGCCCCCTGGTCCCCCTCGTCCTGGGTTGCACCCCCTCCCAGCCCCGCACTCCCTGCCCCGCACCCCCTGCTCGGCACCGCCACCTCTTTAATTACTCTCCTCCCTCTCTATTTTCTCCGTATCATTTTCTTCATATCACCTCAAATCATATCTCCAGAGTTGATTCCATCTCCTTCCACCGATCAATCATTAATTCCTCCTCCACATTCGAATGTCATTAAATCAAGGCCGAGAACAAGCATCTCGAGCCATTTGAAATTGCTCACAGGCATCTGGAGCAACGTAGATCAAGGAGCAATCGGGCATCCTTATTAGTTTTGCCTGGAATTCGATTTCCTAGCAGCAATTAAACAACATCTGAGGAGGAAGCATTCCAGATCGAGCAGCACTTGTGCGACGTTCTCTGCTTCAGATTTTCACCACTGACGCCGAACGATCCATCGAAATCATGCAGATTGGAGCACCTGTGATTTACCGGCCTTGCACGAAACTAACTGCATAACGAAACCTCGGGGCGGCGCCGGGGAGGGGAGGGAAGCTCGGGGCGGCGCCGGGGAGGGGAGGGGAGCTCGGGGCGGCGTCGGGGAGGGGAGGGGAGCTCGGGGCGGCGCCGGGGGGGGGAGGGGAGCTCGGGGCGGCGTCGGGGAGGGGAGGGAGCTCGGGGCGGAGCTCGGGCCGGAGAGGGAGGAGGAGGAGGTTGGAGGAGGAAGAAGATGCCTCTGGACAATAATACCCCTCTTAAATGCACCAATATTGAAAAAACCATGGTTAAGTCATTCATTGACGGTCAACCTGACGGAAGGGCACAACTGATGACGGAGAAACTTTTGAGAGGCACAACTGATATTACAAAAAAGATAGGGGTATAACTGAAATTGCGAGATCTCGGAGGGGCACAAGTGATAAAATCCCTAAATTATTTACCATGTCATCGATATATGCATATTACGAGAATTATTTTATACTCGTCACCATAATGGTTGTTTTTTTATTTACATCCCCGTTCTTGTAAATGCCCCCATTCAAAAGCAGCTTCCGTGATGTAGACGCCGAGGGAGTCGATCGAGGTAGCACAGGGCAGGAGGGGTCGCCGTCGGATCTGTGGAGCTGGACTATATTGAGGCGGTTCCAAGAGCTAGTCAAGGAGGGGGTGACAGGGAAAGGATACGTCACGTAGATAGAGAGAAATGCATCATTTAGTTAAAGATTAGTTAAAGATAGCTTATCCTGTGATAAAATTACCTTGTTCCTCCACAATGGTAGTCAACAAGTTGATCGCCAGTCACTCATGCTGGGCCGGCAATAATTTTTGACGTGAGAGCTCTATTTTTTACCCTTGCCTAATTTGATTGATAACTGTTATATCAAGGTTTTCTTTGTATGGAAAGGTACAAACTTAGATATGGGTAACAATTTTTTTCCTTGAGTAAATTGTTGATTAAGTAATTTGTTTGTTTCAAAACGGGATACCATGTGACCGAAATGAGCCATTCTGCTTCTACAACCCCTCCCCTCCCCCATTAATACACGCACTAACTTTGATGATTTTGGCACATAATTAAAATAATCGTCTCTGGCAGCAAACATCGTATGGAGCGAAATAAAATTGTACGAATGCCAATGGAGAGCACGTGGAATCTTATGTTAATTACATCGAATCCATAATTTTTGTATAATATAACCATGAAAATACCTGTAATGCCAGATATCTATATCTGTTTTATCTTAAAGGACAGACTCTTAAAACGACTCAATGTCCAAGATGACCAAATACACTATCAACCGCAAGCAATCACCTGTGGAGAACACATACAATTTAAGTAGAGAAACTGTTGTAGCGGGAAAAATAACGGATGAGAGAAACATAGGAGTATAGATACAAGAACTCTACGAGTGCGTTTGGTTCGTGTGTTATCCAGGGGTGGATAATCCGATTTTGTGTTTGTGTGTTTGGTTGGTGGGTTAAGGGTTGGGAGGGTTTGTGTGATGTAATTATATTGGAATTTGAAAAAGTTGGTAGTTATTATGATATGATTGTATTGAAATTTGAAAAGTAGGTGATTGTTATGATATGATTGTATTGAAGTTTGGAATAGTGAGTAGAAATTGAGTATTTTATGATTTTTAAATGATATGATGGTATAATATATAATTTTTTTTTGATGGGAAGGGAGGGGACCCCACTAGTGGGTTAAAAATGGGGGTTTTAAGAGGTTACCCACCCAAAGTGGAGGGTAACCCCCAAGCGAACGGGGTCTACGACAACTCTCCTGGTACGAGATTTTCTGATAACACATGCCTTAACCCTACAATACATATATTTAGAGGTAATCGGTAAACGAGTCCTAATTAGATAAAAAATTGGTACTAACTGAATCGGCGAAGATCGGTTAGAAAATGTACTCGGTCGCAAATGAGTTGGTGCTTGAAGACATATATCAACATTAATTAATGATTCACGTGAACTTTCACAAGTTTAAGAATAAAAATTCAATAAGATTGAAATCCTCTTTGATTTTGGAAATATTGCGCCATCTTTTACCAAAAAAAATAAATTCAATAAATTACATAAAGATGCCTTAACTATACACCGCTTCCCAACTAAAGGCTCCATTTATCAAAAGAAGAACCTGAACTTTCAATTGTAAGGTTTAACGCCGACATACAAAGGATGTTGAAGCTTACATAGGTATGCATTAGAGATCAAATGATAAGGTTATACCTTCTTTGTTATGTTCAAAGAATGAGGCCCTTAATTTGTAATTAACACATAATTGAGATCCTTTTTTTGAATTTACCCAAATAAATCCCGCTAGAAAAATGATGTTGAGCAATAGATCTGGTCAAAATGCGGGTCGGATTGATCCAAGGTTAAAAATTTATGTCCAAAGTCCGCCATGGGCTGGCTCATGGCCCATTTCGCTCTTTATCCATTGAATTTTCTAATAATATTTAATATGTACAAATGATTTTATTAATACCATTTATACTTTATATAACTAATATATAGTTTACACATTACTTGACATATAAACTATTAATTTTTTTATTTAAAATTAGTGTCACGTATAAAAAATTAAAGTATATCATATTAATAAATGTATTATTCAACTTATATTTATTTTATTTACATGTCGGATCGGACCAACCATTCTCAAATCTCCTATTCCAAACCCGATCTATGAACGAGCTCGGCAGACGGGCCCAGCAAGTTGGTCAGGTGTACTGAGCAATAAGAATAACAGGGAGAATCCATGCTCTGAATCTGTTCAACTCCCACATCTCTTACCCTTCTACCAAGCAGGCACAAACTCATGGCTACCATCCTTCCTCCGAGTTACATCTTCCCCGAGGAGGAACGCCCCCCGTCTCGATGAGGTCATCTATGATGCTCCATTCCCGTCGTCGATCTCAGTGACCCCGACCGATCCAACATTCTGAAACAGATGGGTTGCGCTTGCGCCGAATACGGTGCCTTCCAGGTTCCCCCTACATTTAGTTCATGTCCTGGTGCATGCGAGCGCATGTGAGAACGAACATAACCATGTGAGTATTTGTGTAAATATAGATAAGGAACCACAGAATAGAAGAGGAGACGATCAAGGCAATGCTGGACGTCGCTCGTGAGATGTTCATGCTGCCTCCAGAGGAGAAGACGAAGCTCCACTTGGATGGCATTATGCAGGAGATAAGGCTGTCCACGGATTTAAACACGACCGAGGAGAGCCGTGCACCAGTGGGGGGACTATCGGAAGCGTCAGTGGAAGAACTGTGTGAGGCTCCGCCGCTCTCCGCTCGAGAACTTCGTTCATGAGTGCTTCAGGTAATGCAATATATTTCACCACTTCTATCTTGTTGGACCAATGCATGTGATTAGATCGAATGATGTTTTCCGAGTTTGGTTTACCGTCCCTGAGGTACTGAGTTTAATGACTCATGATTCATCAATTTTAATGGTCCATTTTTACATGTATTTAGCCTTTTAGTTTAGAAAAAGTAGTATACATACTGACGATGCTTCCTAGACTCAAATTTTTAGTAAAACAATTCACTGAAAAATGAATTCTTGTGTACTCAAATTTTTCGATTAAACAACTCGTTGAAAAACATCCATATAGAATCGATTTTCCAATGAAACAACTCATCAAAAATGAACCCTTATAGAATCAAATTTTTTAATGAACAAATCAATGGTAAAGTCCAAAATTTAATGAAATTATATAAGAGCACAATGTTCATCGAAATTTTTTATAAGAACCCATATTTTTTCTTTTACCCAAGATCCACGATATGTCAGGTATGACACTGATCAGAATACCATATCCATTACTTTGGAAGTTAATTTGTCATTTAACATGAAGAGGAAGAACTCGATGAGGTTGGGGTGCATTGACTTTAGTTCATCTTTTTATTATGTCAGCAAGATCCAGCAAGAACCATGTTAGATCTTAGTTAAATTTGTTTGCTCCTTTAGATCATATCTCCGTGACGTCACAGTGTAAACTCTCAAGCTTAGGTTCCTAGACCGTTAATGAGGAAAATTTTGATCTTTAAATTTTGTTGGGTTCAACTTAAAACCCAATTGAAACCATTTACAACCAATCAAGATACTTAAGCCCAAATTATCAAGTAATTTTCACCACTTTTTAAACCATTCTTACACTTGGTGAGTTTCCGATGTTATTATTTTTGGAGTTGTTGAACATAGTCAAGATCCATGGCATCATTTATCTGATGGTGGATTTTGATCATTGGATGGTGTTGTCCCCACAACTACAATAGAAGTTTTGGTTTTGCCTTGGAATAAATGATTCGGATCCTGTTCTTTGGCAGAGGGGGCCGCTGTTGTCCCCTCGCCCTTGTCGGATTACATTTCCACAGAAATTCCATAATTTTACTTGCTAAAAATTAGAAACCTGCGTAGAAAATTCTGTTGCTAATCTCTGGAATTCCAGTCTGATCTTGTTATAGATTGTGCAACTTCGACTATAATCATTTGATGAATTAGGAAGAAAGATCTCCGATGTCTCATTAGAAATCCGATCTGTAAGTAGGTTTTCAAATTATTAAAGGTCCTCCATTACATGTATTGATGAAGTGAGATACAGAAGAAATAAGGGATGCGCAGGATAGATATTTAACGTGAAAAATCGTCCAATATCTTTATTTATTTTTTTTTAAAAAAAGGCGTGCTTTGCAATGGAGTCATTATAGAAAGATGGCCCCCTAGCGTTCAATAATTTTTTAAGAAAATATTGTCATATATTATCATTACTATATCTTTTTATATGCCATTCTAATTTCGTCAGAAAAGAAATTTTTATTCCCTTCATCTAGAACATGTAATTTTTATATCTTTTTATATGCCATTCTAATTTCGTCAGAAAAGAAATTTTTATTCCCTTCATCTAGAACATGTAATTTTGGCGATTTTAAAATTGTTGTAATCTACTTGTTCTAGATAGAGGACGTAGAAGTCTTTATTTTTGACGAAATTGAAGTGACATATTAGAGCGATATAGTGATGAAAATATATGACTATATTTTCAAAAATAAATAAAAATTAGCCATAAAATGAGGTGGGGGCAGTTGCAGCCCCATTTTTTCCACGTATATATACACATACATACATACACACATACATACATACATATATACATACATATATATGGGAAAAATAGTGTTGCCCCTAGAAGCAGCTAACGGGTGCCCCCTCCCCCCATTTTCAGACATATTTTTCCTTCTTTTACAAGAATACCGCTATGTATTTTCATCAATATATCCCTATAACATGTAACTCCAATTTTGTCAGACATAGGGACTCAATGTCTTCACCTAGAACAAGTAATTTTAACAGTCTTAGAGTTGTTGTAATCAACATGTTCTAGATGGAGGGCATATGAGTCTCTGTTTCTGGTAAAATTGGAATGGTATATTAAAGGGATATAGTGGTGAAAATACATGGCGGTATTTTTGAGAGAGAAATTCATCGGAAAATAGGGCAGGGCAACTCGTTGGCTAGAGGGCAGACCCATTAAACCTGATATATAGTGAAATGGGGCTACCTTGGCTGCACGCGCCTCATTTTTCAGTTTATTTTTATTTTTTTTTAAGAATATTGTCATATATTTTCATCACTTTATTGATGAATCTACGATTCATCATCTTTATTCATTTATTTTAGCTTAAAATACCTTATAAAACACCAGCATATAACACTAACTCCATATTCTTACTAACTTGCATCTGTGTAAATATTGTACACTTCTTACTAATTTTAACCTAAAATAAATAAAGAAAGAAAGGAAAAATAAAGAAAATAAAAATAAAAATAAAGAAAGGAAGACTATATAAAGGTTGACTCGAACCCCGAGAGAAGGTCAAGACTTGACCTGATTGATCAGAAATAAAGTAGGGGGAGATAAGGGTCCTTAAGCAGAAAAAAATGTATATGTGTTGTTGTAAATACTTCTCACTTATTTTGTGTATATCTATATAAAACTAACACTAATTTATTTGTGCCCTAATTGACCTCAAATCAAATAACTTTCAAAACCAAAGTTATAAATAAAAATGTGTCCTAATTAATAAAAATAATTGCACAATTACATCATGTACAGAATAAAAGTTGACATACTTGGAAAAAGCCATTAAGCACTAATTCGAAAAATCAATTCCGGCTCCATATGAACTCAAATTAAATCAATCTCACTTCCATTGGATTCTAAATTAAATTATCTTTAAAATAACTGTGATTTCATAATTTTGGAGTTACGAGTAAAAAAGTTAGATTTCCGAGGTGGTTTGTGCAATTTTCCCATGTATTTTGTAAATATTGTATTTGTATATATTTGTAAATTCTTCTTACTAATTATTTAAAATAAAAATAAAATAAAAAAATTTAATAGAAAAGCTAATTTCCTTATTTACCCTTGTATATAATGTCACATATGTATATAATATATGTATATAGTTGCTATTTTTAATTAACCACCATAAAAATTAAAAAAATAACATATTTTTTAATTCAAATAAATAAAGTGATGAAAACTAAAAAAATAGATAATTTTGTAAATAGTTTTATCTCTTTATCTTTATCTCATTTCAATTTTTGCATCCATCTTATCTCTTCATCCAAAAAGCCAAAAATTCAAAATTTCATCTGCATTATCTTTTTTATTTATATGGATCTTTCTCCCTCATTCCAACTTGATCAATCTCTAGAGAGAGGAGCCCGATCTCCAAGAGAAAATTTTGTCGAGAAAGTTACCTAGTCTCCAAGTCGTTCGGTGTCAGCGAGTCAGCCTTGTCGAGGCGATCACGGTCCTTTTCCGCTCCTAAAGTGAGATCCACATTTTTCTTATTTTTATCTAGGTTAATCGTAGTTAATTTCTCGCATTTTTATCTCGTTGCCATTTTTTGTTTATCTAGATCTTAACCACGATTTATTATTCCGCCGACTCGATTTTTCATCTTACTTTCTCGATCTCCACGCGTTCTATTTCAATCATCCACGATCTCTCAACTTCGACCGCGTACGATGGCGGAGACCAGATTCGAATCTCTCATGTCCTTCGGATCCTCGTTCATTTTTCTGATTTGTAAATAAATAAAAAAATTAATTCATTTTCTCTAACGTTTGTTTTGCATGCTCACTAATAAAAAAAATATATAAATAAAAATAAGAAAAAAAGAGAGTTTCTTTATCCTTTCTTTCTTTCTTCTTTCTCTTAATTTCTATTTTTCGGATTTACAAAACAAAGTTTTTCTTTTTATTCATTGTTTACAATAAAAAATAATAAAAACAAACAAAAAAAAGACGGCTGCCTTCTAAGGGTCGCCGCCCCTTCTGCGTCGCCCGAGCCCCGACGGCTCCGCCTCGCCAGCCGCGAGCGGAGCCATCTCCGCGTCGTCCCCGTCATCCCGACGCGCCACCACCGCGCGATCCCACTCTACGAGCGGCAGCGCCGCGTTGCGCGCGCCTGACCGCTGCGTGCTCCAACGGCGTCGCATCACCGCCATCGACAGCCTCCGGCTGTGAGGCTCCTCCTCATCGCGTCCTTGATCACAACCGCCTGGCGGCATAGACGCCCTCTAGACCTTCGCAGTAGTGCCGCCCAGCGAGCGACCCTCATCCTCCCCGCACTGACCTCCTACGCGCATAACCGTCCCCACGGGCGGCGATCCTCTTCCAGGCCGCGCCCCGCTCCAAGCGGCCCACGCCTCCTCCTCGTCGACGAACCTCCCCTCGACGTGCCTCCACCTCAGCTGGCGCCTTCTCCGCCACGCCACCACGGCGCTGCTGTCGTTGCGGCCCACGCTTCTGCGACCCCTTGGCGTTCCAACATCTGCCGTTGCCCCCCTTGCGTGGAGAAGAAGCAAGGGGCGATGCCCTTGTCCTCTCCCCATTTGAAGATCCGACGCCAACAAACCCTAGGTTTTCAATATTTTATTGATAAAATTACATCAACACCCTCGGAGATTTCTAAAAGTACAAACACGCCCATGCACTTAACTTGGGTAAATTACATCTGAGCCCCCAGACATTTTCAGAGTTGCAGAAACGTCCCCGCCTACAAGTAAGTCACATGCCCAGCACATGCATACTGGGTAATTTGCATTCTGCATCCTCTGTTTGACTTCTGCTTTAATTTTCAGTATAAAATTTTTCAAAATTACATTCTAGTCCCTAAACTGCAGAACAATAATTTGCTTGATCTTTTTGAATGAAATAAATGTTATTTGTGATCTAAAAATCTTGCAAAAATTGTGCTATGCTCATGAAGTTATTATCTTCTTAGAATAAAATTTTCATTGCATTTTGTCTTCATTTATTATTTATAAAAAATCAAAAACAATGTCATTTTGCCTTCCTGCAATTCGAAAATACATAAAAATTCAAATAATGTTCCAAAAATTTCAAAAACATTAGTGTAGTTTTATTTCATTGTCTTTTAATTTCCGACCAATTTTCAGACAATAATTATTCATAAAACCCAAAAGAATATAAAAACATCAAAAATCTTATAAAAATCACAGAAAATTCTATAAAAATCCAAAAATTGTGATTTCAGTTTCTGTCTGTAGATCATTGCTTCTAGTTTGTCTTAAAAATAATTGTCAGGAGTTTTGGGTACTTAAAATATTTTTAAGTTGTAAATTACTCTAGGATATGTATATTTTCGCATTTTCTCACTGTTTGACTTTTAGAAAAATACAATAACATCTGAACATTTTTACAAAAATTCTCAAAAATATTTCAAAACTTTTAAAATCTCAACCATTTTCTCTATATTTTTTTGAGCATTTTTGAGAAATTGAAAAATTACAAAAAGAGTTGGTGTGCATATTTCTTGTGCTTGTTCATATTGTTCGTTTTTGAAAATTAAAAAAAATTACAAAATCAAAATCACTAAAAATTTAAACATCAGAAAATAAAAAAAATAAAAGATAACAAAAAATCACAAAAACCAAGGATAGTTGTCCTTTGAGATTCATGTTTTCTCTTAATTGATTTTCGATTATTTGAATAACCCTCGGGAATTGTAGCCTCCCTGAGTTTGACCCTGTTTGCTATACAGGTTAATATGTAACCAAAATAAAAAAATTGTTTGTTTGTCACAGGATTTTTGGGAAGAACAACGACTAATTTATCATTAATTTTCCAACCCTCAAATTTCCGTGTCAACGTATATCCCTCTAATATATCATTCTAATTGTGTTAGAAACAGAGACACTTATGCCCTTCATCGAGAACATGTAATTTTAACGGTCTTAGAATTGTTGTAATCGACCTATTTTGGATGGAGGGCATACGAGTTTCTGTTTCTAATGAAATTGGAATGACATATTAGAGAGATATAGTGATGAAAATATATATCGGTATTTTCCAAAATATAAAAAATAAACTGGAAAATAGGGCGGGCGCAGCTCCATTTTTCCACTTGCATATGCACACACACACCCACACATATGGGGAAAATAGGGATCTGGGGGAGCTAACTTGGTTTCCCCACTCCATTTTCCCTATTTTTTTATTTTTTTGAAAAATACTTTCGTGGATTTTCATAACTATATCTCTATATCATGTCATTCAAGTTTCGTACGAAAAAGAGACTCATACAACCTCCATCCAGACGGGATTGAGATTATGTGGTTGTTAAAAATGATTGTCTGGATGGAACCGTATGCGTCTTTGTTTTGATTTTATTTTTCAATTTTTAATTTTTTATTGATTTTATAATAATGTTAAGATTTTTATGGTAATTTATTTATTAAGAGATCAACATACAGAATTTTAAAACAAATTTTTGTGATTCTAATATAGAATAACTTACCTACTCCCACTCTCTTTTTTTCAAATTTTTTTTATTTTTTTTTGAAAAATGCTTCCATAGATTTTCATAATTATATCCCTTTAATATGTCATTCAAATTTCGTCAGAAACAGAGACTCCTACGACCTCCATCCAGAACGCAAAAAATACAGCAAATCTGTGACCATTAAAAAATGTCCGTGTGGATGGAGGCCGTAGGAGTCTTTGTTTCTAACAAAATTTGAATGACATATTAGAGGGATATAGCTATGAAAATTCATGGAAGCATTTTTAAAAAAATAAAAAAATTTTGAAAAAGAAGAAAATGGAGTAGGTTGGTTACCTACTCCGTGGAGTAGGATCCCTTTTCTCATATATTTTATTCATAACTTTTTAATTTTATTTATTTTTGAATTTTGAAAACGACTTCTTTAAAAAATTATATTTTTTATATAACAGTATATATTCGTAGATTTTTATAATATATTTTTTTTTGAAAATTTATATGTATATGGTACAAAATGGTGTAAAGTTGAGATGAAATTTTTTTTAATGTTTGTTGAGGTGGATAACTAACTAATATTTTTTTTCAAGAATGAAATTAACTATCAGATATATTAAGAAATAAAATGCAACTTATTCAAGCATTTAAACAAAGCTCAAAAGAATAACAAGGGTCTTTCTGAAAATGAACAAAAATATCTATGAAACATCATGGGCATGTATATTTAGCATAAACTAGTGTATGATCCCGCTTTTCTCAACGGGTTGGAACGAATATAACCATTCATAATATATTTAAAATTATAGAAATTAAGAAAGATTTCAAATCAAATAATGAGGGTTGTCTAAAACATGGGCATTAAATATTTTTACATCATATCAAAGCCTCATATGGTTGCACCTGCGCTATATTACAATCCAATGATGTAGCTATATCGAGGTGTAGACAACATAAGGAAAAACAGAAGAGGATAATACAAATATATATTCTGTAAAAATATGGATACTTGAAAAATTATAGACAAATTATATTGATAAGATGTTCCATTAGAATAATAAAATAGAGTATTTTAAAAAGGAGATGGATAAATTATGCAAGTGAAAAGATTAAATCATTAGCAACGCTAAAAAAACAAATCAACTTCAATATATTCAAAGCATACATGCATTTAACAAATATACATAAGCATGAAAGTATACAGGGAGATAATATAAACCAACATAACACTCAATGGGATACAAACTCTAGTGTTTATTCTAACATGAAATTCAAATTTGTAGAAATTATAAACATGCGATGTACATAGTGATATGTGAATAAATTAGTTGAAGTAAATCTAATAAAGACATACCTACATTATCTTTAGAAATAAAATTTTTAAAAATATGATAAAATAAATATATCCTATCTATATAGATTTCATTGGATGCATGAAATCTATTTATATACTTGTATACATAAATCTTTGAGAGTGAAAACTAATTTCCCACAATGTATTTATCATAAGAATTTAATATATATATATATATATTATTGATTTTAAATACTTCTAAAGTCAAGTTTATTCCTTTTTTATACAGATGAATTAGTTAATTTTCATCAACATTTTGAAGACTTTAACAATAAATTATTGAATTAGAAATGCATAAGTACATGTAAATAATACAAAGATTTGTAAATTTGATTTTTTTTACAAATTTTATATAATTTTACATACCAATAAAGAGGAATGATAAAGTAGACTTTTTTTGCATTATCATTAATACTTATATTCATAGCTCGTGTTTCAAAAGTAATACTAAGAAAACATCACCGCGGTCAAAAAAGTTATTTATATATAACTTCTACGGTAAACAGAATATCAATCTACTTAAATACGAAATTAACTTTTTATAGATATTAATAAAAGATGAATATGTAATATATAATATTATACCGTCTATAAAAATATCGAATTAAAGATTTATCGAAAAGATAAATGCATCATATACTATAATGAATTGATATTTCAATTTCTTTTTTAAATATGCACACATGATGGAGTTTATTTATATAAATTTATTGAAAATCCCTTTCGATATGGATAGTGCAATATTAAATATTTTTAGTCAATTATAAATGAATCCATACAAAAGATAAGTACGTAGTAAAGAACTTTTCTCATATATGGAAAAATCAACATCAGAGGAATATGTGTATTATTTAATATACGACGGTATGATTTTGAAAAAATTACTAGCAAAAAGTATGGCAAAGCAAGAATGAACTACTTTTTACCATCCATACAAAAATCCCACAATTTCCACGGAATGATTATGGTAGTGAACATATGAAATCCTCACATAAATATTTAAAATATAAATCTAGGTAATAAGTTAAAGGTAGGCAATGCTTGATATTTCTAAATTTGCATAATAATATTTATGTTTTGTTATTGAAGGTTTATTATCTAAATGTAGAAAGTAAACCACTTGACTATTAGTATAATATATTTAGATAGAATTATGAATGTGCTTAATATTTTCAACGTATGACATAAATATTGTTTCTTTACTTTGGTGAATACCTGATTTACAAGTAAATTTATAAAAATATACATTTTCACTTATTTAATCTTTTGTATATAGTTAAATATATTAGTTGAGGTAACCTTCCTATCACTAAATATTTTCTTGATTTTCATAATAGATTTTACTCAACTTTAGATATAGATTGCTAATTAATATCACTTTTTTTGGACAAATATTTAAGAGTTGGGAGAAAGTATGGGAGAGAGAGAGGCTTCAAACATGGATGTACTCCAAATATAGGGGAGAGAGAGAGAGAGAGAGAGAGAGAGAGAGTTTGTGTGTGTGTGCGTGCTTGAGAGAGAGAGAGATGGTGTATGGGAATTTAGATCAAAGGGGAAGTTGCGAAATTAGAGAGATGGATTGGGAGTGCCACGTGTAGGCATGAGATGAATAGGAGTGCCACATGTAGGCATGAGATGAATAGAGGAAAAGGATGAGAGAAAGACAACTATAGCATCCGACTTTTATGAGGGGAAAAATAGAGCACAGGGAGGAGGGACGAATTAAGGGTAAGAGGAAAGAAGTAGGCGGAGAAATTATCCACGTGGTTATATGAGGAAGAAACTCAGTTTTAGATAGAGATACAAATGACACAAATCCTCTAAATTTCATTAAATAATAATAAGAAATGTTCTAAAATTGATTACTTTAGTGCTGGGACTTTTTATAAAAAAGAATGTTTGAAAAAGTTCACTTATGTCCTCAGTAGGAGTTTTATGTAATTATCAAGATCCACCTGGGTGACTAAGGAAAAAGCCCTTAGTATGAGTTTTATTAATATTCATTTGAAAGCTTGAGGGAAAAATGTAAAATGCACGATGATTGTGAGGCGTGGTCGCTTGAAGTTTTGAACAACACTTAGCGTCAAGGTTTTACAAACAGAACCGAACCGGTCGGTTGAATCGATTAAACCAGAAACCGAAGCAAAAACAGTTCAATCATCCGATTTTTATTCAGAAAATAAAAATCAGTCAAAATCCGATTGAACTAATTGAACCAAACCATCGGTTCAACCATTCATTTTTTGACAAAATATAATTTCCAATAAATTAACAAAATACAATTTTTTTAGAAATATTCATAATCTAGTCTCATTCTAACCCATGGTTTAGTACCCATTTATCTATTTTCCTTCACATGTGCCAATGAGGCATTGACTCATTATCGCTTGTACATTCCTGCCTTGTGAGTATTGCTCTCTTCCCACATTGTGTATGATGTTATCCACTTATAACAATATCAAATGAAGAAGATGTTATCATAGTCAAACTATGAGAAGCAATAAATTAACATCACTTGTCGTTAATTAAGGTTTAAATAGTTCTTAAATTATTATTTTTTTACATATATTATGAAATATGATTATTACACACTTTCGAATTTTTTTAAGAATGCGTACACCCCTAACTTTTAAATAATTTCACTTGTGCTCCTAAATTTTCTTAAAAATTTCACAATATCATCATTATGTTTTTATAAAATGAGAGCACAACTGTACTAATAAAAGATCACTACTATTTTATTTGTAAAAAAATATAGGGGACAAATGCAATTGTATTAAAAATATGGGTATAAGCGTTATTGGAAAAACTTGGGAGGACAAGAATAAACAAATCTACGAAAGATATGATGCAACATTTTTCATATTTATTTATATGACATACCTCGACCCGATTGAACCATACGAACCAAATCGACAATACAACGGTTCAGCCTTTTCTGGTTTCTTTAGATTGCTGACGTCACCATCGGTTCGACCGGTCGGTCCCATTGGTTTGACCATAAAAATAAAAAGCCGATATATGTCTGATTTGATGTTCGATTTGATTTTTAAAAGCTTGATCAACGTTGCCGAGTCGACATGGGTTGTTAACCGTTGCTCCTTTAGTCTTCTTCTTCCTCTCATACAAGGTGTTTGACTCATCCACTACCTTCAGTTGCGCAGTACGGTAACGTTTGATTATCTCAAATCATCATCTGGAATGAAGAACATGGGAATAGGACGAACATATGTTATATCACATGAGAATACTTTCGAAGATTCTTGATTGCAAGATCTTGTTTAAGGGTATTCATGGGACGAGCACTCGTTTCATTTAGTCGTGACCTGTCCTACTCGGTTGTTTTCAGATCACAGGTCATCCTACCTCATTTCAACGGGTATCCAACAGTAACGGATACGTGGTTAATGCTAATGGATGTTTGATAAATCTGCAATTCATCGCCTTTTTTCTTTCATTTTGGCTAAAATCCTCGGTAAAATACATGTAGATAATTACTAATTTCAACTAATTATCATTCTAATCACATTTCTTAATATTATATATTTAACAGTTATTTTACGCGAAATAAAAGAATAAAGAGAAAAAGAGAAATAAAAAGAAAAGAATGATGGACATAATTCTGTAGAGAATGTTCCTAACCCCGATATCAGGTCAAAATTGATGTGATCGATAAAATAAATAAGTAGGGGAGATAAGGATCCTAACATGTAAAAATGATAGAAAATCGAGACCAAACATATAATTAAACCCATTTTTCACATTGAAAATATTTCACCGATTTTTTTATCACTAACAGTCATTCCAAATCAAAACACTTCTTTTATAAAAGTTGTTCATAAAAATATGTATTATTTTATAAATATATTAAAAAATAATTCAACAAAAAAATAAAATATTATCATGAAGAGAAAAAGCAGTAAAAGCTGACTTCTAAGGTTCATAACTAAAAAAACTCCAAACGGACCAAACTCACTTTTAAACTTTGTTTTATACTTAATATTATTTATTAAAAATATCAAAAAATATTAAAATAAAATGGGTGAGTTTTGGCGTTTGGGCCCTCTTATCTATGTGTACTATATGTAGAAACTTCCCGTATTTTTAATTAATTAATCATAAATCCGATTAACTTAATTTATTTTCTAAAATTCTTCTATGTATATAACTTAAGTCAAAATGTCAATAAACCCGATGCCACGAAGCTGTTACTTAATTTTTTTGGACCTCATAACTTGGCCATGCGAACTCCAAATTGGGCAAACTCAGTATTAAAATTCGTATTATTTAATTATTTACAAAATGACACTGATTTCGCTAAAATCAGAGTTAATATGGAAAATGTGGGTTTTAGAACTATATTGATATATTGTAGAAGGTACCATAATTTATATTATTATCTAATATATTAATTCTCCAATCTTAAATAACAATAAATAATAATCTATTAATTTATCCATTTATTTACTTATTATTTATTTATTTAAGAAATTATTAAATTAAATAATTAATTATTTAATAAATTATTTATTTATTTAATTCCTTAATTAAGCATGTAATTATTTACTTAATTATACATGCCTTGTGAGCACTTGTGAGGAGTGGCACGATCATCGACTCGTCGGTGTAAGTTTCTTCGCCATGACAAGCCTCTGTGCATGATGTCACGTTGCAGGCGATAACCCCTCAAAGCTCCCATGAGCTCTGATCCATAGGCAATCATCTACAATGCCACTTGCTTATATCCAGGTTAGCATTCTGATTCTCTTTTGATTTCTCATCTTCTCTTTCCGATTTTCTCCTCAATCCCTCTTGTATCCCTCTATTTCCGATTTTTGAAATCAAACCAACTCCTTTTGTACGATCACATCACCTTCTTAATCCCCCCATTCTCTATTGATTGCTGTTTGAATCCTACCTGAACAATCTTCAATCATCACCGCATTTCAACTATACCAGCTTCTCCATCTTCATTTACCCCTGACCACCTCATATACAAACAAGATTTGATCCCTCCTCACCATCTCGCTGGGATTGCTTATCCGCTCACCTACTTCTATTCTAAATATGGATCGAGATTTCGATCTCGAGTCATGTGACGTAATTGCATGAGCAGGTTCTCCATTAGAGATTAACATAAAATCACCTGCGACAACTTCCTTGAACCTCCAGATTTTAAACGTTTGGAGCAAATCGTCACATGCAGAACAAACACGAGGAAGTCGAACGTTGCTGATCACCTAGAGATCAATCTACACTGTCTTCTTGCTTGATAACCATATTCTGGAGATATTCAGATCTGAGATCAACCGCTGAAGAGAGAGATACCCGATCTCATCACCTAGAGCATCTTAGCTCCAGGAAAAAGGGGGAAGAGCAAGGCCCTGCACAGTAAACACACGATCAAAATAAGATCGACAGCTCACGTTAAGCCACATGTCGCCACCCCCTTAAACCCATCGGCCCACCGCTTAGGGAACACACGCGCTCCGTACGTGCGTTGGAATATTTTGGCAAATTTGTAGTAAACCTCTTATACTTTTCTGCTATCTGCAAACAAGTCTAGGAAGAGCAGTTGAGGCACGTGGATTCAGAACATTTTGCAAAAAAGTCCAGATGTTTCTCTATAATCCTTAGCAAGTTCGGAGTCTGAAGTTAACACGTGATCTACACGTGCAACCTCGGCAAATTGCACGCGAGCCCTTCCACTTCTGCAGACTTTTCACGCGCACCCTTGGTGATTTCAGAATTGACAAGCTGGTCCCTTCCCAGCTTGCCTCATGTGCCATCGCATGTGCATCACTATGGATTTTTGCGCATGAGACCTCGTATTTTCGCATATTTGCAACGCACTGCCATACTTTCCAGAAAGGTACACTAATGCCCCTAACGGTATATTAACCTATTTAGTACTATATACCTTCCACAATAAATAAAATACAAAAATATAAAATATAATAAAAATACATATAAATATCATGTAATATACTCTATATAGTATATATAATATTTTTGAAAAATAAAATACTTTTAGAAATAAATAATTCAAAAGCTTTTATAAAAACATAACAAACCCTAAAACATAAAAAATATAAAAATACTCTAAAATATCCTGTAAATTACCTACAGTATATTTTATTGTATTGTACATAATAAACTAAAAAGAAAATAAAATAAAATATTAAAATCAATAAAAAATATAAAATTCATTAAAATATTGAAAATCATAACTAATTCAAGAAAAATCACAAACATATGCACAATATATCATTATAAATATAATTTATCTACTTTCTTATAAAAATAAAATAAAATATTTCCCTATTGTTTACCATTCTAAAAATAAAAAAATCTTTTTCAATAAAAAAAATCCAATTTTTAACCTTAAAATTCAATAAAAATCCATAAAAATCATTAAAACATTTAAGAATTCATAAAAATAGAAAATATAAATAAAAATATAAAGATAATAAAATAAAAATCAACTATAAAATTACAAAACATTTTCTAAAATAATAAAAAATTACAAAATACTTTAAAATCATATAAATTTTGTAAAAATTAAATAAAAATCTAGAAAATATCTAAAATAAATAAAAATTGGGAAATCCATAAAATCTTAATTTTCTACCGTTTAACCCAATTTTGCAATAATTTGCCTCCCTAAATTCGACACTCCTATACTTAATTGATATACATCAAAGTTTAGGAGTATAAATAATAAAAATAATTTTTTTCTAAAATCCACCTAGTCGATATAACGACCCTTTTATCATTCATATTAGTTGCGGTTTTTCAGATGGCACTGTTGCTAGGGAGGCAACGCTAGGGTAAACCGTAGACTTAGGTTTAGGATTTTTCTTTTCACTATCTTCTTATTTTTTCTAACCTCACAGTTTATTGTTTCTGATTTGTGCAGCTCAACGGACTCACTTGTATTGGGAGAGCAATCCTCAATGAATGAATTGCAGGCACTCTCTAGATTTTTGAATGAAGGACGACACTTAAGGTTAGATCCAGAGTCTGAATTTATTTTGGGGTACTGCCTAGTTCATACATTTACTCACTTACTCTTCAGTGGGGACTCTCGGGTGGCAAGAAACTGTCTGAGTTTCCTTAGAAGAGTAGGAGGTTTAGAGGACACCGCAATAGCACGGTCCTCAAGTAACATAGGTAGCCGGAAACGGTTTGTACTTAATCCCATACTAGATGAGAATAGGTTATTTTCTGTAAGAACTAAGGACAGTCTTCAGGGGAAGTTTCGAGCACTTATCAGCACACACTAATCTGTGAAAAGACATGTTTGACAAACAACTTTAAAACTAAAAAAGATTAAATGACTGGACTTTTACGGACATCATCTAGGTTGCATTGGTGAATCAATGTTTGATTTGTGTTTGAATTTGTAAGTAAGTCCATTCTTTCAGATCATTCAATCGATCCGGAGTCATCTATATAATTACGATGATGGGTAGATGATCTCTTCGGCCGACTCTTGTGACAACGCTTCTGGGCGCATCTACCCAATAATCCAGGTCGGTTCGAGACATCTTGTGTCTGGATCCTGAGTTGAGTCCTTTGACCTTCTCCTAGTGTGACTCTGACCTCGAGGAATTGTATCCTTTTATTTCAATGTCTTCTCTGTCTCCTTCTATCCCTTTCTCTTTATCTCCATCCAGTCATCCTTCGGTTATACCTATGACAGCTGATATGAGACCCGTGAGTCGAGTATTAATCAGATGAAAGATTCGGGGTCTACTAGTTGCTTAGACAGGAGTGCGGATGGAGCATCATGCATCTTATTCAGGAGATGACTCAGATTCTACTTTGAAGTTACTAACTTTTCTGATTGATTTAGACTTTGTTTTACCGCTGCCAAAGTTTCATGGAAAGCAACACGAGGAACCTTATGATCATCCCTTTGAGTTTGTGGATTACAGGATTCTACTCGGATATAACACATGAGGATACTATGGTGAAGACATTTCCCTTGACACTTAAGGACGGAGCCGGGAGATGGTTCCAACATTTGGGAAAGGAAAGAGCTAATTGGGGTACACTATGCAGTCAGTAATCAGAGATTTTTTTGCATGATCCCCACGAGCCACTCCAGGATATGGGGCTACGATTTTAGATTCTTTTGAGGAGATTCCCAGATCATGGGATCTCCAGAGCTGAATTAATTCAGGTATTCTATCTGGGGATGACCACAACCAACGCCTCGTGAGGAGGTTCATACCGCAGTCTCGACAAGGATTCACTTTGGAATATCTTTGGAGAGATTTCTGATGTCAAGACAACATACGAAGGAGATCACAGACCATTTAGATGTGATCCACCTCTCACTGATTTAGGGATCACCCATCATGCAGTAGATGTGGAAACTGATGAAGAATTAAGGATGGTCATTGAGATAGAGTCAAAGAGTTCTCATCTTCATAAACTAACACATTTTCCATTGAGTTTTCAGCCAGAGTATGAGCCGGTTCCGTATCTCTCAGTTTAGGAGTCTTGGATACCTATCCCTCAGGTATTCCAATATACAGAGAGAGAACCTGTGATATTTAAGCCGACCTATCAACCAATTCAGTTTGCATATTGTGACCAATGCTATGAACATCAACCTCAAGAGCAGTTCATTTCAGACTCATTTACCTATTCTGAGAGTCTTCAGCAACACGAGAGGGATGTGGTATATTACTTCAAGAGTCCTGATATAGATAGCCACACATTTGATCACTTTGTCCATTTGGTTCATGAGCAGACTGCTCATCGTAGAGAGAAAATGGACACCTTCACCTTCGTCCATTGTATTACCAGCATTGTCACAGAGTAGAGAACAATTTAATATTTTCCGGCTTTCAACTGAGTCATTGAATTCTATTCCTTTCAGATCCCATGATGATCAGAGACAACCTATAGTTGCTGAGACATTTAGAACAATGAGCATACAATCAGCAACGACACATGTCTACATTCCGATTATGATTCTCTTCATAGTGAAGGCAAAAAATGACAAAAAATGTAGAAAAGAGAAAATCCAGAAAGAGGAATAAAGATAAGACTCCTTATTCTTCTGATGAATTTCGAGTTTCTACTATTTATGGAGTTAGTCCATGTTTTAGAAAAAGATTTTCTTCTCCTTTGCATCCTCCTAGTGTACAGACTAACAGGAAGGATGTAAAGATATCCTTCCCAGATGCTCTTAATCTAGGGAAGGGAGAAAATCGGAAAATTTTAAAAAAATCCAAGATTCAAAATTTACAAAAGAGATGTTGGACCGAATTCAGATCAAGCTCACTCCTTCAGAGGCACTGGTCCACATTCCTCTTCTTCAGAAATGTCTGAAGTAGCAAACCACACCGAAAAGGAAGAAGATACGCAATCATCCAGCACATGTCTCCCAAGAAGAAAAAAAGACAGGAGAGCACCTTTAGTCAGTTGTCAGATTTCAAATCACAAGTTCAAGCACTCCTTATTAGATATCGGGTCATCAGTGAATATTTTATCCTTCCATCTTATCAAGACTCTTCATTTAGGACCTCTCAAGTGAGCCAGAATTATTCTCCAGTTTCAAGACCGATCGATCAAGAGGTCGAAGGATATATTTAAGGATGTTGTCATGATGGTACAATTCATAAAATTCACTGTGGGATTTATTCTCTTAAACTCTGATTCCTCGTTACCATCACGGGATGCTGCCATCATTCTTGATCAACCTTTTTGCATTCTTCCAAAGCTGAAATTGATTATGGGATAGACATTGTCACGTTCCCTTCTAGCAGCACAGTGTCGAGCTCCAAGCCAACAGAGACTTTGTCGGCAGACGAATATGCTTCTGGACCATCAGAGACAAAGAAATACGGGATCACTGTTGAAATACAACACGATCATATCCCTTATGATTATACAGAGACCCAAGATTTTCTCCCCAGAGAGGAAAACTTGGAGAACATAGATTTTGGTGATCCGAGTATACATGTTTGGAGAGCTGCTGACGAGATCTGTAGTACATATATCAAGTCAAACCTGCATATGGCACGTACTTCAAAGGCTGAACTTGTTTTAGTTATAAATCCTTTATTCGAGCCTTCTGGTTTTGAGACAATTGAGCTCTCTTTTCACGCAGATTCGAACAATGGCTTAGTTGATGAGGAGATTGATAAGATCGCAATGGATTTTGACCTCTTTCTCACTTCTGCGCCAGACACAACACCGATGTCTCTTCAATCACACAGAGTTGAGCATACATTGTTAGAGGACGAGTCTTCGTCTTTTTATCTCAGTGCTAATGACTACAACGATTCAGAGACCATGGTGCAGCTCTCAGAGGTTAGTTCTGTCCATCTAGGTTGACATAGGTCAGAGATCCTCTGATTCAGATATAGATATCTCCAAGGGTGTCCCTGATGTTGACTTAACTTTGTAAATTCCATCACTCCTAGGTCGCACAAGAAGGCCACTCTTTGGCTTTCTTGAGCTTGTACAACTTGTTCACCTTGTACTTACATGTTTTCAATTTTATTCTTCCCTCCTTTTGTTTTCCTTACGCCTTTAGGATTCATCTAGAATTTTGATATACTCATTATGTACTTTACCCTAAGTATAGAGGATGTAGACACCGTGTTGTTCGTATCATTCTGTTCTATTACCCCTGTCGTTGCTTGTACTTAGGGTGTGCTTTACCCTAAGTAGGGAGTAATAACATTCATTATCGTCTTTTGATCATTTTCGATTTTTGTATCATTTGTTCTCCCTCTTGTCCCTCACCTTTTGATATTGTTCTCCATACATAGGGATATTTTACCCTAAATATAGGGGGACAAGCCGAGTCATTAACTGTACATTCTCTTAACCTCGATCATCTTCAGTTTTGAGTCTGCTATCCTTAAGATTACTTGATCTTAAGTATAGAGAGATGATTGACTTCTATTCATCTATTAGTTATTCTTTGAGTCATTGTAGTATAGAATTCCTTGCTCCAATCTGTACTGAGTCCAAGTTATATCTTACTTTGCCGCTTCTTTGGTCACTATGAGGACACCGTTCACGCTAAGTATAGGGGAGTGTCGTATATATATTCTATATATACTTTAATAGCCATAACTCGTACTTTATTGTATTTCTAATAATATGGCTCTATAAAAGTATGGGTATATATTTTGAGTTTGTAAAAGCCATAAGAAAACTATAAATATGATTTATAAAAAATATATATCTTAAAAAGTGCATATAAAAAATATTGTAAAATACTATGATAAAATCCTTAAAAAAGTGTAAATAATTTTTTTGTAAAATCTTGTATAAAAGACGTATAATCTTCTATATAAATATATATATATATAATCCTTTGTAAAATGTACATAATTCATGTAAAATTTGTGTAAATCGAATTAATCCACTAACTTTTACAAAAATATCCTAAAAATTGAAAAATTTTAAAATTTAATAAAGGTTTGCAAAATTCTTAAAAATTACTTAAAAAGTTTAAGCCAGAAAATCAACTTCATAAAAAAATAGTTGCATTCATTCGTATTTTTCGGAACAAGTCTAATTCTTGAACAGAATGGATCTAAGTCTGAGAAATGGAGCTTGATTTAGGCCTTAATCCACTTCATTCTAAAGGAACTTTATTAGGAACTAGAATTTAGATTCTTCAGGCCTTTTAGACTTAATTATTTGGGTTCCATGAGATCGTGTTCGGAATTCAACTTGAAAGTACATAAGTAGGACACCGGGGGTCATCCATTAACTCTTCTCCATTCGAACCAATTTTGAACTCATGCACTCCGCATTTAGCTCGACTTGCATGGGCTAAAAAGGACAATCCATTTCGGTGGTGCATTTCCATCATTGTCTAGTGATGCTGACGTCTAAAGACGGGAGAGATTGTGGTTGAAATAAAGCTTCGGATGGGGGAAGGATCTGCTGGCACATTTTTTCTAAGACCTCAAAAAATGGACGGAACAAAAAGATGCTATATATGTCGTCGTATAAAATGGTCAATCCAGTGCAACAATCATTTCTACCAAAAAGTAGCTAAATACACCAAATACAAATTCGACCACAATGGTCCAAGCTTCAGAAATCCTGCATTATCTTAGTGGAGACTTGGTTAAACTGGCCAGGCTTCACATGATATGTGATACACTGATCACACTCTAGTTCTCTTCACATTCTTCTTATTTTTCTCTATCATACCAAACTCGCTTTTAAACTTCATTTTATACTTAATACTATTTATTAAAAATATCATAAAATTATTAGAATAAAATGGGCGAGTTTTAACATTTGGGCCCCCTTATGTATATGTACTATTGGTGAAACTTCCTGTATTTTTAATTAATTAACCATTAATACAATTAACTTAATTTCTTTTCTAAAATTTTTCTAAGAATGTATATAAAAATATAATTTGAGTCAAAATGGCATAAACTCGAAGCCATGCTACCATTACCTAAATTTTTCAACCTCATAACTTGATCGTACGGTATCTGAATTAGGAAAACTCAGTCTTAAAATTCATATTATTTAAGTATCTACAAATGATACTGATTTCACTTAAATCGGAGTTAATATGCAAAATGTGGATTTCGGGATTGTATTGGTATATTGTATAAGATACCGTAATTTATATTATTATTTAATATATTAATACTCTAATCTTAAATTAAAATAAATAGAAATCTTTTAATTTATTCATTAGCTTATCAATTTATTTACTTATTAATTATTTATTTATGAAAAATATTTAATTATATACTTAATTATTTAATAACTTATTTAATTAATTAATTCCTTAATTAAGTACGTAATTATATATTTAATTATACCTTAAATAACTTCATTAGTTATTAAGTATTTAGTTATCCATTCAATTAACAATTAATTACTAATTAACCAATAATTAATTAATTTAATTATTTATTTCTTCTTTTATTCTTTTTCTCTCTTTTCCCTTTTTCCTTCCTCCTCCTCCTTGATGTCTTCCTCTGCACTTGATGTTATCGCCTCTCTCCCCTTCTCCTCCTCCTTCCTCCGCTAACGGTACGACCTTTAGGCCAGTGGGCTAACAACCCCCGCGATGTTGCCACCACCTCGTTGGTGATGACACCCGGTTCCTTGCCCTCCAAGTTTTCCCCCTATTTATAGGTCCGCAAACCCCATCAAAAGCTTCCATCCGCCATTCCCTTTTCTCCACAACTCCAGTAATGAGAGGACTTGAGACAGAGGTCATCTCTACCGTGCATCGAGCACTTGTAAGGAGCGACACGATCATCGACTCGCCGACATGAGCTTCTTTATCGCGACAATCCTCCACACATGCTGCCACATTCCAAGAAATAACCCCTCAGAGCTCTGATGAGCTCTGATCCACATGCAACCATCCACAACGTCACCTGCTTGTATCTAGGTTAGCATTTGATTCTCTTCTGATTCCTCATCTTCTCTTTCCGATTTTCTCCTCAATCCCTCTCGTATTCTTTTTATTCTGATTTTTGAAATTAAACCAACTCCTTTTGTCCAATCATCGCATCACCTTCTTAACACCACATTCTATGATGATTTCTGTTTGTATCCTACATGAACCATCTTCATTTATCACCACATTTCAACTATACCCGCTTTACCATCTTCATTCACCCATGAAAACCTCAGATACAAACAAGATCTGAGATATAATCCCTCTTCATCATCTCGTTGGGATTGCTTACCGCTCACCTCCTTCTATTCTAATTTTGGACAGAGATTTCGATCTCGGGTCATGTGATGTAATTGCAGTGTAGGTTCTCCATTAGAGCTTAACATCGAAGCACCTGGAACAACTGCCTAGAACCTCCAGATCTTAAATGTCTGGAGCAGTACAAACGCAGGGAAGTCGAACGTTGTTGATAACCTGGAGATCAATCTACATCATCTTCTGGCTTGATAACCATATTTTGGATATATTCATATATGAGATCAGTCGCTGAAGAGAGAGATGCCCGATCGCATCACTTAGAGCATCTTAGCTCCAAGCAAAAAGGGGAAAAGAAAGGATCTGCACAGGAACCACACGATCAAAACAAGATAGACGGCTCGCATTAAGCCACACGTCGCCACCATCTTAAATACATTGCCCCACTGCTTAGGGCACGCACACACTTCGTGTGTGCATTGGAATATTTTGGCAATTTTGCAGTAAACCCCTTATGTTTTCTACTATCCACGAACATGTCTAGGAAGAGCAGCTGAGGCACGTGGATTCTGAACATTTTGCGAAATAAGTCCCAATTTTTCTTTATATTCCTTAGCATGTTTCGGGGTCTGAAGTTAACACGTGATCTAGATGTGCAACTATGGCAAATTGCACGCGAGCCTTTCCACTTCTGTAAACTTTTCATGCGCACCCTTGGTGATTTCTAAATTGACGAGCAGGTCCCTGACTAGCTTGCCTCACGTGCCATCGCACGTGCATCACTGTGGATTTTTGCGCCTGAGACCTTGTATTTCTGCATTTTTGCAACGTGCTCCCATACTTTCTAGAAAAGTACACTAATACCCCTAACTCTATATAAACCTATTTAGTTCTTTAGACCTTCCATAAAAAATAAAGTACAAAAATATAAAAATATAATAAAAATTCATATAAATATCTTGTAATATACTCTATACAATATATATAATATTTTGGAAAAATAAAATACTTTTAGTACTAAATAATTCAAAAGCTTTCTTAAAAAAATAACAAACTCTAAATCCATAAAAATATAAAAAAACTCTAAAAAATACTATAAAAATTACCTACAGTATATTTTACTGTATTATACATAATAAACTACAAAGGAAATAAAAAACAAATATTAAAACCAATAAAAAATACAAAATTCATTAAACATAGGAAGAATCATAACTAATTCAAGAAAAATGACAAAAATACACATAATATATTATTTAAAGATAATGTTATCCACTTTCTATTTAAAATAATAAAAACTTTTCGTATTTTTTAGCATTCTAAAAATCAAAAATAAAAATCTGATTTCTATAAAAAAAATCCATTTTTTACCTTAAAAATTAACCAAAATCCATGAAAATCATTAAAACACTTAAAAATCCATGAAAAAAAGAAAATAAAAATAAAAATATAAATATAACAAACAAGATATTAAAAAACATTTTTAAAATAATAAAAAAATAAAAAATACTTGAAAATCATATAAAATTAGAAAAAAACTGAATAAAAATTCAGAAAATCCTTAAAAAAAGTTGAAATTAGGAAATCCATAAAACCTTAATTTTCAACCGTTTAACCCTAATTTCCAACAGTTTGCTTCCCTGAGTTTGGTACCCTTGTACTTTATCGCTATACATCAAAGTTTAAGAGTATAAATAACAACAATAAATTTTCTGCTAAATCCAACTATTTGATACGCTGCGATACACTGACCCTTTTAATCATTCAGATCATCTACAGTTTTCATTGTTTTCTACCTGCGAGTACCTGCAGGTACCCATGGAGATAAAGAGAGATACTTCCAGTGAAAGGTGACATGTATAAAAATGCAAACAATATTCAACTATGTATATTCGTATCTATATCATATTAATAATGATATTGTTGGGACATGAAAATTTAAATGGTATAAAATGCATTTAGATGGAGATATGTAAACATAAATAAATTAATGTGGATATATAAAACTATGTGGATAATGTAAACCATATGAATATATGAAATCAGAAGGAATGCAATCAGATAAGAATCCAATAATGATACATTCATGTACATCCTCATAATGAATCAAATACATATAAACGAGATGTAAATATACATAATCGGAGGACAACATGACAAACGATATATAAGTATATATTCCTATTCATAAATGGTTGTATTAATAATCATCACTTTTGATTATCAAGATATGTGTGTGTGCACACGATACAATTCGTATTCAATGTATTCATTATCATCATATTTGGATGTCATGATGTATGCATATCAATTTGGATCTTATCCGATTCATTATCATATATGTTAATCTAAATTTTAACATATATATATGTATGTATGTATGTATGTATGTATCAATTTCAAAATGGATACATATACGGATAAAAATTTCATAGTGTGAGCCCTCCTATACATATAAATTTAATATAATCTATACAATTTTGATTCTATTACTTTCTTAACTAATTTGCATCCATTTCATACTAACATCTATTTTTGATTACTTGGCAATACATTTTCTATGTTTACTGATACTTGTATCCACATCCATCTATCTATATTTTTAAAATAGATAAGAATAATGTAACATCTACCTTCGTATTTGTATCTATCCATTTACATCTCTATGAAATAATTCATGATGGAAGCTTCCAATCGGTACCTGCGGGTATCCGTAGGGTTTTTTATATGGGGCACAAGTCATGGCATAGCAGGTACCCGACCCATCATTTTTAAACATGTACTCAAGAATTTAGGATCAAAATGAAAAAAAAATCAAATTTAGTGCCCATTGATCCAGATATTTTTGAACGCCCCTAACCTTGTTATGAAGCAAAAAAGAACAACATGAATCACTAATTAAACAACCAAGAATATAGATATTCATGACTATTTACATCAGCTTCGTACAATTTTGAGTAACTTAAACTCGCTCTTGTTAATCTTTTTGATCAATTCAAAAATTATATACTCAATCAACATATAGCATGTGTTTGATTCGGGAATAAGCAGGAATAAGGGTGAGGAATAAGCTAGAATAAGTAACTATTCATGTTTGGCTGGAAGGATAGGAATAATGTGGAATAAGGGCATGTAAGGTGGAATAAGGACAAGAATGAGGGTGGAATATAGTGGAATGTGGGTAGAGAGAGATGCGTAGAGAGGAATAGTCATACAAGGAAGGAGAGGGGAGGGGAATAGAACCATTATCCTTGGGGCAACTCCCCAAACAAACACCCCTATAGGGTTTCTTTATGTTTCAACTTCTCGAACATGATATTGTTAGAGATACTCTAATGATCATTTTAATTTGAACAATGTAAGTGGGTGAAAGTCTCTTAGCTGAAGGTGATTAGGAGCATGACTAGACTTTGATCGATCTATTCGATTAGAGTTGGACCAAGATGTGTGAGTGGTGGAGAAGAATAGGTGAAATTGGTGATTGAATCAAGAAACATAGTAGAAGAGATCTCCTTCATCGCCTCTTCGATATCAGTAGGTTACCTTGTCTTATCCTTAGCTCTACCTCTTCATTCCTAGATTGGAATTATTTATCTGTACCCCATAAATTCTTTGTTACAATATTTAAACCACGATAAAAAAAGTTAATATAAAAAGTAGAATATATTTAAATAAAGTTAATAACACATAATCAATGTGACTTTACATCATATTTATCATTCTAACGCTCCTAACCATCCAAACATATATTGTTAATAGGAGGTTACTCCTACCCAACCCTATCACCAAAAAGGCAGTAAGATGGGAGAGGAAAATGAAGGATATGAGGAATCCTCAAGCACATCACGGAAGCGTGTTGATCGCATCTCATGCGATCGGGGCGACTAGTCGCACTAGTCGCTGGGTGCAGCGAACTTTAAATTTTTTTTATATCAAGAGATGAAACCACATGATCACAAGAACATTTCTTGGATCGTTTCATCAAACCACAAAGTATTAGAAATACCTCTTGATGCGTGGTTGTGATCACGAGATCTCTAAAGCAGGAGATCCTGCTGACTCAAGTCCGATCTACGAAGATGGCACTTGCGGGCGCGATGATGAGACACGTTCCTCCGGCAATCGTAGATGAAGATCCAAGCTTTGAATCTCTTGATTTCGTCCAACGAAATCCGATGATGGAGATCCACGAGCAATCGAAGCGACGTCACAACGGCGTAGAGATGATTGCTATTCCCTCAAAACACAAGATGGATGACCATCTTAGAGAGAGAGAGAGATGGCAAGAATGAGAGAGAGAGAGAGTAGGTGTGTAGAATGAATGTGTATCTCAAAGGTCTAGGGTTGACCTCTTTATATACTAGTTTGGGAGTCCATGGATCACAATCCATAACATACACAAAATCATTGGTTAGATTGATATGTGTATTAAATCAATGGCCATGATCATTGTTGTTTAAAAATAAAATTTTATTAATTTATATTAAATCAAATATATGTTGGATTATCAACAACATAATTTAATTCAATAAAATTAATAATCATAAGATAATAGGATAATACTTAAAAGTGGATAATTATCCACCAAAAAACATGGGGCGTCACCCATGAACTGGCCATGGGTGATGCCATCTCATTTGGTGGTTAATTATCTACCTTTTATTTTATCTAATTATCTCTTAATTATTTGCAACAACTTTTATTGCAAAAGTATCCACTAAATTAATTCCCAATTAAATATGAATATTTCAATCATGCCATTGAAAATATGTGAATCATATTCACAGCCCAAACTAAATTGTAAATTACATTTCCAATTAATTGCTTAATGTGAATCCAATTCACATTAACAACTAACAAATGCTATTTACAAGGTGCTCTCTCTCTAATATATTATAAATCATATTCATAATATATACTCAGATATTATGGACAACACTAACCACAATCTGCATTTCCTTGATAATTAAATCCCATTTAATTATCTTGGATAATCATTCTCATAATATGAATCCCATTCATATTATTCTTGATGATTAAATCTCATTTAATTATCACTATCTTGTTGCTTGGATACGGAGTTCATCAAAGGAATTATTCTTGAACCCCTTCAAGAATAATGTGCTTTCTCCGCAGATACTTGGAGATATGGACAGGGCGATTGTATTGTTCCACGTATAGTGACTTGGATGTTGAGATCTCATCTCAAATCCAGATCTTACGTATCTCCCACAGATGCTTGATTAAATCAAGACCACAAATGTAATCTTCTCATTGCATCTGAATCTCATTCAGACCAATGTCCAACACTTGGACCAAGATCAGATTGCTTCTCTACTGAGAGGAGCCACTAAAATCTAAACATGTTTCATCACTCCCTCGGAATGGAAGCGTCATGGTTATACAATTGTTTATGATCACATCACCCTCAGGTATTCTCAAAACATGTACATCCTGCATACTGGAAGACCTATGATCAACCTGAAGATGTACATCAATTTTACATTGTCTTCTTCAGGGTTTGATCACCAAGTTTCTCAATCTTGGTCATTGGGAATTGGTATCGATCATATGCTTCCCCAAAGCATATATCATACATTCAAATTCATGCCATGCTTCCAAAGCACGACGACCATGCATGGAATTTGATCGGTCCCAATATCTCATGAGTGAGCTCATGTCTTCCGGTTCATAAGTGAACCAGTATGATCCCTTTGAGAGATCGTATTACTCATATGCCCTTACATGCACACCAGCTCGCCGGTGAATAGACCTTGGTTAGATCATCAACCTATTGGTCTGCCAAATGTACACACTCAGACATATAGTAACACATTTGTCTCTGATCAGAGGATGCATGCCTATGCTGTGACCACATTCAACATAGGACTTAGGTTATCTCGATCTCGTTAATTCAATCCTTTGACCTAACTAATCTGACACCTCCGAATCACCATTCCTATGCAGAGGACCTACATTAAGAGGTCGGTCAGATATCAACCTATGTGAGAAAGGATTGTCATCTCCAACTCAGGCTGGAGATCATCTCTTAATAATCATTTGACGGTGCTTGATGACTCCTCTATCTAACTCTTTAGTTATTCATCCAAGCACCAGCCTCTATGATTCATTTAATGAATCAACAGCTATATGATCATCAAGATGGCCATGGTACATAACCCTACATGTACAGAGGGACCTTATAGTGCATTCATTACTTTAATTTCAGAAAGGGAGTGAAACATCAATAACTTTTATTGATAAACATATATATATATATGTATATTACAATAACATTTATTGTAAGAATGGTTCGCTTGGGGCTCACATGTCCAACAATCTCCCACTAGCCCTCAGAACCATTCAGGTACAATCCGTAAACCCATACTCATTACATGCTGGTCGAAATCCTTCTGTGTCAGAGGTTTGGTAAGAGGATCAGCAACGCTGTCGGTAGAGGCTACCTTGGTGATGATGATATCACCACGGTTTAGAATCTCCTGAATGATGTGATATTTCCTTTCCACATGCTTGCTCTTTTGATGCCATTTGGGTTCCTTTGCCTGGGCAATGGATCCCGTGTTATCGTAGAGTAACGGGATGGGAGTATCGGAGGAAACTATGCCAAGATCCAAGATGAACATGCGCAACCACACCGCCTCCTTTGCAGCATCCGATGCGACAATGTATTCGACTTCTGTTGTTGAATCCACCGTAGTGTCCTGCTTCTTGCTTCTCCATCTCACAGCACCACCGTTCAACATGAATACAAACCCTGATGTCGACTTTCGATCATCAATATCTGATTGGAAGTCTGAATCTGTATATCCCAAGACTTGGAGATCACCATCTCCATAGACGAAGATGTAATCTTAGATATTTGAATATGTTCTTTACTGCATTCCAGTGTTGCTCTCCATAGCAGGATTGGTAATGACTTACCACTCCCACTGCATGGCAGATGTCTGGCCTAGTACACATCATGTCATACATTAAGCTTCCTACAGTTGATGCATAGGGGCATCCAGCTATGACCTTCTTTTCCTCAACACTTTGAGGAGCCATCCCTTTAGACAGATGGATACCATGTCTTAAGGGGAGGAATCCTTTCTTAGAACTATTAATGCGGAATTGTTCAAGAATCTTCTTAATGTATTCATGTTGTGATAATCCCAATATCTTCTTTTCTCGGTTTCTGAACAACTTCAGGCCTAAGATGTAAGAGGCTTCTCCAAGATCTTTCATCTCGAAGTATGTGATAGACAAATCTTCACACTGGTCATCATTCCTGTATCATTCCCAATGATAAGGATATTATATATGTAAAGCACGATGAACAGAATGGCACTCCCACTAAGCTTCTTATACACACAAGGTTCATCAGGATTCTGCACAAAATCATAACTCCTTATGGTTTCGTCAAATCTTATGTTCCAGCTACGAGAAGTTTGTTTGAGCCCATAGATGGATCTATTTAGGTTGCATACTTTTCCATCCTCAACTATGAAGCCCTGGGGCTGCTCCATATAGATATCCTTCTCGAGGTATTCATTGAGGAAAGCTGTTTTGATGTCCATCTGCCAGATGTCGTAGTCAAGAGATGCAGCTATAGCCAGCATTGTCCTGATGGACTTAAGCATAGCCACATGAGAGAATGTCTCATCGTAGTCGATGCCTTCTCTCTGTGTGTAGCCCTTGGCCATGAGCCGTGCTTTGAAAGTCTCTACTTTCTCATCAGGTTCCCATTTTCTCTTGAAGATCCATTTACACCCAATGGGTTTTACCCCTTTAGGTGGATCCTCTAGGGTCCATACACCATTCTTATGCATGGAGTCAATTTCTAACTTCATTGCTAGCATCCATCTATCTCTCCTGACACATGGAATCCATACCTTTCAGGTGGTGCAACCACCCTCGAACTCCTTCGAAGAGGTATGGGTGTTTCATCTTTATTTATCTCTTCAGTTTCTGGTTCAGGAATCTCTGAATCCAAAGGGGATTCAATGAGTTCCTCTACTTCATTTCTGTCTTGACCTTTAAGGAAATCATCCTATAGAAATTTCACATCCCTAGAGACAAAAACCTTTTGGGTCTCAGGGTCATAAAGCTGGTATCCAATACCATTTTTAACATACCCAATGAAGTAGCACTCACAAGTGTGAGATTCTCGCTTACTTGCGTCCACGTTCTTCGCATGGACCAAGCAACCCCAAACCCTCAAGTGTTTAACACTAGTCTTGGTACCATACCAGAGCTCGTGAGGAGTCTTGGGTACAGTCTTGCTAGGAATCCTGTTTAGGATATATATTGCAGTCTCTACTGCATATCCCCGAAAACTAAGAGGTAAACGTGCTTTGCTCATCATTGAACAGACCATGTCCATGATGGTCATGTTGCGTCTTTCAGCAACACCATTAAGTTGGGGGGTTCCAGGGGGAGTGAGATTGGAGACAATTCCATTCTCTTAAGATATTCCTTGAATTCATCTGAGCGGTATTCACCACCTCGATTAGATCAAATCCGTTTAATCTTCCTATTAGTTTGGTTCTCAACCAAAGCCTTAAACTCTTTGAAATTTTCAAAGGTTTCAGATTTATGACGTAGTAGGAAGATAAACCCGTATTGCGAATGGTCATCGATGAACGTCAAATAATACCGATATCCATTTCGAGTCGCGATACTGAAGGGACCATATACATCCGTATGTATTATATAAAGAATACATTCGCATCTCGTAACCTTGTTACGGAAAGGCATCCTGGTCATTTTACCTCGAATGCAATATTGACAGGTAGGTAAAGATTAAGCCTGTAGAAAATCTAAAGGTCCATCCTTTATCAATCTATTGATCCTATCAATAGATAAATGGCCAAGCCTTTGATGCCAAATCATATTCGAATGATTTCCATTCTCCCTAGATCTTTTAGGATTTTTATTATAAGTGGTAGTGACATTCATGACACATTCATCAATGCACAATTCATAGAGTCCACCAGAAGTCAGAACACCTTCTGCAATAAATTTATCATAATGATTAATGACTAACTTATTATAGAACATGAAGGAATATCCATGTCTAACAAGTTTAGATATAGATATCAAGTTCCTCCTGACTTCAGGTAGATAAAGACACTCTTAAGTACTAGGACTCGACCACTAGATAACGGCAGTCGACATGTCCCTATGGCGACTGCTGCAACACTTGCATCAGATCCCATCTGGATGACTATACCCTTGCTCCAGATTCCTAGTTTCCTGAAATAAGTACAACGAATTGCATACATGAATAAAAGCACCAGAATCTACAACCCAACTTCCTTCTCGTCCAACAAGAAAGCTAGTTTCAATGATGAAATAGATTTCATACCTGCTGGGGCTTTACCTTTGTCAGCCGACTTCAAGTATTCTGGGCAGTTACGCCGCCAGTGCCTCGGCTTCTTGCAGTGGTGACAGACATCGATCTTCTTCGATGTCATTAACGTGGAAGCACTAGAAGATGAACCAACTCCTTGATTCTTCTTCTTTCTCTTCTGGGCCGGACTCTTCCGAGAACCTTGCTTCCGACCGCGCTTTCCTCTTGCTTGTGCAACCATTGCACTAGCAGAGGGGTCGTCCTTCTTCATTACGTCTTCTACAGACTTCAATGCAGTTAACAACCCAGCATTAGAGAAATCACCTTTGCTCGTGTGATATGACACAACAAAGTTGTTGAAAGACTTGGGGAGTGGTAGGAGAATGAAATCAGCCTGCATATCAGAATCCATATAGGCTCCTAGGGTTTCCAATTAAGAGAGGTACACAAACACTTTGAGTACATGTTCTCTGACAGAGGTCCCTTCCTGCATCTTGCAGCGAATAAGCTCTTTCATCACATTGTAGCGCTATATGCGGTTTATGTCACCGAACATTTCCTTCAGATTCAGCATGATTTCTTGTAGATGGTTCATTTCCACATGCTGCTTCTGAAGTACATTGGACAATGACCCAAGAATATAACATCTTGCCAAGTTATGATCTTCATCATATTTCTCATTAAAAGATTTATCTTCTGCGGTCTTAGGGTTTCCTATCTTGTCCTTGGATAGCACATACAAAATGCGCTCCGCAGATAGGATAAGATCCAAATTTCGGATCCAATCCGAATAATTTGGTCCGGTTAACTGATTGACCTCCAGGAGCCTGCTCAGTGGGTTCATGGACTTCATTTTCTGAAATTAATAATGCACTATATTAGAACATATAAATAACTATATATTCATTTTTAAAATATTTGATTAAGGCATTTTTAATCAAATTTATCTTGCTATGTCAATTTTGAAAGATTATTCCCTTGTCGTCTTTCAAAGTAAGTGATATACTTACCGCTATATCTCAAGCAAGATCTGGGATCTCCTCTCTATCCTTATCACATCCCAATAATATGAGAACTTGTGACTCGAATAAAGAGAAGCGAGAACACATTCGCCTTGCAAGTCCAACTTGCATTTCCTAATTCGGTCTTTAACACCCGGGCCTGCCACCCCTAAGATGATGTTGACCCGTTGTTAATTGAACCAACCATCAACAGACTTAATACTCTTTATACGCAATCCAATATCGCCCCAATGATATGAGGACCCGACATTGGGGACACTACGTATACGGCCTTACTCTTTCGAGAAGCAAAGAACCCGATCCAAATAAATCATATATAGGATCTGACACTTAAGACAGGTGTCTCCTATATACAATATCTAGCGACGGAATCCTTTGCCTTTACAGGAGACCATGGATGTCACTTATGTGATCCTCCAGCTTATATTCAAATTGTAAAAATTAATTATCATGAATCATATTCACATAATTAATTCTTCTAAGGAAAATACGCATATATTCATAATAGAGTGTTTATTGGTTATAATTAATTTAATCACATTAAATTAATCATCAATCCAGTTATCGATCAACAAACTTCATTATTAGTTGAATAGTAGGTATAATCCCAAAGTACGTATTATTTGAATTTTAATAATTAGAAAAATACACTTTGACTTCTCCGGCATTATTGTGTCCCTACCCGTTGTCATGGTCAGTACCGACAAGAGTGGGACGGACCCCATCCGGTGCAACCCGCTACCCCAACGCTCCCTGACTAGTCACCATATCCACCTTAGGAAAGCATAATGCCAGATAGATCATTATGTACTTTGAGATGCTCATCGGTTTTTCAATCGAAATTATACCATATAATATTCATCAAAACCATTTTGATAATATTATAAGGAAATTTGCTAAATAAATCCTCAATCCTATTCAAGCAAGAGGGTTTTGCATGTAAAAGTTGTTCTACAACTATTGTAGGATAAACTAGGATTTTGCATGAAAACAATGTTTGTTGATGATCTCATATCAACCAATTATGATCAAGATCAACTATCTTAGCATCTTAGTTAGAGGAATGTCATTCAATGAAATAGTTATTTCTTTAAATGTTTCACAAATATTTATCAATAATCATTTCAGAAAATTAATAATTAATTTTCATCAATTTATTTGAATGACTATCCCATGGTTCATGATCAAAAAATGTCAATTTTCAGCAGTGACCCCTACTCACTAAAATCAACATATTTCGATCAAGTTAAATCCAAATTACACAAAATTAGTTTCCTAAGATTGATAATTTGATTTATGACAGAACCCAAGGTGCTATTTCACGCATTTCTAGGCGGATCAAAACAGTAATGAACTCATTAATCATGTTTAAATTCCTAGTTCTCGCAACAATAAATACATGTTTATTCGAAGGGCCATATCTTGAGCAAATGGAATCCAAATTTCATAAACTCAGATCCTATGGTTTTCTTATTTAATGGGGGAACAAAATCCAATTTAAAATTTCATGTTTAAACAATTTAAACAGTGCCGAAAAATTCAATTAAACAGAGATGCGATCACGAGATCTCTAAAGGAAGAGATCCTCCTGACTCAAGTCCGATCTACGAAGATGGCACTTGCGGGCACGATGATGAAACGCATTCCTCCCGCAATCCTCGATGAAGATCCAAGATTTGAATCTCCTGATTTAATCTGATGATGGAGATCCACGAGCAATCGAAGCGACAACACAACGACGTAGAGACGATTGTTATTCCCTCAAAACACAAGGTGGACGGCCACCTTAGAGAGAGAGATGGCGAGAATGAGAGAGAGAGATTAGGCATGTAGAATGAATGTGTATCTGAAAGAGCTAGGGTTGCCCTCTTTATATACTAGTTTGGGAGTCCATGGATCACAATCCATGGCATACACAAAATCAATGGTTAGATTGACATGTGTATTAAATCAATGGCCATGATTATTATTGTTTAAAAACAACAATTTATTAATTTATATTAAATAAAATATATGTTGGATTATCAACAACATAATTTAATTCAATAAAATTAATAATCATAAGATAATAGGATAATAATTAAAAGAGGATAATTATCCATCTAAAAACATGGGGCATCACCCATGAATTGGTCATGGGTGACACCACCTCATTGGGTGGTTAATTATTCACCTTTTATTTTATATAATTATCTCTTAATTATTTGCAAAACATTTATTGCAAAAATATCTACTAAATTAATTCCCAATTAAATAGTGAATATTTCAATCATACCATTGAAAATATGTGAATCATATTCGTAGCCCAAACTAATTGTAAATTACATTTCCAATTAATTGCTTAATGTGAATCCAATTCACATTAGCAATTACCAAATGCTATTTACAAAGGTGCTCTCTCTCTAATATATTATAAATCATATTTATAATATATATTCAGATATTATGGACATCACTATCCACAATCTGCATTTCCTTGATAAATAAATCCCATTTAATTATCTTGGATAATCATTCTCATAATATGAATCCCATTCATATTATTCTTGATAATTAAATCTCATTTAATTATCAAGATCTTATTTCTTGGATACAGAGTTCATCAAAGGAATTATTCTTGAACCCCTTCAAGAATAATATGCTTTCTTCGCAGATACTTGAAGATAAGGACATGGCGATTGCATTATTCCACGTATAGTGACTTGGATGTTGAGATCTCATCTCAAAACCAGATCTTACGTACCTCCTACAGATGCTTGATTAAATAAAGACCGCAAATCTAATCTTCTCATTGCATCTGAATCTTATTCAGACTAATGTCCAACACTTGGACCAAGATCAGATTGCTTCTCTACTGAGAGGAGCCACTAAAATCCAAACATGTTTCATCAATCCCTTGGAATGAAAGTGTCATGGTTATATAATCGTTTATGATTACATCACCCTCAGGTATTTCCAATACCTGTACATCCTACATACTGGAAAACATATGATCAACATGAAGATGTAGATCAATTTTACACTATCTTCTTCAGGGTTTGATCACCAAGTTTCTCAATCTTGGTCATTGGGAATTGGTATCGATCATATGCTTTCCCAAAGCATATATCATACCTTCAAATTCATGGCATGCTTCCAAAGCACGATGACCATGCATGGAATTTGATCGGTTCCAATACCTCATGAGTGAGCTCATGTCTTCCGGTTCATAAGTGTTCATGTATGATCCCTTTGAGAGATCGTATTATCATATGTCCTTACATGCACACCAGCTCGTCGGTATATAGACCTTAATTAGATCATCAACCTATTGGTCTGCCAAATGCACACACTCAGACATATAGTAACACATCTGTCTCTAGTCAGAGGATGTGTGCCTAGGTTGTGACAACATTCAACGCAAGACTTAGGTTATCTCGATCTCGTTATGTTAACCCTTTGACCTAACTAATCTGAAAACTCCGAATCACCATTCCCATGCAGAGGACTTGCATCAAGAGGTCGGTCAAATATCAGCCTATTTGAGAAAGGATTGCCATCTCCTACTCAGGTTGGAGATCATTTCTTAATAATCATTTGACGGTGCTTATGAGTCCTCTATCTAACTCTTTAGATATTCATCCAAACACCAGCCTCTATGATTCATTTAATGAATCAACAACTATATGATCATCAAGATGGCCATGATACATAATCCTAATTGTACAGAGGGACCTTATAGTGCATTCATTCATTTAGTTTCAGAAAGGGAGTGAAAACATCAATAACTTTTATTGATAAACATACATATATATATATATATATATATATGTGTGTGTGTGTGTGTGTGTGTGTGTGTGTATTACAATAACATTTATTGTAAGAATAGTTCGCCCGGAACTCACATGTCCAACAAGAAACTTAGAATATGGAGATAGACGTGATATAGGAAATCGAATGGATAAGATCAAAAATAGAGGAAAAACATAATTATAACTAGAAAAACAACATAAATTCTAAATTATTTAAATAAAAACAAAGACATAGACGAGGAATAAATGTAAAAAATGCTATAAAAATGAGGAACCAATGGAGTGGGTCGTGCTTATGCCCGAAGGTACGACACCTCTTGTGGTCGCCTCTATATGTGATGAATCAATGATTCATCTCCTTTATTCTTATATTTTTTCAAAAATACTGTTGAACAAGATTTTTCACAGGTCTAAAGTAATCCACACAAGGCGGGATCACAATGTCGCTGAGGCGACCCGCGAGAAATCCTAATTCAAACAACAATTAACCCACGACAAATATATCAAGCAATGAAAGTAAATGTGCGGAGTTAAAATTTATTATAACTCTACAACAAAGATGTGTATAGTGCAAGTATGTGTAGAGGTCGAACACAGGGAGCAGAAAGGCTAGATCGGGGCAAAATTGCACAAAAGTGTACTTGAGTGTGAATGTGATCAAGTGTCTATTATGTTATTTTTTTGTGGGTTTTTAATTTTATAATTTTTTTATTTAATTTTTAATTTTATATTTTTGTATTTTGATTTTTAATTTACTGATTTTTATTTTCTTTTTATATTTTATATTTTTTTATATTTTCTTTTTCAATATTGGAATATATGAACTATGTAATAAAAGAGACAAAGAGGTATTTATAAAAATAGATAAAAATATCCAAAAATTAGCAAATAAAGTCTTTTTGGTCTTTTTATACTTTTTACTATTTTTGTGATTTTTGGGAAATTTTTAGAATGTTTTTGGTATTTGTCAAAATAATGAAAATAGTGAAGAAAATACAAGGCTGAAACTAAAATGGAGAAATAAAATAGCAAACAGTAACAAAAATTCTCCAAATTAATTTTCACTCAAAGATAATAAAACAAAGAAAATCTAGGAGAAGAAAACACTATTTTTGAATTTTTTATGAATTTTATAAATTTTTATGAAAGTTTTTAGAGTTTTGCAATTTTTAGGAGTTTGGTTTTGTATTTTTTAATGATTTTTTGTCTGGAATTAAAACAAACTAAAAGACACAAAATATATTTTTTGGGGATTTTTCTGAGGAGTTTTTATATTTTTTATGGATTTTCTAAGTTAGACAATGCACAAAAATCATGTTTTTGATTTTTAATAAATACAAAAATAAAATAATTACGAAAAAATAAAAATATGGTGATGAAATATGATGCAACAGGAACTTAGTGCTATTTTTGTGGAATTTTTGGAATTGATATGATGTATGCATAAAATACAAGAAACAACAAGAAACTACACATTCACAGGGGCATTTATGTAATAGAATGAAAGTTTGAGGGCCTGCGTGTAAAAATACCAAAGATATATAACTGATATAGAACCTTTTGGGACCAAAAGGAAATACCAAAGACACGAGGGTGTCCCCGCAAAACTCCCAGCCTCACGTGCACAGGCACGCGCGCCTGGGAAGGGGCGACTTGCGATTATCAAAAACCTTGAGGGGACGAATGCAAAATTTCCAAAAGTTGTTGTACTGCAGTCTATTGTTTTAATACTAACGGCAAATGCTCAAAAACACAAGGGGGTCCCGTGCAAAAACGCCGGGGCCACGTGCGAAGCACGCGACCTGGCGGGGACAGAAACGCAAAACTTGAAAAGTGCGGGGCTGACTTGTAAATATTACAAAAAATTTACTGCTGCAGATAAATGATTTTAGACCTAATATAAAATACAAAAAGCGTTGGGTTAATCTCACAAAATACCCAGTAGAGGGCGCATCCAACGGCGGTGGAGATCTGACTTTGCCACGTGTCGCCACGAAATGCACCGATACCCTTTCGATTAATACGGCCAGGATTAGATCATGTCCGCCGATCCAACGGCTGAATGCAGCTGCAATCCAACGGCAGCTGGGAGCTTGGAAGAACACACTTGATCGGACGGCTTTGGGCTAAGGCGGAAGAACGAGGGGATGAACTCGCCCTGTGCGAGTTTGAATTCGTTGCAGAACGCTCCTCTGACCTCCTACGACGCCCAGATCAGCTCCGGAGGTTCCTGGAAGGGCTCCCGCTCCGCAGGTGGGCCAAAAATGGCTCGTCGAGCTTCAACGCGCCACTGCGAAGACCGAGAAGGAAATGGGTCCAGGTGTTGTTCTTCGTCAAAACCGACCTCCCAGAAGAGGTCCTTCACCTCCGGGCACCTGCAAGAAAGCGCAACTTCGACAGCATATAGGTGCCAGGAGGGTAAACGGCTGGGGTGTAATCGTAATGGTGGTCGGTGGTGATCAACGGAGCTCAAGAGCTCCGGCGACCCAATCGGTTGCGGAATGCGGGGCGACGGAATCGATTAATCGAAAATTAAAAACACACAACTATTCCTAGAACTAACAGCTACCTAAGCAAGGAAAAACAAGTAAGAAAGACGACCTCAAGTGGCTTTGAACCACGAGATGGAACCGCCGGGAGCGAAGCTCCGGCGATGGGCGGAACCGGCCCTCCGACGCCTTGCCTGGCCTCGCGCGACCGAGCTGGAGATCCCCCTGTCACAGGGATCGATCCGGAGCTCGCCAACCAAAACCAAACAGGAGTCAAATGGGGTTCAAAGGCTAAGGGAAGTGACGGGGTGGCTTTTGAAACAATGGCCGAGTGGGCACTTTCAACGAGGCGTATCTTGCGAATCACAGATCCATTCCACGAGGTTAAGGTTGGGCGTGTAAGATCACATGTTGAGGAAGAAAAGTCGTCAAGGGACCATCACGAAATAATGCAAGGAAGCGCCTCGAAAAAAATCGAGAAAAACGACAAAAACTCATTCTGACAGGCTTCAGACCTCGGTCAGAGAGTTGACCGAGGTCAACCAAGGGAGGGATCTGGTTGTTCCACGTGGACCAACCAGAAAAAACCTTGGAAAAAAGGTTTCTAAATTCAATTAAAAATAGGAAATGATTTTATTGATTTTTAATTATAAAATAAAAAATGTTTATTTTTTTATAAATTATTTTATTATGATTTTTAATTATTTTTATGATGTATATTTTTACAAGTTTGCATTTATGCCCTTTATAGTATATATATCTATATATTTAAGTATTCTATTTTTATTTAGGTATTTTTTTAATATTATTATTTTTATTTATGATTTTATAAAATTATAAAATACTTTTATCTACAAATATGTTTTTATTTTATTTTTCTGATTTATTTTGTATATTTAATAAAATACAAACATGTTTTGCATAGGGATATGTATAGGTAATGTATCTATGTATTTTATGTTTACGTATTTTATTTTTGTTTTTATTTAGGTTTTTATTCTTATTTTAATGTACATAATTATTATAAGTATTATTTACAACATTATAAAAATGTAAAATTATAAAAATAATAAATAAATAATAAATTGACTATTTTAATATGTACAAGTATACAATAGGGGTCCAAAACTCAACTTTCAAACCGTCGCTCCGCCAAATGCGAAACCACCACCATTGGATAGATTATTTTATTCTATATACAATTAAAGGTGAGTATGCTGCATTTGGAGTTTTTATTTGTGAGATACGGGTCTGGGAAGTTGGGGTTCTGGATTTTTATTCAGACCATAACTTTTTATCTGTACATTATTTTTCTGTGAAATCAATTTTGTATTTTTCTTTATTAAATTATCTACAACTTTCATGTACAAAGTTTCTTTATTTGATGCACAATAAGTGGAACCAAAAATAGGTCCCAAAAATGAATAAAGAATGAATAAAATAAAAGGAATTTTATTGGTATTTTTTCTGTATTTCTGACCTTATCTCCCCCTACTTTATTCCTTGTCGACCTATTCATCAAGATGCCTAGGTCTCGGGGTTTCGGGTCATAAAATATTTACAATATTTTATTCTTTTTCTTTTCTTTTCTTTATTCTATAATTTTGGCATTAAAAACCGTATTTTATACAGTATTTACACACCTATGCATGAATGCTACAATGCATGAATTAATGCTATTTACACGCATTTACTAGGGTTTTTAAGGCCAAAATGATAGAATAAAGATGATGAAACGTAGCTTCATCAAATACAGAATAAGGAGAAAAATAAAAATAAGAGAAAGAAGTATGTAAATTTGTACGTACTAATCCTAACCTAGAAACCAGATCAATATTGACCTGATCGATAAAATAAACAAGTAGGTGGAGATAAGGATTTTAGCTTATAAAAATATCAGAAAATACATATCACATGTTGTATATATACACATCATTCACCTTGTATATATTTTCATATATTCTATTTATCATTCATATCATTCCAAAACAATTTATCTTCCTTCAAATTGTTTATTTAATATATAGATAACAAGGGAATCAAAACTATCATAAAATAAACATTCAAAGCTAAGTATCTCTTCCGTATGAGTTCAAAATTGATCAAACTCACTTTCATTATATTTAGAATCAAATTATCTTTAAAATGAAAATAGTTTCATTAAAATCATAGTTAACATATAAAAATAGCTTTTTAGGGTATAATGATAACTTTATATATTCCATCCTTATTATCTTATTCTTCTTATTTTCTTCTTATTTATATTTTAATTATTTTTCTTATCTTTTATAAAAATTATATAAATTGTAAATAAAGCTATAAAACTTGAAAAAAATTAAAATAAATAAATCTATGTATAATGTATGTATAATATACTAATACATATATATTGTATATATATATGTATTTATTTATCTAGTTAATAAATATCACAAGATATAATAAAGGTGTATTTAAAATCATATAAATAAAACATAAAAAATAACATTTAGTACTAAAATTAAGAATAAAATGCTTATACTTATTACATAGGTATAATGTACCTTGTATAATGTACCTATATAGAGGATAAACCTAATTATTTAAGTAATTAAATTATAAAATAAAATAAAAAATATTTTAATCCTTAATTTATATATTAAATTAGAAATATATGATAAATAACTTATAAATATACTTAATAAATTAAAAACAATAAATTAATGTATATAAGTACCTTATACTTATAAATTAACCTTATTTATATTAATTACCTAAATAAATAATTTATTTATTTATTAAAATTCATAATTAAAATTATATATAACTTCTATTTATACGATTCATTTATCAACTTATTATTTAATATATAAGGTATTTATACATTTGTATACATATTGTTTTATCGACCTGTATACCGTATTTGCCACGTGTCAAGTTCCCATTGGTCAACTAGAAGAGGTTGATCATTCAACCCTCATGTTCTCCCCTTCTTCTCTTCTTCCTTCTTCCTCCATTCTCCTTCCTCTTCTTCCTCTGTCCGCCCTAACTACTCTAATGCTGAATCTCGGATTCATCACTCTAAATCTCATTAATTAAGCTCAAGTCCCTAAAAATCCACTGCATTTCTGCATTTATTTCGCTAAATTAGCATTCAGGCATGTTTTCATAAGAATTGCATTTTAGCGTTAATTTCTGCATAAAATAAGAAGCCAAAAATCCAAGCCCAAATTGACCTGTAAATAGCCTAACTTCCCCTATTTTTAACTCCTCCATGCTAACACCGCATGCCACAAAACCACCTCCATTGTGTACACATCACTAACAAGAATAAATAAAAAATAAAAAATAATAATTGACCCAGTTAAATGGATCAAAAACCCAAACCCTAGTTTCAGGATTTTCGAACTAAAAGCCCCATATCTTCCCCCATCCAGTGTCCGATTTGATCCAACTCACTTTTGAACTAATGGACATTCAATTACCTTCAAAACAAGACCAAGTTCAAGTGAATCGGAGCTCGTATGTGAAAGTTGGGTTTTGGGTCACTTTTGTACATTGTATTTTTCGCGGCTTTTGACCCTATATTTTATGTATATATTTTCTTAATTTATAAAAATCCAAACAAAATTAGATTAAGGTGTCTTTTATTCATCTTTGATTTTCCTAAATTTTTCCGATTTTTTATCTTGTTTAAAAATGACAAAAAAATTAGAAAACCAAAAATCAAGGTATTCTATGCACATGGGATACCCCAAAAATTCACTTTTTACATTTGATCGAATTTGGCTTTGATGTCTTCATAAAAGTTGTAGATCTCGTTTCGATCCGAGGTCATTTGATATTTCTTTTTGATTTTACAAAGGGTTTTATTTTCGAATTTTCTGGTGCTGACACGTCGCTGCCCCAGAGACTGCCACGTGTCAGCGTTTTTTGGACGTTTTATTATATTGTTTTTTATTAAAAAAATTAAAAAAATTAATTAATTAAAAAAATCCAACGCACGTGCGAGGCACGTGCCCCCAGGCACGTGCTCCGCACGTGCCGCATCCCTCTCTCCTTCACCTCCTGGCCACGTGGCACCGCCACGGCCGTTCGATCAGCGACCGATCGAACGGTCGCTGGCCTTCGTCTCCTCCCCAACAGACCCGCCTTCGGAAACTCCGCTGCCGCCTCCGCTACCTTCGCAACGGCCGCACCACCACGCTCTCCCCTTATCTCCGTTATCCCCGCGCCAACGAAACCCCCGACTTCGCCGCCCCGATATCCCCGCAACCACCAACCGCAGACCCCGCGCCAGCCGCCAACCCAATCACCTCCCTCGCCTATAAAAGAGCCTCACCGACCCCCAACCAAGATTATCCGCCGATCCTCGTCGAGTGTCCTTCTCCGGTGGTGACAGCCCGTGAGCAACCACCTCGTGCCGGCGTGATCCGAGGGGTTACCGCCCTCGACGCAGCATTCCCTCACCGTCGCTGCTCGCTTCGGCCACTCCCAACGCCGTCGAGCCCTCCTCAGGTTATCTCTCTCTCTCTTTATCTCACCGCCTCCGGAAATCTTTGCTCCGCCCGGAGCTTCGCTCCTTCCTCCACGCCTCCGCGCGAGGCTCCGACTTGAGCTTCTCCGCCCCAATCACCGTAATCCATCTCCTCCGACGCGCTGCACCTCCGCCTCGCCGCCATCGCGTCATCTTCTTCTCCGACTCCGCCACGCCCCGAGCAACCACCTCCGCCGACGATCCTCTGCTCCAACGACCGCCGGCCGTGTGTCGGCCCTTGGATCATCTTCGTCAACAACCGCTGCCATCGACAACTACAGCTTCTCCGCCTCGACTCCAGCTCCGCCGTATTCACAGCCACCACCGCCAGGAGCTCGGCTCTCCCCTCACTGCCATCGACAACCACCGCGGGCCAACGCTTCACCGGCTTCGCCTCCATCTACTTCGCCTACACCTCGCCTGGGCGCCTGCTCGACACCGGAGTCCCACCAGGCCGACCTCCTTCTCAGCCAGCGGCCGGGCGCTCGACCCGAGACCCCCGCGCATGTGCGTCCGGGGGTACGTCAGCAACCATCAGCATCCCCCAGGTCACGTGATTGGCACGTGACCCTGGGCATTTTACAGAGTCAACCCCAAAGCTTCTCCATATTGCGTGCAACCCCAGCCTCCAGAGATCACGTGCCCCGCACGTGATACTCTGACTATCTTGCAGAAAACCCCCTCCACTTCTGGTAATTAATTTTAGGTCCCCCTGCATTATTTTTATTTATTTATTCAGTTTGCATCTGTACCCCTGTCTTTGTCATCCATTATAGACCTCTACATTGCATCATTTTATTTATTTAAATATAGCATTTGGTTCATCTTTTAATTCTCTACATTTTGACATGTCATGGACATTTTTGTGATGACCGGTTAATTAATAATTAATTATTCTGTGGAAATTACCATATTTTGCCCAGTTTGTGCTCTCCAAATTTTATTTAATTAACCGTGACTCTAAAAATTCCCCAAAAATCATATATTGTAGAGATAATTTTGCTTGACATTGTGCTCAAAAATCTTTGCATTTGCATGCATAACTTGCTCTGTAAAAATCATTTTGCATATTTTATTGTTTAATTTTTAATAGTTATTAGACACCACATTTTCGAGATTTAGGATTTTTTGAGATCCGTCACCTAGTGATAGATCTTAGATAATTTAATTCTTGAAAATAAGTAGGTTTAATATTTATTATAATTAAAATTGAAAATCATTTTGTTTGCATTTAAAAATTCATAAAAAAAATATATTGCATCAGAAAATTCCAAAAAAAGTACAGTGCACTAATTTTGTCATAATTATCTTCTCGGCCAAGTTTCGTATTTTTCGGACATTGTTTGATCGAATTTTACATTTTAGTCCCTAAAGTAGGCCGGATTTGAATATTGCACCCTCTATTGCATTGAAAAATCCCAAAAAAAAAACGCCTTGAAAACCGAACTCAAAATTGGATAGACACAACTCTAGGTTGTTCCTTTGCCTCCTTGTGATCGACCTTGGGACTTGCCCAAGAAAAATAAACATAAAAACCACTTGATTAAATTTGATTAAAAATTGTGGTTATTTCTTGATTGTTTCCGATCACCGCCTACAACGAACGACATATTTATTTTTCACGCTTGAAGATAAAAACACATCCTTAACCCGGTGATTTTCGGGCTCGTCAGATGGCGCCGTTGCCGGGGAGGCAAACAGCTTAGTTTTGTGTTTTGAAAATTTTTCGCTCGGTTTTCCGCATTCGGGTAGTCTGACCCCCGAATTTTTCATTGTAAATCCCGTTTTATTTCCTGCATTTATTTTCAGCATTTATTCCTGATTATTTTTTGAGTCACTCTCTTACATTTTCTCTCTTATTTTTCTTGCGAGGTACCCGGCACACGTGGAGCGGTTTTTCAAGAAACAGACGCATCTTCACCGACATCCGAAGAAACCACAATAAAATTAAGATCGAGTCGAGTCGTGAGAGAGCGTAGAGTCTAGGTTTTAAATTTCTGCAAATTTTAATTTCTGCTCATTTATAGCGGTGTCCGTTTGGACTCTCGCGTGTGTACAAAGACTTTGAACTCTATTTGTGGTGTGTCGTGGCCTGTTTCACTCTCCGGAGAGGGTGGGGCCCGACTTGAGTGGCGATTAGGATAGACCTGCCCATACGGCTCTCAGAGCATTTTTTATTTTGATTGTGCTCGTAGGATCTTAAGCCACACTGCACTTTAACTGAGACGCACATTAGATCGTTCAACTTAGCCAAACTTAACTCAATTCTTCCCGCTAATAGAACTTTCTGCTTAGGTGCGGTTTTTATCGGCTTGCACGCATATAGAATAATTTTTAAATTCTGTCTAGCATCCCACATGAAGATTGCGAGGAGGTACTGTAAGTCTTCTAACTGAGCATTCATCATAGTTTTCCGCGTGCATCGGCTTTTCCCGACTTTCTCCCCCTTGTTTTATCACTTAAATCTAAAGGAAATTGGGACTGGACGGTAGACGTGTATTTGTGCTCATCTAAATTCTTCAAGTGATCACCTAATTAAAATTGGGACTGTTAAATATAGCCGGTCTTAAGAACCCATAAAATCAAGAATTTTTGCGGGGGAGAAACCCCGTCATTGTTTGGTTTGCTTGAGCGAGAGAGCGACCCGCACACTAGGATAGAGCCACACCTTAACTCTTTTCAGACTACTATCTCGGGATAGGCCAGTCTCCTCAGAGTATTGGGTTCCTAAACAGCTCGCTTTAAACGCTCTGATACATTGTATTATCACCAAATTCTAAAATTGACAAGATAATTGACCGAACCCTCACGGTCTTCACTTTGAGTTGAGTTGGTTAAACAACCTTTGTATTGTGTTTGGTTTGTGCGTAGAAAATAAGTCATCAGCGAATACTGCACATTCGTGCCTCCATCATAAACCGCAAACCTCTTGTTGACCTCGAGAATGGAAGATTGTGGTAATTCTTGTTCAAACTCCGTGAACCATTCGTTCTCTACCACAAACTCTCCAATCTCAAAAGACCAGAGAAACTCTTACTCTGGACCTGCTTGGCCTCCGGGAAACCATCCCCAAGAACTCTATTCCTACGATTCCTTCTTCTTCCTAGAAGGAGGACAGACCCAAACTGTCTCTCTATCACCAAAAATTGAGGACAACTATTACATCAATTCTTTTCAATCTATTAACTCGAACCTGTTATATTCTGAAGGTGAAGAAGAAGAGATGCCCCCCAAGATGGCTTCCAAAAAAGACCCTGAAGATGAAACAAATGATGACGCCATTCAAATGATCCTAGCAAGATTGGCTGCATCTGAGCAGCAACAACAATTACTAAGGACACAACTTGAGCAGTTGAATGCTGGGGAGGAAGTGCCAATGGAAGCCGCCTACAACCCTGGACAGTATCAAGTGTGGAACTATTTACAGCCACCCCAACCGGCGATCCACTATGAACTGAAGCCACATTTTGTCATCAATTACCCCAATTCCATGGTAATACGACTGAGGAGCCATATGAATTCTTGCGGGACCTGGAGTTGATATGTTCTAATCTGAGGCACCCACAAGTTAGCCAAGACTACATTCGTCTTACTGTACTACCTTTCGCCTTGAAAGGGAAGGCAGACTACTGGGTGAAGAACTTGGGGGTGACTGTGACTACTTATGAGAGGTTCAAAAACCTATTTTTGAAGAAATTCTACCCCTTGAGTCGGACAAATCAAATGAGGACCCGCATCACCAGTTTCTCTCAGATGCCCAATGAACCACTCTATGAGGCATGAGACCGGTTCAAAGATCTACTTTAGAAATGTCCTTGCCATGACTTGGACAATAACATCCTAGTCCAGTCTCTCTACTCTGGCCTAAATCACGAGACTCAAGGATTAGTTAGCGTTGCCTGCGGAGGGAATTATTCATCACGTGGGGCTGAGACCGTCTGGAAAATACTGGAGCAGATGGCAGAAACAAGCCGCTCTCAGCTTGCCAGTAGAGCTTACACTGATTCCCTCACCACCCTTCAAGCCAAAGGCGGAAAGCAGACGGTGGCTGAAATTGCGGAGGACTTGATTCCAAACATGCATTTCATAGCCGACAAAATAACAATAGTGGACAAGAGAGTGAGCGACATCGACAACCGGATCTCCCAGTTCCCAAAGCAGATGGAGGAGCTCACTACTAAGATGTCCAAGATGGGGGTACCTACTGCACCAACGGTCCCGGTCTACCATGTGCACCATGTCCAGTAGCATCTAGGACCAGAACATCAACAGTCATGGGTACAGGACCAATCTTATGCCCAAGCTTCTCAGCAACCACCCCCACCGGCCGAGACAATCCAAGAAGCCCCGCCCCTGACCTTCGAAATAAACGGCATTTGGTACACACAGGACACTACCCGACAGGGTAGTATGGGGGAACGCCAGCCTTATCAACGCTCCCCCACTTTCTATAATGCCGCATTCCCTCAGCCTCCTCAGTACCCTCAGAGCATTTTAACTTCCCAGCATCCGAAACAGCAGCAGCCCTACAATCGCCCGAACCAATCTCAGCAATACCGTCAGCAACACCAAGCTCCCAGACCTTCGACTCAATCATCCAATCCTCCGGAAGAACCTGTTGATATCCAAAGACAGATGCTGGAAGAACTTCGCAGCTTCCGAAGTGAGCTATATGATCTGCGGGTGGATGTTAATCGTCTATCCCGATGGAAGGATGAGCAGACTGTTCCCACTACAACCATTCCCGCCCAAGTTCAAGCGAACCCCAATAGCTTGAACCGATCTCAATCGTCTCAACACAATGGCCAGGTATACTATTCGGATTTTTCCACATCTGAACATGAGAACCTTTCATTTGACAATATCCATGCCATGTCACTCAGGAGCGGAAGGACCGTGGCCGTACCTGACCGAACTCGGGAATCGGTTCATGAAGACTCGGAGGATCAGCCGGAGGATGCTTCCGAGGAGGATGAAGAAAGATGCTTGAAGATCCCAACACCAGAGAAGGGGAAAGCATCTATGGAGTCTGCAGAGGACCTTGAACCTCTACTTACTGCAAAAATACCTTTGTCATCTTTTCAGCAACCTGACTTTGATTATTATTAAAAATCTGATGATTGTAATAAAAACTCCAAGTCTAATAAAGATGCTCGTATTTATGATTCTGATCTTCTATCCCCTATCTCAAATGCTTCCATTCCTTTCCCCCATGCCCTCAAAGGAAAACAAAAGAAAAATATTCAGGATGATCCAGTAATGGAAAAATTCTGCCAGCAAAACATCACAGTCAAAGTACCCTTTGACCAGTATGTGGCCAATAATCCTGCTTTTCAGAAATATTTAAAGGCAAAATGCACTCCCACTAGGACTCGTACAAAGAGAACAAGTTAATTTGTGGAAACGCATATCTTGACAGTTGCCACCACCATATGTATCAAGAACCAACACCTGCCAAGAAAGAAAAGGGATCTGGGCGCCCATTATGTGGAGAGTCGCATTGGCGGCATTGTGTTCACACGCACACTCCTCGACAATGGTTCTTCCATAAATCTTCTACCCTTAGCCCTATACTATAGATTGGAGTTAGGCCCTCTCAAGAAATCATCATCTCTACTCCAATTTGCTGATAAATCCACCAAAAGACCTAAGGGAGAAGTAAAGAATGTCATCATCATTATCGAGGGTACAAAATACAAAGTGGACTTCACTGTCCTTGATATGGAAACCCCGAACCATTGGAAGGAATCACAAATCATTCTTGGAAGACCATTCTTAAGAACCGCCAAGGCTGTATTTGATTACGGTTCTGGCATGATGAAATTCCGATCTCCAGGAGGGGAAGTAGACTTGGAGATGAAGCAGACAAAGTGGCAAAGACCAGACTCCGAGTCCACAACTGAAGAGGCCGAAACATCTGAATGCAATCTCCTCCGAACCACGGGGCCATGGGACCAACTTCCAGATATTCAGACTGAAAACACTTCCTCAGAAGAAGAAATGATGCACAATGCATTTTGCGAGATATTTCCAAACATCTCAAAACACACAGACTACTTCACCATTAATGACACAGAAAGCCTTTCGGATGTGTCAAGAAAAATCAATGACGAATCGGACGCGGCTCTGGCCGAATTACCATTCTACTCTAGCGATCCGACCCATCTGACTTCTGAATTGGTAGACAACATTTCACACAGTGACTCCCCACCAACCGACACTGAACCTGATATAAAGATAATTCAGCCAGACTTGATTGATGATTCTGAATTACCTGAGCTGAAACCATTACCCCCCACACTGAAGTATGCATTTCTCAGTGGGCCCAAAGAGAAATTTCCTGTGATCATTAGCTCATCCTTGACACTAGATCAGGAGTCTAGACTACTTGAAGTCCTTGAGCGAAATCAAAAAGCCATCGGTTGGACCGTGTCTGATCTCGTGGGAATAAACCCCGCTCTCTGCTCACACCAAATTTATGTTGAAGATAATGCAAGGCCTTCCCGTGAATTTCAAAGAAGATTAAACCCCAATCTTTGGGAAGTAGTGAAGAAAGAAACAGAAAAATGGTGCAAAGCAGGATTCATATACCCCATTTCTGACTCCAAGTGGGTGGCCCCCCTTCATGTCGTCCCGAAGAAGTCGGGAATCCAGATGGTCACCAACGAGGAGGGGGTAGAGATCGCGACCCGAGTACCCACATCGTGGCGTGTCTGTGTCGATTACAGGCGCCTGAATGCTGCAACCAAGAAAGATTACTTTCCACTGCCATTTATTGATCAAATCTTGGAGAGACTTGCAGGGAAAGCATTCTTCTGTTTTCTTGACGGGTACTCAGGCTACAATCAAGTAGCTATCGCTCCTGAGGATCAGGAAAAGACCACTTTCACATGTCCCTTCGGTACTTACGCATTCAAGCGCATGCCATTCGGGCTATGTAATGCCCCAGGCACATTTCAGCGGTGCATGATTGCCGTATTTGCCGAAATGGTTGGTGATTTCCTGGAGGTCTTCATGGATGACTTCTCGGTTCATGGTGATTCTTTTGATACATGTTTAGCACACTTGGACCGAGTCCTTCAGAGATGCAGGGAGGTTAATTTGGTACTCTCCTGGGAGAAAAGTCACTTTATGGTGACTGAGGGTATCGTGTTGGGGCATGTCATCTCCAAAAAGGGAATGGAGGTCGACCCTGCCAAGGTGGATGTGATCAAGAAACTTGAGCCACCAACCAACGTCAAGTCAGTGAGGTCTTTCTTAGGGCATGTTGGATTCTATCGAAGATTCATACCTGGTTTTTCAAAGATCGCCCGCCCACTGACTGAGCTCTTAGGCAAAGACACCAAGTTTATTGTAAATCACAAGTGTCTAGAGGCCTTCGAGCTTCTTAAAAAGAAAATTTTTGAATCGCCGATATTACAAGCGCCCGACTGGTCTCTTCCCTTCGAGATCATGACTGATGCATCGGATTTTGCTGTCGGAGCGGTACTTGGACAAAGAAAAGATGGAATTCCTTATGCGATTCACTACGCGAGCAAAGTGTTGGATCCTGCATAGAGAAATTACACAGTGACTGAAAAGGAGATGCTCGCAGTTGTTTGGGCCCTTGAAAAATTTAGATCATACATATTGGGCTCCAAGGTGACTATTTTCACAGATCACACGGCCATCAGATATCTCATGGACAAGAGAGACGCCAAGGCACGACTCTTGAGGTGGATCTTGCTAATCCAGGAATTTAATTTGGAGATAAAGGATAAACCTGGAATAAAGAATGTTGTTGCTGATCACCTTTCCCGAATAGAGCAAAACGACAATCCTGATACTGGACCAATCAAGGAGACTTTTCCAGACGAATCAGTTTGCGTCATTAATTCAACCCCGTGGTATTCCGACATAGTGAACTATCTTGTCTCCAAGAAAGTTCCCTTTGATTGGACCAAGAGAATGATTGATCGATTAAAGACAGATTCGAGAAAATACCATTGGGACGATCCTTTCCTTTTCTATGAGGGACCGGATTGTGTCTGGCGAAGATGTATTCCTCAAGAGGAATATCAAAGTGTCCTCACACATTGTCATTCTCTCAAGGCTGGAGGACATCATTCGGGAAAGAGAACCGTACACAAGGTACTCCAATGTGGATTTTACTGGCGGACCTTATTTCAGGATGCAAATGAATTTGTACGGTCATGCCCAATTTGTCAAAGAATGGGAGGGACTGTCGGTCATCGTGATGAAATTCCCATGCAACCAATGATTTTCTGTGATGTTTTCAATGCATGGCGGATTGATTTTATGGGTCCATTTCCCAATAGCAATGGATTTGAGTACATCTTGTTAGTGGTTGATTACTTGTCAAGATGGGTAGAGGCTATTCCAACCCGAATAGCAGATAGCAAAACCGTCTGTAAATTCATCAAGGACAATATCATTGCAAGATTCGGGATACCAAAAGTTTTGATTTCTGATGGAGGTAGCCACTTTGTGAACAAGGAGATGAGATCTTTGGCTAAGGAGTACAAATTTGAGCATAGAATAGCCAACCCATATCATCCTCAATCTAATGGCATGACCGAAGTTTCTAATAGAGAGGTGAAGGGTATTCTTCAGAAGTTGGTCCGTCCAGATAGGAAGAATTGGTCTAAGCTGTTGGACCAAGTTCTATGGGCCTATAGGACAGCCTATAAGACCACACTCGGTACTTCACCTTTTAGGATGATCTATGGCAAGCCATGCCATCTACCTGCAGAATTGATCCACAAATCTGAATGGGCAATCAAAAAGTTGAATTAGAGTTGTCACCTTGGGAAATTGTGTCGAGACCTAAATCTGAATGAGCTAATTGAAATCCGAAATCGGGCATATGACAACAGTGTGATTTATAAGGACAAGGTAAAGAGATGGCATGATAGACACATTCGAGACAAGACCTTTGTCCCTGGGCAGAAAGTTTGGTTGTTTAATGCTCGGTTAAAGATTTTCCGTGGGAAACTAAAATCAAAATGGTCGGGCCCTTACATTGTCATCAATGTGCATACCAATGGAAGCGTAGATATTGCCGAACTCAAGGAGGATGCACAACCTTTCTCAGTAAATGGTCAGTTGCTAAAGCCATATATTGAATCACCCAGAGAGCAGACAGTTCAAGTTGAGGCCATCTATTTCACACAGAACGAGAATATTGAAGACATATCAGATCAAACCCTCCCACACTCCCAACCACATCGCCCCCCTTGTACATCTTCTTCCTCTACTTAGGCCAAGGCCTAAGTATAGGGGGGGACCGATGCCATCTGTTTATACCATCCTTCTCATTCTTCCGACCGCTCCATTTCCACCCTTCTTCCATACTTAGGCTGTCCAGAGCCTAAGTATAGGGGGAACCGACACCCACCTGTATATACTCTCCTCATTCACATATCATGACCGCCTCTTTTCCGCTCTACTTCCTAACCCATTGTATATAAATTTTTAACCCTCTTACGCTTAGCCCGAGCTATGTCTTCATTACGCTTTTTGTGCTCTGAGGACACAACACTCGCTAAGTATAGGGGGGTCTGTATATATACTTTGTATATATTTTACCCATATCTCGTACTTTTGCGTAAGTCTATATGTATTTACGGGGTGGGTAGTAACTTCAAAAAAAAGGGAGCTTTTCTACTAACACTGACTTGCCCAAAATTTTTGAAAAAAATGGCTTCTTATTTCATCTTTGCACACACACACGTGCAAAAATAAACAACAAAAACAACAAAAAAAACAACAAAAAAATTCTGCATTTCACACACTTGCACTTCATCCAACATCACATGCATTTGCATTTGTGAAAAGTCATTGGGTTCTGAACCAAGTTGTGAGCCGAAACCGAGAGTGGTCTGAACTTGCCCTTAATCCACCTAATTTTCAGAGGAACTTCATCGAGAAATAGGATTTTAAGAGCTTCAGGTCTTTTTGACTTAATTCCTTAAGTTCCACATGACAATGTACAGCGTTTGACTCTTAGTGTCTAAATTGGTCTCTTCATTCGGGGAACAACTCTGGAATAGGGAATTAATTTGCACTCTCACACTATGCACTTAGCTCAACCCAGACGGGATGTTGGAAGACTATGTGAGTTTCTTTTCTGGTAGTGTGGAAATCTAAAGACTGGAGTTCGGGTTGAAATAAAGCTTCGAAAAAGGGATGGACGGCTGGGCACAATTTTTTCTAAGACCCCAAAAAATGTACGGAATAAAAAGATTCTATATCCTTAGGGGCACAACAAGATCCAAGCAGAACCACCAAAAATTCCAAAATATAAAGAAGCATTCTACCAAATAAAAATCCGACCAAAAAGGTCCAAGCTTCAAGAACCTGCAGATCTTGGTGGAGACTTGGCTACACTGGCCATCTTCACAAGGAGAGGTGACTACACTGGCCACCCCCTCTAGTTCTTTTCTCTTTCTTCTAGCTTCTCCCCCATTTCGATTGTGAACACAGCACGACAGACCTTAGAAGGAAATACCTGACTCCCCGAAGACGAGCTACTGGAAAGGAGAGGAGCATGGTAGTCCGACATTCTGGATGGGAAGAGCTAAAACCCTTCACATACAAGAGTCGGTTATTCAATGTTCATAGGGTATACTTTGGGAAGAGGATTGATCTAAGATGACTTTTGAGCCGAAACTGTAACAATGATGTGTAGAACTTGAGGGCTGTTGATTTTAAAATTCTAAGTCTCACAGAAGTTCCGCCACACTACTAATCCAAAGGTCGAGTTTAGTTTCATTCTCACCTTCAGCTCATGGTCTTGGTATGGAACCCAATCTCATTTCACTTCATGGCATGTCTTTTTGATGCTCAGGGACGAGCATGGTTTAAGTATAGGGGGATGATGAATCTCGGATTCATCACTCTAAATCTCATTAATTAAGCTCAAGTCCCTAAAAATCCACTGCATTTCTACATTTATTTCGCATAATTAGCATTCAGACATGTTTTCATAAGAGTTGCATTTTAGCGTTAATTTCTGCATAAAATAAGAAGCCAAAAATCCAAGCCCAAATTGACCTGTAAATAGCCTAACTACCCCTATTTTTAACTCCTCCATGCTAACACCGCATGCCACAAAACCACCCACTGTGTACACATCACTAACAAGAATAAATAAAAAATACAAAAAAGTAATTGACCCAGTTAAGTGGACCAAAAACCCAAACCCTAGTTTCAGGATTTTTGGACTAAAAGCCCATATCTTCCCCCATCCAGTGTCCGATTTGATCCTACTCACTTTTGAACTAATGCACATTCAATTACCTTCAAAACAAGACCAAGTTCAAGTGAATCGGAGCTCGTATGTGAAAGTTGGGTTTTGGGTCACTTTTGTACATTGTATTTTTCGTGGCTTTTGACCCTATATTTTATGTATATATTTTCTTAATTTATAAAAATCCAAAAAAATTAGATTAAGGTGTCTTTTATTCATCTTTGATTTTCCTATATTTTTCTGATTTTTTATCTTGTTTAAAAATGACAAAAAAATTAGAAAACCAAAAATCAAGGTATTCTATGCACATGGGATACCCCGAAAATTCACTTTCTACATTTGACCGAATTTGGCTTTGATGTCTTCATGAAAGTTGTAGATCTCGTCGAGACGAGCATTTTTTGTGAAGAAACTTTTTCGATCCGAGGTCATTTGATATTTCTTTTTGATTTTACAAAGGATTTTATTTTCGAATTTTCTGGTGCTGACACGTGGCAGCCCCAGAGGCCGCCACGTGTCAGCGTTTTTTGGACGTTTTATTATATTGTTTTTTATTAGGAAAAAATTAAAAAAATTAATTAATTAAAAAATCCAACGCACGTGCGAGGCACGTGCCCCCAGGCACGTGCTCCGCACGTGCCGCGTCCCTCTCTCCTTCACCTCCTGGCCACGTGGCAGCGCCACGGCCGTTCGATCAGTGACCGATCGAACGACCGCTGGCCTTCGTCTCCTCCCCAACAGACCCGCCTCCGGAAACTCCGCTGCCGCCTCCGCTACCTTTGCAACGGCCGCGCCACCACGCTCTCCCCTTATCTCCATTATCCCCGCGCCAACGAAACCCCCGACTTCGCCGCCCCGATATCCCCGCAACCACCAACCGCAGACCCCGCGCCAGCCGCCAACCCAATCACCTCCCTCGCCTATAAAAGAGCCTCGCCGACCCCCGACCAAGATTATCCGCCGATCCTCGTCGAGTGTCCTTCTCCGGTGGTGACAGCCCGTGAGCAACCACCTCGCGCCGGCGTGATCCGAGGGGTTACCGCCCTCGACGCAGCATTCCCTCGCCGTCGCTGCTCGCTCCGGCCACTCCCAACGCTGTCGAGCCCTCCTCAGGTTATCTCTCTCTCTCTCTCTCTATCTCACCGCCTCCGGAAATCTTTGCTCCTCCCGGAGCTTCGCTCCTTCCTCCACGCCTCCGCGCGAGGCTCCGACTTGAGCTTCTCCGCCCCAATCACCGTAATCCATCTCCTCCGACGCGCTGCACCTCCGCCTCACCGCCATCGCTTCATCTTCTTCTCCGACTCCGCCACGCCCCGAGCAACCACCTCCGCCGACGATCCTCTGCTCCAACGACCGCCGGCCGTGTGTCGGCCCTTGGATCATCTTCGTCAACAACCACTGCCATCGACAACTATAGCTTCTCCGCCTCGACTCCAGCTCCGCCGTATTCACAACCACCACCGTCAGGAGCTCGGCTCTCCCCTCACCGCCATCGACAACCACCGCGGGCCAACGCTTCACCGGCTTTGCCTCCATCTACTTCGCTTACACCTCGCCTGGGCGCCTGCTCGACACCAAAGTCCCACCAGGCCGACCTCCTTCTCAGCCAGCGGCCGGGCGCTCGACCCGAGACCCCCGCGCACGTGCGAGGCACGTGCGTCCGGGGGTACGTCAGGAACCATCAGCATCCCCCAGATCACGTGATTGGCACGTGACCCTGGGCATTTTACAGAGTCAACCCCAAAGCTTCTCCATATTGCATGCAACCCCAGCCTCCAGAGATCACGTGCCCCGCACGTGATACTCTGACTATCTTGCAGAAAACCCCCTCCACTTCTGGTAATTAATTTTAGGTCCCCCTGCGTTATTTTTATTTATTTATTCAGTTTGCATCTGTACCTCTGTCTTTGTCATCCATTATAGACCTCTACATTGCATCATTTTATTTATTTAAATATAGCATTTGGTTCATCTTTTAATTCTCTACATTTTGACATGTCATGGACATTTTTGTGATGACCGGTTGATTAATAATTAATTATTCTGTGGAAATTACCATATTTTGCCCAGTTTGTGCTCTCCAAATTTCATTTAATTAACCGTGACTCTAAAAAATTCCCAAAAATCATATATTGTAGAGATAATTTTGCTTGACATTGTGCCCAAAAATATTTGCATTTGCATGCATAACTTGCTCTGTAAAAATCATTTTGCATATTTCATTGTTTAATTTTTAATAGGTATTAGACATCACATTTTCGAGATTTAGGATTTTTCTGAGATCCGTCACCTAGTGATAGATCTTAGATAATTTTAATTCTTGAAAATAAGTAGGTTTAATATTTATTATAATTAAATATTGAAAATCATTTTGTTTGCATTTAAAAATTCATAAAAAAAATTATATTGCATCAGAAAATTCCAAAAAAAGTACAGTGCACTAATTTTGTCATAATTATCATCTCGGCCAAGTTTCGTATTTTTCGGACATTGTTTGATCGAATTTTACATTTTAGTCCCTAAAGTAGGCCGGATTTGCATATTGCACCCTCTATTGCATTGAAAAATCCCAAAAAAATCGCCTTGAAAACCGAACTCAAAATTGGATAGACACAACTCTAGGTTGTTCCTTTGCCTCCTTGTGATCGACCTTGGGACTTGCCCAAGTAAAATAAACATAAAAACCACTTGATTAAATTTGATTAAAAATTGTGGTTATTTCTTGACTGTTTCCGATCGCCGCCTACAACGAACGACATATTTATTTTTCATGCTCGAAGATAAAAACACATCCTTAACCCAGCGATTTTCGGGCTCGTCATCTAACAACCCTTCTACCTTCTTAATAACCTCCGGGACCACCTCGTTGTGCCCCCAAGCCTCCTCACCCCCTCGTTCTTCTTCTCCGACAACCTCCTCTTCTCCCTATATAAGGAATCCAACTCCTACCTAAGATCCCATCTTCCATTTTCTACATCACCCATTTCGTAAGCTCCGACACACACACACACACATATACAGAGAGAGAGAGGAGTGACAATCCCTGTCTCCGTCATCATCAAGAGAGAGAGAGACTGAGGAGAGATTCTAGTGAGATCTTGCTAGCATGACGTGTATCTCCACCATGACCATCCTCCTCCACCATCTCAAGTTGAGGAAACAATCCCTGGAGCTCTTCCAAGATCTATCATAGGCGGTCCCTCCGCCGAGCTCCGAATCCACAAGCTACTACATCTGCATTCATCTCAGGTATATCCCCCATCTCTTTTATCCTTTTTATCCTCAATCTCTTCCATTCTGATCACAATATCCCCCATCGTACCCGCGCACAGCCACAACACATTGTGGCCTCCTTCGCTCCCCACATACGAGAGGCGTGTGTCCTCTCTCCTCTCTCAAGCATCGTGGGAGACATCACCCCTTCTTTCTCTTCGTATGGAGTAAAGATTGGAAGCCACTCTGATCCTGTTCCTCTCTCCATCGTAAGGGAGGTGCCCTTCTCCCGTCGCTGCACACAGTAGGAGGTTCTAGCCTATTATTTCTGTAGTAGAGTGGTGTACTATGTAGATCATATCCATTATGCCCCACTGTCGTGTTATCCTTTTCTTCAGGCATAACATAGTTAGGGAAGGATTTTAATCTAGATATCGCGTAACCACGCACGCCACCAGTTTGACAGAATTCCCAATAGAAGAAAGCTCTTCCCCAAGGTCACCCTTGATGTGCACCATCTTTCGCTCTCATGTTCCTTAAGTCTGAAGTGTGTATGATCTAGGAGAAGGAGAAATTCCTAGGGGTGTAGGGTGTAATTCTTTTACCTAGACGCCAACTATCTTCTTTATTCCCATTTGAGAAAGTGATCTTATTGTGTTCATTCCGGAATTTTCATTGTTTCCCCGATGGTATAGAGGGCACAAATGGCTTTTCACATTTGATTTCTCATCCTAAAAGAATGCATCTCTCTAGTGAAGAACATTGTACCTTATTGTAGGGAGGTCTTCAAAAATACCATGACTTATTTCTTATTGTGGATGAGACCTTGAGGGTTCTTGATCATTGATTTTGTGGGAAGTGCATGAAGATACAAGCAAGGAGTCGTGCATGCCATCACAATGATGGTACCACACGGGTCACTAACGAAACTTGAAAGATTGAAAGTTGCCTTGTTGGCATCCTTAAGCCTCTCCAAAAGAGTATTGAAATATCTACTAATATTGAGGGACTGGTCTTTGATGTCAGGCTTCTTGATTGGGTCTTTAGAGCACCTATCTTGACAGTGAAGAGCATTCCTCTTAGATGTCGGGTTGCCTTTTGCCAAATTTGAAGACATCCCTTTATAAAGTGATTGCTGAACCAGGATCTTTTTCTACGTGGGTAATGTTGTTATTTCTTCCACGTTGTACTTTGCAGGTGTTACGTCTTCAAAATAGACATAATTGTAAGTATGGTAATAGAAAATCTATAAAATAACGTCTTATCCTTATCTCAATTTCTACTTGGGGAGAAGTCGATGGTATTACTAAGCTAGTGGACCATGTGTTAAATGCTCCCGTGCTTGAGGTTATGGACCATAATGGTGGCTTCTGTAAGGAGGGAGATAAAAAATTAAATCCCAACATCCGATAATGCCTTCGCAAGGTTACAGATGGTCATTTTACAACAACGGTAAAAGTTTTGCCTTCCTTCGGTGTGGCACCTTTCAATGGAGATACAATTAGGAATTTGGAGGTGAAGCACCCTTACAATCCACCTCCGTCCCTACTAGATTATCCCCTTTCTGAAGCTCCTCTTATTATAGAAGTTGAAACCGTTCTTAGGTGTATCAAGTCTCTCTCTAAAGGGACTTCCTGCAGAAGAGATGATTTAATTGTCTAACACATGCTTGATGCTATGTGTGGAGAGGGGTCTATCGTGGTTATTGACCTTTTACATGCCATCACACTTGCGGTTAATTTATGGTTTGGAGGGAGATGTCCCTTGTGTGCTTGTTAGAATTTATAACATCTGCACCATTGCTTACACCAGACAACAACATTCGTCCTATTGCAGTAGGTACTATTTGGAGGTAATTAGTGTCTAAAGTACTATGGAGAGAGTAAGAAAAGATAAGACCAAATATCTGAATGACTTCCAGTCTGGAGTGGTGATTTCTGGTGGAGTTGAGGCTATTCTACACAGTGTCAACTAATTGTTGAACGCTCATCATAGCGATGGTTCTCTTTCCATGCTCACAGTGGATTTTTCTAATGCCTTCAATATGGTTGATAGGTCTGCTTTATTATCTTAGGTGAGAGAGAAATGTCCATTTATCTCTTTGTGGTGGAGTTCTTATATGGTTAATTAGCAAGGTTATACCTTCGAGAGAAGCATATATGGTCATCTGCTGGACTGTAATAAGACGACCCTCTAGGACCGCTCCCTTTTTCTCCCGTTCTACATCCACTTATCCATTATCTCAAGACAATAGCAAGCTACTTCTTCATACTTGGTATCTTGATGATGGTACTGTTATTGGGGACACAGATGAGGTGGCTAAGGTTCTGGGTAGCTTCCAGCAGTATAGGCTAGACTTGGGTCTAGTCTTAAATATTCATAAAACTGAACTCTTTTGACCTACATGTGATGATAGGAAAGTACCCAAAAGGATTGTTCCCAGCATGTATTGAGGGACCTTTATTAGGTGTGAAGTTTCTTGGTGTGGGGTTAGTATGGATAGAAATTTTATTGAAGGTCTGACCTTGAAGAGGATTGCTAAAGCTGTGAAGTTGGTGCATCTTCTTCCTCAGTTTGGTGATCCACAGAGTGAGCTTCTTTTACTCCATTTGTATCTGGATATAGCAAAATGTTAATTTGGCTTGAGGACTTGCCAACCTATGTACATGGAGGAGGCAATATTATTCAACAAAGGCTTATCAGAGTCTATTGAAAACTTTGTTGTTTGTGGAGGCTCTTCCAATGGAGGGTGGCTTCATTGCCCATTCGACTTCGAAGTTCGGGGATACTTTCAGCAGTTTATGCTTCATTGTATGCTTTTGTGGCTTCCAGGATGTAGTCTTGGGAGCTTCATGATCATATTTTGTGAGATAGCGAGATTTACAATATGGACTCTGTTTTTTGTTTTTCTTTTCATCGACTTCATGATACGATTCCCTCATTCAACCTCAATTGTTTCTTTAGAAAGGAAACCATCCCTTTAAAGACCCAAAATATTTTGATGAGTGTCTTTTTTAACAAATAATTGAGTACATGGAGGCGAAATTTGGCATGACTATTAGAAGAAGGCAATTTTTTGGTATCTTCAAGCTGACCATATTCAAGATTTTCCCCTTGCTATTTCTATTGACGGACTTAGTTTGCACATGTCAGCAGTGAAGTATTGTACTAACCTCAGATATCACTTCATGATTCCTTTATTTTGAACTGATCAGATATGCTCAGTTTGTCGTAAGGCATGCTTAGACACTTTTGGGGATCATGCCGTTCATTGCTGGAAGCTTTCGGGTTTTAAATACAGACACAATATTGTTAGACATGTTTTATTTGATGCACTCAGACGTGCATGTATTGCTGTTAAGAAAGAGGTGCCTGTAAAATTTTGTAACCGATCCTTAGGAGGGAAGATCTACACTTAAACATGCTGATATATTGATTTTTGGGTGGGTCGTAGGAAAACATACTTGTGTAGATTTGACAGGAGTTTCTCCGCTAGTGGAGTTGAAGAGCGAGACCTTCATAATGGGGTATGATGCCCTTAAAGATGCCTCAACAAAAGTGGTGAAGCACAAGAACGCGTGCATTGAAAATCAACACGCCTTCATCCTTTTTAGTGATTTCTTAGCACTAGAAGCTGTTGAGCTTTTGAAGAGGGGCCAAAAAATCTTTAGTAATGTTATAGTTCGTAGGTCTATGGTTGTAATATTTAGAAGGATTGATTTTGCAATTCAAAAAGAACTAGCAATGTAGCTTGTTGTCCGCTTATAGTTTAACATAAAAACAATATATTCTTTATGATCTTTATCCATTTTACTGTATATCGACTTCTAAATCATCTCCTGCCGCTCACCTCCATTTCTTCATGGTTCGTTCATCTCTTAACACCTCAGATCTGTTAGCTGGATCCCCTCCTCCATCGACGAGGATCAAGCTATCCATTTCCCCTGTGTGAACCTAACTTCCGACCGAAACGTGATCTCGAGTCGCATGTACATTTGCAGTACGCGAACAATCTGGATCGGAAGAAGGACCTACATGTGCAATCGAGCATATCCGAATCACCTGCCCATGAGAATCAAGCAATCTTGATATTCGTCTGAAATCAAAGCCTTCACATGAAGCTTAGCACCATAGCTCCGAAGCGAAAAAACCATTGATGTCTTTAGCTTCGAGGATCCGAACCATCGAGGAGTATATATACGATACACGAACCGCCTGTAGCCGAACTAGTACAACCGATTGAGACCCATGCACCTGGAAGCAATCGAGAATCGAACATTGCAGAGAGCATGACGAGCCGTAGCATCTGGTATCTAGAACCGGAGCATCGCCTAGAATCTATTAACACAGCCGACTGCTGCCGAGAACTACCAGCTAGAGACTCGAGAATCGCCGCCGCCTGAAAATGCCCTTATTTGGGGAAGAAGAGATCCAACCTCCAGGTCGCACGACAACCATTAATTGTGTAGAGATCCAACGCTCCCACTGAACAACCGCTAAGGCGCCCACGTGTTCTTCACGTGATCGGGAGATATTTTAAATGATTTTACAGTCCCCCCCTCCAAACCCTCCGTATCACGAACAGGTTCGTCTATAGGCGCGGCACGTGATCGAGCACGTGCTCACGTTCCTTTGTACGACATGTCCAGAACTTATCTAAATTCTTGAATTAGGTCCTGACCAGGTCATATCACATGCATCATCACGTAGTTGCTGATTTTTTTCATCATTCGGCTGGTTCTTTCTATAATTGTGCTGGTACAAGTAAGGATGAGCATTGGGTTGAGTCGGATCGGGCTCACCCTGATCCAGTTCGAGTTCGGTTCCAATTTTCGGGCTTGCGGGCGGGACCTAAGCCCATTGAATTTCAGAAATGGTAGCCCAAGCCCCGATCCACTGGTACATAGGTCGGTCGAGTCAGACCTACCCGATATATTAAAATAATATTTTAAATGTAAATACAATACACATTTAATATGCAAATATACATATTGAATATGTATTTCTACAAAATATGAACATAGTTGATGCCTAAATAATATAGAATAATTAAAATTTAAAAGGAACGATGCACTATATTATTAGAAATCAAAAATTAAATATGGAAAAAAATCACGAGCATATATAAGGGCCTACACTATGGCATATACGGGCCGGCCCGTGGGCTTCGGGTTCGAACCCAAGCTTGCTCGAACCCGGCTCGAAAACTAGATTGGGCCAAAAATCAACCCCAAACCCGCCCATTTATCGTTCGGGCTCGGATCGAGCTCGAACTTTGTCAGGCCGAGCATCAAGCTGGTCGGGCCGGCCCTACCCAATGCTCATCCCTAGGTACAAGCGCTGAAGCCCACGTGAGCAGTCACATAGGGTATTGTATTTTTGTGCATTTTACCCTCCTTTCTGTTGTTTCATGCGTACCCTCATACTTCATCTATATTACATATACGTCCCTTGCACAGTGTATTAAATAAATCCACCACACGACTCCCTATTAAATAATATAATCAGTACAAAAATCAGAAAAAAATATTATTAAATACCTAATACTATATTCCAAATAGTACTAAGTTAGTTTTGACAAATATAATCATTTTCTATTTTTCAAAAGTAAAAAAACAAAACATAAAATACTAAATACACACATCTAAATCTTCGCAAAAATTATATTACATCTATTCTACTGTATTCTAAACAATAATCAAAAAATAAACTAAAAATAAATATCTAAAACCTTTCAAAAATCAAATACATAATTTTTTTATAAAGTCTTAACTAATTCATAAAAAATCATAAAAATATATACAATACATCGTTTTAAAGGTATTTTAATATTCTACATTATAAACATAAAATCCAAAGATTTTTTTTTGAGGTCCAAAAAAAGGGGGGATACACTCAGTGGTATTCGGCCCAATTAATTAAAACTTAACAAAGTTAACAGGAAGTTTACAAGGTATCGCAGGGGATACCACACAGGAAGCTAAACCACCACCCAATCATCAACTAAACATGTACAGTGTAAAAGGACGTTTTCTTTGTAAAAGCGCTGCCCCGCGAAAATAGCTTCATTTCTGCCTAGAAAAATCGCCCACAAGCTTGCCAAGGGCCGTAGTAGCGCCCTCCACTCCCTATCTTTGTTCGCCACCAGCGAGTCATAGAAGGACGCCAAGTCCGAGGTGCACACCCAAGATTCAGCCACTTCCTCCCATACCCCTACGACCATCGGACATGCGAAGAAGAGATGCTCCATGGGTTCCACTGCACTGTTGCACAAAACACACCTATCAGAGAAATTGCCAAGCAGCCTCGCGCAACGATCCCTCGTCATCAACCTCTGTCTATGAAACAACCAAAGGAAGAAACCCACCCTTTCAGGTAGCCTCAACCCCCCAAAAAATCGCAATCACGCACAACCACCTCCGATCACGAAGGCAGGGGATTACAAACCGCCCCATACGCCTTCCTAGCTGAGAACGCCCCCCGCCAGGCCCACCGATCCCTCCCGTCCAACGAATGACCGACCTCCTTGACCACGTCCAAAAGATTGAGAAAATATTCGAGCCTTTAATCTGAGAAATTAACACGGAAAGGTGGAAATCACCCACCCTCCGACCAGCAGGAGGCGACGCAAGCATTTCTATCGGCTGCCAAAGCGAACAAGCGAGGGAATCATGCACACAGAGGTCCCCCCGTCCAAACATCTATCCAGAATCTGAAAGTTTGACCATCACCAAGCACTGGGACAAAGAGGGAAGAAAATTTAGAGAAAACTTCCTGCACCCCTTTCCAGAAAGGCATTTAAGCCCCCACCCGAACAACTGCTGACGGAAGTGCTCCGCTATTACCATGAATCTTCCGCAAGAGCTCACTACACAAATCTTCACTAGGACCCCAGATTTTGCTGGCCCACTTAAGGAAGGCCTCATTAACATGGTCCAGCCTCCGTATGCCCAAACCCCTATCGCTCTTCCACCTCATTAACTCATCCCAATCCACCAAGTGCATCCCCCCCACTGATGCCTCCCCATTCTTTCCCCACAAAAAACCTCCGCATAAGCTTCTCGAGGCAACTGTGAATCCCCACCGGCAACTGACGGTTAGATAATAAATACACCGGGATAGACGAAAGCACCACCTTGAGGAGGACGAGGTGCCCCCTTTCGAAAGCAAGGCGTATCTCCATCCGGCCAGCTTCTTCTCTACCTTCTCAACCACCTTGGACAAATCCCTCAGCCTAGCCCTGCCCGAGACCAGCGGCATCCCCAGATATTCAATAGGCTGGGAGCAAGGCTGCGAACCCAAAACCAAACTGCACGCGCCCACTTCCTCCGAAGTAAGACCAAAAGGTACCACTTTCGATTTAACGACATTTTTGTAAAGACCCGACATCTCACTGAACAAATCAAGTGTCGCTGACATGGCCGAGACCTCCGCAAGGCCCCCTTCAATGAAAAAGACAGTGTCATTAGCATATTGAAGTAAAGGTACGACCATACCACCACAAGAGAACCCCGCTGAAAGCCTGCAGTCCACAACACGGCAAGCCATCTGAGCAAGGACATCCGTGGCCACGACAAAAAGAAGAGGGGCAAGGGGGCAGCCCTGCTGGACCTCCCTTCTCGGCTGGAAAAAGCCCCCCCCCCTCCAGGAGGCCATTAACCATGATCGAGAACGAGGCCGTCGTGACGCACTGACGCATCCAAGAGATCCAGATCTCCGGGAAGCCCCTCCTCCGCAGAACCGACCAGATGAATCTTCAATCAAGGCAATCATACGCCTTCGCGAAGTCAACTTTCCACAGCACACCACGTCTCCCCTCCTTCACCCAATCCGCAATCATCTCCGAAGCAAGAGTGAGGCAATCCACAATCTGCCTTCCCTGAATAAAAGCTGATTGCAACGGCGAAATGATGGAGCCAAGAACCCGAGCAAGCCTTAAAGCAAACACCTTCGCCACGATTAGATACAGAGCATTTGAAACAGCAATGGGGAGGTACTCATCAATTCGCTTGGCAGAGGGGGACTTCGGAAGCAGCACAATGAGAGCCATATTAATCCGATCAAAACCCACATTTCCATCACAGAACTCGGTGATAACCTCCAACACCTCCCCGGCCACCAAATCCCAAAAGTCCTTGTAGAAAGCCACCAGAAAGCCGTCAGGGCCCGGAGACCCATCCGTGTTTAGATCCCACACGACCGCCTTCACCTCCTCAACAATACCGCCCTTGTCAGACCCTCACACAACGAAGGCGAGAGCGGTGAAGCTCCAATCCCCGTCCATCTCCAAACCTTCGGGATGCATCTCACCGAGAACTCCATGAAATGAGCTGCGATCGCTCTCTCCATCAGCTCGTCCCCCTCCACACAAACATCATTTATCGTGATCGAGTGCAAGGTGTTAGAGCGCCGCCTTCCGCTAGCAACTCGATGGAAAAATATCGTATTGGCATCCCCTTCCTTTAGCCAAGACACCCTCGACTCTGATGCCACTCCGTTACCCGCTTCAAATCCTCCGCTGCGATCTTCTTCTGTGCGAGTGATCGCGCAACCAACTCCTCTGGATGAAGCTCCCTATCACCCTCCAACACATCAAGGTTGCTGACCACCCCCTCCGCCTCCCTCCTGGCAGTAATCCTCGCTGCCCTCGACTCCCCCTTGAGCATAGACAGTCTCCTGCGTAAAGAGTCGAGCTTGCAAGCAAACCTCGACATCGCCGAGCCCTTCACCTGAGATTGGGACCATTGACCAGTCACCAGATCCCTGAAATTGTCCTCCAGCAACCAGCACTTCTCATATCTCAAAAATCCCCTCGACACGGACACATCACCAGAATCCCACAGAACAGGATTGTGATCAGACATGCTCCTAGGATTGGCAGGCACATTACAAAGAGGGAAACCTGCCAAAAGTTCCAACGACGCCAAGAATCTGTCAATACGGGAGTGGGAATTCGAATTTCTCCAAGTATAAGCGATATCCCCGTCCCAAATCCTCAAGAGCCAAACAGTCTACGACCTCCGCAAAATTCAACGAGCCCGGATCTTGACCACCCCTGGATCGCGGTCTATCCGACGAGCGAAGGGTAACATTGAAGTCACCTCCAACTAGCCACGGGATCCCCGCGATCCGTAGACCTGCCTCCCGCAGATCCTCCCAAAGCTCCTTCCTTTTAATAATGCAGTAGGGCCCGTAGATACAAGAAAAAGCAATCGTCAACGAAGAATCCACACGTACCAAAAGAGCGGAGATCGTATGCCTCCCTCTGAGGACCGAGTCGAATGTGAAAGCCGCAGATCTCCAAGCGATAAGCAAACCGCCCGCCATCCCCAATGCATCGAGAGTCCTGACCTCATCCAATCCCCCCGCACCAAATGACTTCTAAAGAATGTCATCCACCCCTTGAAGCTTTGTTTCTTGCAACATGATGACATCACACCCCCATTCAGTGAACCTCGACCCATGGTTATCCTCTTGTCCACCTCCGCCAACCCCTGCACATTCCAAGTAAGTACCTTCATAATGACCCTTCCAACTGTCCCCCAACACGGATCACACCAGCGACCACCGCAATATCATCCTTCAGAGAAGAGCACAATTGCGGCTCGATGACCATCGATCGCGCCCTGTTCCTCCTCCTGTACCTTTTATCAGACCTCTTCTCAGGCAACCCCTCAGCCGCTCCAGCACCTTCCACCTCAGCAGAGTCATAGATTGCCGAACTGAAAAACCATAAACATAGGTGGTGGAAGAAGGGCCCTCCAACGCGGTCACAACCGAGCTGTTGTGACCCCACCCCTCCGTGTCCGATGAGGACGAGGAGAAACCCTGCCCCAGCGACGTGCCATCCTCAAAACCCAACAGAGAGAGCCATGCCATCCAACCGATCGGAGAAGACCACAAAATAGGAGGATAAAAGAAACGGAGCAGGGTCCGAGTGCTCTCCCGCAAATGACCCGAAAGATAAACAACATCTAACTCCAGCAATCACCCGACCCGCATTAGGATCCGAATGCCGAGTCTGCAAGCCGGGACCCGGTGCCCGAGCCCAAAAGCGAAGGGGCACAGTGATCCATGGAGCCATTCTCGCCACGTCAGCAGACAAACCGTCATATGAAGAATCCATGCACAGCACCCGAGGGGAAGATCCGAAGGGACGTCCTAAATCATTTCCGTAGGACGACTCCCACGATGCGTTACCATGCAAGGTCACCTGTCGCACGGAAGACGAGGCGACGCCAATCTCCCTTTGATTCCAAGGTGAAGCGACCTCCGCCCTCCCCTGCACCTCCGACGGAGGCGACGGGTCAATGATCGTCAACTCCACCTGACACCGGAAGCGACCGATGCCAATAGCCTCGGAAAATACGCAGCCAACCACACCATCGAGAAAATTCTTATTGCACTCCATCAGGATCCGAGTGACATCATGCTTCGATCATGGTGCCAACCCATTATCGACGACCGCGAGCACCTCCCCCCACCTCCGGAGAGTCCGATTAAGGCAGTGGACCGATCTGGAAAGGAAAGGAGCTCCACAGACCTCTGCCACGCAAACCTCGACGCTAGAACAAGCCCTGTCCGCAAAGCGCATGTCCCTCCATATCAGATCATCCATCGCACCATTTCTAAGAAACCGATCCCGCTGAACAACTGACAGTCCTCGTGTACAACAACGATTAGTATCAATGGCGATACATCCCTCATAAACTGCAAGCCAAGGAATCCACGCAGATGGCTCCTCACCACGTCCACCGACAAGCATTTTCGTAAGGCGATCCCGATCACCAATTGGTTGTACACATCCCCCTTGCCAAACCTTCCATGCGGACCCGAAGGTAGAGCCGACCTCTCGAATACGATCACCGACGAGGTCGGAGTAGTCGCCACCCCTGGGTTATCGCCAGCGTCGGCAACCGAAGCAAAACACGGGGCACCTTCTACCACCTCTGCAAACGACCGCCCTCCTCGGTCGACAAAAGCCCTGCGCGCTGATGATCCCCTCTTTTTGTTCGCATCCCCACGTGCTGGAGCAGAAACCTTACCACATTCGAAGCAGAACCAACAGGAGGCCATACGGTGATCCAACCCCCCGCATGCAAAGCATCTCGGGCGAGCAATGCAAAATGACACCAAATGCCCCCGAAGCCCACACCGGAAGCACCTCCTCCCCAGCTTCCCGTGGGTCACTTGCACCCAACCTTCTCCATCCCCCTCAACATCCCCCACTGCCCCTTCCCCACCCTCCACGCCAACCACATCGATTCGCGGGCTCCCACCTCCCCAACGCGCCACCTCCTTCCCCTTACGAGATCCCCCACCTTTGATGCGGCTGCCACGAACTCCGCCTGCGAACCCACCAATGACAGCCCTCCACACCCGGCCACCCCAAGCACCGCAGCGCCCTCAGCAGCAGCCCCTCTCGCACTCCCTCTCGCATTCCCTCTCGCTCCCCCACGCTCTCCGCCCACGCTCCATACTTTGGTCATAGGTTTATCATTTTTCGCTTTTATCATATAAAAATCGAAAGATTACCTTACTATTTTTCGTTTTTAGTTCCAAAATACGTCACAGTTTTATATAAATGCATTATTTTCAATTCTAAAATACATTTCAAAAAATCCTAAAATTAGTGAAGTTAATAAATCTAAAAAATATTAAAATATAAAATCAAATATAAAATATAAGGCACATACTTGGAATCATGAACGTTGTTTGAAGCTTGTGCTACAAAGCCAATGCCTTGGATTATGCTCCCTTTCGAGATCAACAGCTCATCATTCCTCCTTAAGATGTGTTTGGTTGACGGTTACCTCGAGGTAATATGGGGAGGGTAACCCTTTTTTTTTGTTTTAGTGTTTGGGTAAACAATTTTGAGTTGCTCCTCATAAGAGAGAAAGCATTGATTTTGAGAGAACCCTCTCCCTAAAAAGGAAAGAGGGTGGGCAACCCCTGCCTAAGCATGCCGTCCCCGTTATGGCGTGTCACTAGGGATGCAAACGAACGAATACGAATGCGAATTTGGGTCATACCATAACCATATTCATTTTATATTACGAATACGAATACGAATACGAATGTTATACGAATGTAAAAAATCAAGATCCATATCCTCAAAATACGAATACGAATACGAATACGAATCTTTTACGAACGAATACGAATATCAAACGAATATTGCAATAAAAAATTATATATAAAAGCGTACCTCATTATTTGGCAATCACTTCCGCATTACTTCTAATAACATTAACCATATTCATTGAAGTACCTACAAATATTGATATTAAAAATCAAACAAGCATATTCCAATAACATTAACCATATTCATAAACAAAAACATTCCATACTCTAACTCTTTCTAATAACATAATCCATACATAAAACACATTACAAGAATATGAAATTTACCAATAATCGATCGCAAACGGAGGCACAGGAGCAGGGCCGCAGGGGCGGCGTTGGGCTGGGCGGAGGAGAAGGAGGGAGGCTGCGGGCCGCAGGGATGACGTCGGGCGGGCCGCAGGGGCTGGTCTGGCCAAAGGGGATGGAGGGGGGGTGCTGGGGCTGGTCTGGCCGGAGGGGATGGAGGAGGCCGCAGGGGGCGGAGGGGAAGGAGGGGGGCCGCAGGGGTGGGTCGGGCTGGCAGGGCGAAGGGGAAGGAGGGGGCCGCAGGGGCTGGTCGGAGGGGATGGAGGGGGGTCGCAGGGGCAGGAGCGCTGGAGGGGATGGAGGGGGGCCGCAGGGGGGCGGAGGGGAAGGAGGGGGGCCGCAGGGGTGGGTCGGGCTGGCTGGGCGAAGGGGAAGGAGGGGGCCGCAGGGGCTGGTCGGAGGGGATGGAGGGGGGTCACAGGGGCAGGAGCGCTGGAGGGGATGGAGGGGGGCCGCAGGGGGGCGCGCGAGCTCAAGGGGCGGAGGGGAAGGAGGGCGATGGCAGGGGGGCGGGGGGGCGGGTGGTGGTCCTGGTGGAGGAGGAAGGAGGGGGGCCGCAGGGGGGCGGCGCGGGCTGGAGGAGGAAGGAGGGGTGCCGCAGGGGGCCGGCGACTCTTGGGCGGATGGTGGAGGTCCGGAGGAGGGCGGCAGGAGCGCTGGAGGAGGACGGCTGGGGGCTTGCGGGCTCAAGGAAGAAGAGGTCGGGTGTCTCGGGTGGGAGTGGAGTGGGAAAATGCAAGAACCGAAAACCTTAAGTCAGCCATATGTTTTAAACAATTTAAATAAAATAATTTATTTATTAATGAATATTCATATTCATAATCGTGTTCGTTTTAACATTCGTATTCGTATTCATATTCGTATTCGTTAAGTTAGGGTTCGTATTCGTATTCGTATCCGCAAAAAATTCGTTTCCAATATTCGTATTCGTATTCGTATTCGCCTGTCTTAGGAAAACAAGATCCATAACCTCTTTAAAACGAATACGGATACGAACGAATACGAATATAACCGCATCCGTTTGCGTCCTTACGTGTCACCGTCGAACTTCTCTCTAAAATTTTGATTCAATGTGAAAGAAGAGTGGGCGAGTCTCCAGTTAACACGCTTCAAGTATTTACAGAGAGCAAACGACGGGGTGTAGATTGGACGACCTCTCACAACGTTGTTGAGTCGATAAATTAAGGCAAATGATGGTTTCAACGCACATCTACTTCGGTATGATCAGCCTATGTATCGATGTCACAGACGCCCATGTCCGATCATTCACCGCTTCTTGTATATATTTGAGCTTTTGTGTCCTCTCATTGGGTTCGGACTGGAGTTGGACGCCAGCATTAGTTATGTTTTTGCAGGCATGTTTTTTTACTGGAGAGAATTCATTTTTAATATGAAAAGAAATAGCACCTTGACTCCAATATACAAATTATTCATCATCACGATTGATTTCATGGAACAGGGATGTGCTAAAAAAATACTGCATGGGCACGAGGAACCTCGGATTCAAGCTATTTAAGCTGCTATCCGAGAGCCTGGGGCTGGAGACAGACCACATTGCCAAAGTAGTGGGAGGATCCGGGCAAAACCAGACCTTGACCATAAGTGTTTACCCGCCATGTCCACAGCCTGAGCTCGCCTATGGCCATCAGCCCCACACTGATGACAGTATCTGCACCATCCTCCTGCAAGATCAAGTGGGAGGGCTCCAGATCCTCCACGACGGCAAGTGGCTCCAGGTCCAGCCTCACCCTGGTGCCTTCATCGTAATCATCGGGGACCTGTTGCAGGTAATTAACTATTATAGAATGAACAGATTAATTAAGGGATCTTTGAGGGTTAATTTCGATTAAACTGACCCTCCTCCGAGGTAGAGAGATGAGGTAGGGGATCCACTGTTCTGGGTAGCCATTCAGCAGCTCTCTTTTATTTATTTATTTTGCAAATTCTAAATCCGAAATCCGACCTTATAAAGTAAATTTGAATCCGTGCACTTTTGTTCCTAATGCTTAGTAAGAAGGGTTTAAAAATCGGACCGGACAGTCCGGTTGGACCGGGAACCGGCTTCGACCCGGTCGGTTTGGCCGGATTTGTGTAATTAATTTCAAAAAAAATAAAAAAATAAAATAAAAAAATCGGGTCGGATCGGTGGTCAGACCGGGTCAACCCGGATGGTCGGGCCGGGTTGACCCGTATTGACCCAATTTTGATGGTTTGGTAAATTTTCAAAAAATAAAAGTTAAATAATGAAATAGTGGGATTTTTATCACTTGTGCCATTCTTAGCTTCTACGATATAAGTCATGTCCCTTTCTTTTTTGGAATATACGTTCAGCCAATACTTTTTATAGTAATTTTCTGGAAGCAACTATAAATAAATGATTACAATATTATATTTATATATAATTCTATAAAATGTGACCAACTTTTGTAGAGTTTTACTCGAAATAGACGATCGTGTTATTCTATTGAAAGATTGGACATTTTAATAATTGTTTCATTGATATATAAATACCTACTTATATATATGTTTCCGGTTTTATCGGTTCAAAAAATTGATTCGACCGGTCTAACCACTAAATTAAGCTCGGTCTAGTTTTTTTCGAGTTGATAGGAATGATAATGTTATGCTGACATCATCACCGGTCCGATCGGTTTGGACCGACTGTCTGACCCGGTTGGACCAAACCGAAGACAAACCGCTTCAATGTCCGATCCGATTTTGAAAACCTTGCTATTAAGTACAACATCTAAAAAGAAACTTAATTAATGATCACCGACAGTTGCTCAACTGTCATAAAATTTAGATTTTATTAAATTATGAATGCTTATCAACTTCTGATTGGTCAATGCATACGACTAATGATGACGATCAACAAAGATAACAAAGCAAAATAAAAAAATGCTATTCATGATTTCTTGACAAATTTTATCTTTCTTGTGTTTTTAAAGATAAACGAATCATATATTCATTACATCAGAAAACACGGCAACGAGTTGCCAATCACAGTTTTTTTTCTTTTTAAACCATCGTATTTGCGTTGCATATACGCTACATTGAATTGCACTCATTTCACCAGCCCACTTTGTCCAGATTTCACATTAAATTAATAAATTTTATCACCTGTACCTTTAACTTCTACCATATGAATTGTATCTCTTCCATTCTTGGAATATCAATTGTGCCCTTGGAGGCATATCTTATAACAAAAGGGTAAAACTACGAATTTTGTAAGAATACATGAGTACAACTGCTGTTCACAAATACATGTGTATACCTTAAATGTGAGTGACATAATGGGCATCGCATAAGTTAGCGGATCACGAAATCTTGGCCATCTTCTCTATCTAATGAATGAGGAGTCCGTTTTGAAGTCGTCCGCCCTGCACCCACCCCCCGAGTACGAGTATATGATTCTTATTGAATCATACAAAGGTAGATTGATAGAAATCTCTAGGAGACGAGAGTGATAAATACATATACACATCGGATTACAATTCAATTCATATCTTAAATCTACCCCGCCATCTCGTGTTAGACCTTAGATACTACAAAAGTACAAAAGTACACCGCACAACTCTTCAGTGAGATTACAAAATACATATTTTTCATTTTCGATCAATCAATTTTGTCCCGATACTAAAACTCAAGCGAACTACATTAGGAAGAAATGGTTTTTCAATGTGTTATGATCCAAAAGAATGTAGATATTATGTCTTTGTGAATGTCACATTTTTTGAATAGACTACTTTCTTTTCAGCATGTTATTGACATCCGCTTTGAGTTCCCTAGTTCGCTCCAAGTCTACCATAGGAGACTACTATAGAGTATGTCCCTTTGCATGTTCCCATCTTGCAGGATAGTGAGCCTTCTTCAAATGGCCCCTCACTGCAGACATGGATGTTCCTCTTCCTCTATAGAACTTTCTATTTCTCTATAAGAAAATTGCATTTTGCGACTATGAATGTGTCTGTAAAATAGATGCAACATAGTCTTATATGGTTGTAAACAACTTCTGCAATCATATGTAGTCTCAACATTCATAGTCACAATTTTTGTCACAAAGATGTAAACACCACGTTGTGGTTGTCGACATGGTTGTAAATGTAGTCCCTATTAGAACAAAACATCGTCGAAACATATAGAAGTGTGAGTTCTTAAATTGTGACATCACTAGAAGGAGGTGAACAGTGGTTCGGGGTAATTTATACTCTTTTCATGGAATTAACAAAAAGTACATAAAAGTGAGTGGACATAAGTGAAATTTTTCCAATTTAAATCTATCTAATAGAAACTTTAAGAATAGCACATAAGTCCTAGAAGGATTAAAATGTAAATAAGCAGAACTTGAATAAAATAAAGCAGATATAACGGGATATAAAATACAAATATGGAAAAATTAGAGAGATAATCAAATGTTTCTAAAATTTCATTTATGTCCAAAATAACTTGAAAAATAATGGAAATTAAAATATGCTAAAAGACCATTGGTCTCCAAGATGAAGGATTGGGGTTGTGCTTAAACCTCGCGATGGAGTACGCAACAAGGGCAGAGGTCCGTAAGTATGATGCTCGTGGCGTAGGAGTTTGGCGGAGGTGTGGCGGTGTTGGAGGGCAGAGGAGGAGAGGTCAGCAGAGTGATTTTAGAACACGAAACCCTTAGATGGGTTCCTTTCATCGATCAACCACCACTTAGGTCCTCGAGCTCGATGACAGAGGTGTGGTGGCGAGGAGGAGACAGAGGGACGACAAAGGAGGTGACGGTGCAGTGGAGCTAAAGGGGGAGGAGGGGACATGCCTCGATGATCTGTCCAATGGAGATGGTTGGAGCCGAAGCTCCATGGATGGGTTTTCCTCTTCATTGGCTGCCCCTCCCATATTTGTAGTCAGATTCAAAGGAGTGGAGGGCGCGCCGGTTGGTGGTTGACGAAGAAATGGAGGGGATGACACTGTTGGTGTTGAGGAAGAAGGAGTGACACTCCCTTCATGCTTTGCATGAGGAAGAAGAGGGATTGATGTCATGCTGGCGTCAGCATACTTTTTTTTTATTTTTTTGGAGATGTTGATGTCAGGATGAAGTCATTTAATTTGGTATGTAGTAACTTTTCTTTTCCGTTCTTTTTCTTTTGCAAATAAAATGAAAGAGTATTGGAGAGCCCCCTTGGCCCTCTTCTAAAGCAGACCTGAAAAATAAAAAAAGTTTTTTTAAGAAACTTTAATATGGGCTAGGGGCCCATATGTGTTGAAAATTTAACCAATAAAAATGTATTTTTTTTCTTTTTTTAGGTTTATTTTGTTAGGAATGCTATGCATTTTCTTCCGTGATTCAGAATGCAAAGAGCATGAAAATTATACATTAAATCAAGAAAAATGCAATGGATTGCTCATGATTTTTTTCTAAAAAAGTATTAAAAATGATAAATCATCGATTCATTAGTATGTGTATTGAAGTTTTGTTATTATGAATAATCTATATGTAAAGTTTATGGCTAAATTTTTTGTGATTAAATTTATGTAATTAATGACATCTACTCAATCATCTAACTTGAATTATTTTTCTTAGATATTTTTAACTCCACTTTGATATATAAATTCAATAGTAATATTATTTGAAGATATTTATTTATTTATAAGTTAAAAATTAGAAAATTGCAAAAAACTGCATATGCCACTGCATACTGCTTATTCAATATTCAATGGCCTGTCTGAACGCATACGCATACCGCTTCATGAACCTTGCCAAGTAGCCATATGCCAATGATGACTTATCATGACATTCACAATCTCTCTGACCTGTCATATCTCTAGAGAGTTGACATCCATGAAATAATGAGGTGAAAACTGATCTCAAAGGCTAAACTCATGATCAATGCAAGACCAAGTTTTTTCAGAGAGATACAAATCAAGGCACGGGGCATGGTAATAGAGAAGTACGCAAGAATGTGATGGATAAGAAAGCTAAGAGATAAATGGTTGAAAATCTCGTAGAAGACATGTATTAATTTGTGAGAATTAATTAATGTGTTGCTTCTTTATAGGTGGGAAAATCACAATTTATCAAAAAGACCGCTTAAATGATGTTAATCATTTGAATACAAGCGGTCGAATTTATTTTTACCCGGACAAGTCCAAGGTTGAACTTAGGGAGGCCACTATCCCCTTAGGATGATTTTCAAATAATTTAGCTTCCAGGTTTTCGAGGAGGATTTTTAGCAAAATTTTAAATGCAATTTATGAGTGAATTGCAAGTGCAAAATGACAATGTTAAGATCTAGCCTAAAATGAAAAGTCTTAATTAATGTGAAAATAGGCAGTCAAAAGGTTGTTTTTCCTAATTTATTAATGAATGAAAAATCTATAACACCTTTTTATATTTTTATGGTGTGAAATGCATGCACGGAAAATCAACACTATTGTGGGTTTTCATACAAATCTTCATGCAAATGAAAGGCATAAATTATGAAAAATTGATAACAAGTTAAAAATGATGAAACTAACCTACTCTATTTTTTTGGAATTTTTCGATGAAATTTGAAAGTTCTATGAATCAAATAATGCAGACTGTGTGATTTAAAGTAAATTAATTTAATAAATAGCAAATATAATTTTTTTCAATGAATAAAATTATCCTAGATGTGTCTAATACATAGGCACATAGAAAAAAATTCAAGTCCTAAAAATACTTATCTTTCAGTCAACTAAAATTAGATTGCTAAAATCACTAAACAATTTATTTCAACAAAATTATGCGTGCAAATTGAATGATTTTTGAGCCATTACTGAGGGAAATTTATATTTATTATGGTGATTTTTTTATAAATTTTTGGGGGCAATAATCGATTTCATATGAATTTCAGTGCTCACAATAGGTAAGAACTAATGAGGGTTAATGCTCCCCACGTAGGCCTACAAGCGTAGCCAGAGGGGGCTGAAGGGGGTCAATTTAGGCTCCTTCCCTGCCACTGCAGCTTCCGCGGGTACTACCCTTTGCCATTAGATCTCCAGATCCAATGGACATTGCTTCATCTTCCAACTCTATAACCACGTAATCCCAAAAAGTTCATGAAAATATACTCATTTCACCAAAAGATAGAGAATTAATTGAACAATGTTTTATAATTTTTAGAATAAAAAAACTAATGCCAAATAAGATTCCAAATGAGTGATGAACACAAACTTCTAATTGCAATTAAAATAAACAAAAGAAAAACAAAAGAAATAGCATATAACACATTTTTTAATTACCAATACCTACAATGTTTCTTGCACAAATTTCGCAATGTAACACGTACGTTGCATGTGCTCTCTAGTCGGTGGGGGTCTTCTTGTAATTTGTGGCAGCATAGATGATGTCTTCCAATACTCTAGAGTGGAGTCATGCATTTCCACATCTTTCTGGAGTTGGTGGTTGATATGCAAATCTTATGGAGTGTAGCGGTACTTGCGCAAAAGTCTCTTCCCCGTGTGCCATGCACGTGAGGAGTCTTGTACGGTGGGCAAGCTAGCTTGGGTACGTCCGATTGAATCCGATCAAATGAAGGTGGTACACCTGGAAGAGAAGATCTTGTTCTTTCCATAAATCATCACCAATTACTTCGATCAAGGGGCGACGATGCTTTGAGGTTCTCGGTGGAGGAACTTAGATCGAGCCTCCACGCATGATGATTGAAAAAGCAATTCTCCTTTGTTGAGACTCAATCGATGCTTGATGACAACTGGAAATGATAATCAGATGCTCGAATCTTGATTATCTCCAAGCGGACCTCTTTTAGGAAGATGCTGTTCGATTGGGTTTAGATCTTGTTGGTGTTCTGGGTGTCTTGAATGATCTCGATCGGATTCCTCCAGGTGCATTGCTTATATGGCATGTACCCACATGTGGCGATCGGGAGCTCGAGGATAGATGTGCCTCCACCTCGATGTTAGGAACAAATGAGGGGAAATGGATGGGGAAGGCTACATACAATGGTGGACTAGCCTTCAAGCTCCAGCCACCGTGCGCAGAAAAAGATGGTCATATACAAAGGAACATTCTAAGAAGCGATTGATGTCAGAATGATGATGAAATCGGTATAGATTATAAGTACAAATTGAGAGGAAATGGATGGATCGAGAAGATAATCATAAGATGAAGATGAGAAGGAGAAATAAAAGAGAAGAGGGGAGGAAGAAGAAGATGATGAAGAAGAAAACTTAGGAAAATGGGATAAGAAGAAGGATTACCTTGAAAGGGTCTCCTGATGAGGTTGGAACTGAGAGCTTGATGGATCTCTCCTCCTCCAGTTGTCGCCTCCAATAGTCTAGGTGAATGGATCTAAAAAGCTTGAGCATCACGGGAAAGAGATACGATAAGTTGGAAGACCCACCTTGGATCTCGCCAATTTGGAGCAACATGTCATTGTCACCTTTGAACTTAAGTCTTGTTGCTGTCATATGCGAGGAGGACTGAAGCCGGTGGTCCTCGTCTCCTTGGAATGGCGGATGATGATTGAAGTTGTTTGGCGATATCTCTTTAATGGTTGTTAGGGTTGGTCACGAAGGTCATGAGTTGTTTGAGCTTCGCATAGAAGATGGTAGTACGACCACGTGGGATGAGATGAGGAGGAGAGAGGGTGTCATGGAGAACGCAATGAAGGCGGGGGTGGAGGAATGGTAGGAAGAGGTCGAGAGCGTATGTTGTCGCCCAGAGAAGATGGAGGAGAGGGATGGCATCCTTGGACATTCGGTCGGGATCGAACCACAAATGATCCAAGTGGTAGGAATAATGATAAAAGGAAATAAAATAAATAAATAAAATAAATAAATAAAAATGAAAATATCTGCACTATTGGATGAAGCACCCTTCATCCAACGACCCAAGTGAAATGAGAATAAAAATTAAAAGAAAAATCGAAATAAAATAGAATATGATGTCAAATAAAAAGTGGTATTCATAAAATTTTTTCTTCTTTACGATAAATACAACTTTTGTGAGGGAACCAAAAGAAATCATTGTACAATGTGTATTTTCAGTTGTCTTCTATGCACATAGAATACAACATTTTTAGGTTTTACAATTTTTTTATTTTTAAAAAGATAAATTCAAAATAAAATCTAATAATACAAAACAAATATTTACACATTAATCTATTTTTTTGGTAATTTTAATAATTTAGGGAATAAAAAAATAAAATAAACGAGACTTATATACATACTATATATGCATGCTTAGAGTGATTTATTTAATTTAATTTTAATTTACTTTTAATTTGGATGTTTATACAATTTATTAAAACATAAATCAAAGAAATAAATGAAAAAGGAATCAATTAAAAAAAGCTATTTGTGTACATAATCTAATAGGGCCAAATTGGTCAATATATACTATGTACAATATGGTCTCAAAATCCAAGTATTACATATGAACTCTGATTCTTTTGAATTTGATCTTTTTTGTAGATAAGTGATTGTACATTAATTCAAAAGTGAATAGAAATTCATAGGATAATGTACGTGAGAGATATGAACTTTATAGTTTTTTGTCTTAAAACTAGGGCTTGAGTTTATTTGACAATCATATAAGCTAGTATTTTCTTTGATAATTTTTTTATTAAGGTTAGTATTATGTACACAACAAAGTTGATTTCATTTTATTTGAAGTTATTATAAAATAATTTAAAATAGGGAAAGTTATGAGAATATACTGGTATTTATTTACACAGAATTTGTAGCTTCTCATTTATGCAATTATCAATGCTAAAATATGTAAATTAATTACTCTTGCATGAATGCTATGAATGCAATTTATATGATTAAATTCAATTAATTTATTGGTAATGTAGCTTTATTTTTAGCTTTTAGAGTGATGAATCACAAATTCATCAATCCCCTCTACTTAAACCTTGCTCGTCCCTGAGCAACTAAAATGAATGCACAAGTGAATGAGATTGGGTTTCATACTAAGGTAATGAACAAAAGGTGAATGGATATTGACTCGACCTTTGAATTAATAATGTGATGAAACTCCTTATAAGAATTATGAATTTAAAACAATAATCTCTAAGTTGTACAAATTATCATACAAATCTGACTCAGAAGTATCTTCCCATCCAAGATGCTGAACTACCATGCAATCTCCTCGTTTTGTAACTCATCCTCCGGGAGTCAGGTATTTCCTTCTAAGTTCAGGCACATTCTAGTTCACAACGAATAAAGAAAGAGGTCTAGAAGAAGGGAAAAAGAACTTGAGGGTGACTAGTATAGTCACATCTTCTGTGATGCTTGTCCAACATAGACAAGTCTCCACCTAGATCTGTAGGCTATCTGGAACTTAGACCATTGGGGTCAAATAATATTGTTTTGGTACTATTTGTGGTTGCTCTGCATTGATCCTTTGTGCCCCGACGGATATAGAATCTTTTGTTCTGCCCATGTTTTGGGGTCTTACAAAAAATGTGCTAGCAGTCTATCCCTCATTCGAAGCTTTATTTCATCCCATTACTCGGGTCTTTAGATGTCTATGCTACTGAAGACAAAAACACACCATCTTCCAACACCTCTTCTGAGTTGAGCTAAGTGTGTGTAGAGTGCAGATTAGTTCCCTATCCAAGAGTCTACTAAGAATGAGGCGACCAAGTTACACAGTAAGAGTCAAAGTCTAGACATTTTCTTCTGAAACTTGAAAAATTAAGTCTATGACTTGAAGTTTCTAAAATTATACTTCTCAATGAAGTTCATCTGAAATTTAAGTGGATTAAGGTCTGGTCAAGTCCACTCATGGTTTTTACTCATGAGTCGGTTCAGAACCCACAACCTTTCTACTTTGTGCATATGCATAATATGCTAATGAAATGCCTAAATTCGATGAAAGAAGTGCAATTTTTTTATGCATAAATGAATGACAAGTATTTTTATTTAATAAATTTTTTGTTATACCCCTGACAACCCTCTAAATGCCCTACATTAATTGTCGATTTTATGGTATAGTATTCGAGCACTCTGGATTAATCAAAACAATCACTAATTAATTTATCGATTAATGAGAGCTGTCGAATTGTATTTTTTCATGAGCAAGCCCAAGGTCAAACTTAGGGTGGCCGCTGTCTCCTTAGCTCAATTTCTAGATGATTTAGAACTCAGGTTTTTGGAGGAATATCTTTTTTATATTTTTAAATGCAATTAGTAACTGGAAAATAATTTTGGCAAAGTTCAGGGAATACAATGTAATTTTCATTCAAACGATGTCCAAAACTTATGAGACTTCGCCAGAATGTTAAACATGATGAAATTAAGTGACTATATTTTTGGAATTTTCTGATGCAAGATTAATTAATTATGAATTAAATATACATGCAAGGTGATTTTCTGTAAAATATTTTTAATAAATAGCAAACCAAGTAATTTTCAGGAATTGAAACTAACCCAGATGTATCTAATGAGGATGTATCCTGAAAAATTGTAAACTCTAAAAATCATAGGTGTATGACCTATTAAAAATTAATTACTAAAATGTTCGTTAAATTTATTGCAACCTTTTCATGCATGAAAATACCATGAAATTTGAGCACAATGTAGAACACACTAAAATCTACCTATTATAAATTTTTGATAATTTTTAGAGCAACGATTACTTTAATATATAAATAATAGCAAGCAGTGGGTAAATTATGCTATTTTATATAAAACATAATTATATTAAATGAACATATCTTATAAAAATCGAATCAAACATGCACATGATAGAGAGTAAAGTGTTTTATATACGTAATTTTTAGAATTGAAATGTGATACAGAAATGATGTCCAAATTACAATACAAATGCAAGGCTGTAAATGCAATACAAAAAATAAATAAAAAGGAACAATTGTAGACACGACTAAAGTGTCAATACCAAGACGTCATGGAGGTCTGCTGTAATTTCCCTGGGCGACGGTGTTGAGGTTCGTGCGTGGATGAAGGCTTGGATAGAGGTTCGAATGAGGGGGCGTGGTTGGAACATGATCACCTCTGATCTGCCCGATGGAAATTAGGTGGTAGTTGTACATCTAGCTGAGGCTCTAAGGAGCACCCGACGACTCCATCACATAGAAGGATGATGGTTGGTGGTGATTTGAGGTTGATTGCGGAAGCTCATGCTGCTCGGTTGTCCTCATGTGTTGAAGGAAGGACGTGGGTGAAGAGATCCTAGCTCATCGACATATGACAGAGCACATATGCTTCTCCTCCAACAGGTCTTTTTCTCGTCGACACACGACTGTACAAGAGAAACTAGACTGCGCTCATGTTGACGCTCAATGTTGAACTTTTACGCCATAGATCGAATAGCACTGCAAGGGAGTGATTGTGCAGCTGCTGATGGAGGTAGATGGACTAGATCTTGTAGAGTTATAGGGCTCGTGACAAATGGAGTGGTTGATGGAAGTATGGTGGTCTGATCTAATGGAGAAGATGAGGAGGACCAATGTCATATGGGTCGATCACTTGCAAAGATCGAGGATGAAGGGATATGATGGGGGAAAATGGAACTATCAGGAAAGTAGGATTAATTGGGAACTTGATCGAATGAAATATTTTAGGGAAGAAGAAGAAGAAACAGAATAGGATGGAGTAGAAAAGGGGGAAAATGGAGAAACAAAAGAGGAAGAAGATCGAAGAGAAGGGAAAAGTAGGGGTTTCAGAAAGATCTCCTGGAACGGGGCAGAGATGGAGGAGTTCGCCTTGGAATCAACCGAAGACGTAGCTTGGTCGTGGTTCTCACTCTATGTCGCATCGGATGGCCGAGCTGAGCAGCTTTGAGTGGTTCTGGGATAAGGTACATCCAAGCCTTGGATCTCTTATGGAGGATAATATGATTGCCGCTCAAGCCCGGCACATGTCACTATCAATGGAGGTGGGGCGATCTCTCTCTCTCTATAGCCAAAAATGGCAGAACCTTTGCTCGAGATGACCAACGGGGTTTTTATGGGTTGGCAGTTACATGAGGGCAAGATCATAGGAGGAGAGGGAGATCGTGGGGTGATGGTTGAAGGTTGTGGGTGGAAGAGACATGCAGAGGTGGGAGTAGTGGGAGAGGAGAGAAGTTGGGTAGGGAGGTAACCATAGACGGTAGTTGCGCACTACCCTAGGAAGCCGACAGCTGGGGAAAGGCATTTGTTGCAGGGGGAGAAGGCTGTGGTACCGGTAGTTGCACGTTGTGCGAGGAAGATGGGTTGGACCGTATGCCGTCGGAGGAGGCAGGGCGATAGTTGCAGGGGGAGGAGCGGGTGAAAAGGAGGGATAGGGAGGTCTGGGGCCATGTGGCGCGTGAACATGCGACCCGTGGTAGAAAAATAAATAATAAATGAAATTTAAAACTAAAAATTTGAAATAAATAAAAAATTAATTAATTCATAAAATAAATAAGTAAGTAAAAATATAAATAAATTAATTAAATAAAAAGAAATAAATTAATAAAATAGATAAAAATAAATAATAAAATAGTTAAATAAGATAATAGTAAATAATTAAATAAATCAAGTAAATAATAATGATATAAATAAACAAACAAATAAAAGAAAATAAAAAAATGAAAGGGTGACATGTGGCGGCTCCAAGAGCTACCATGTGTCGCTTCCAGAAAAATAAAAATAAATGTATAGAAAAATAAGAAAGAAATAACAAAAGGGGCAAAATTAAAAAGTGGTCAACATGAAAATTGCTCGTCTTGACAAGATCTACAACGTTTGTGAGGGATTGAAAATTGAAATAAATCATCTGTCTAGAATGTATTTTTTGGTGGTATCTTATAGATATAAAATACCGTATTTTTATCTTTACAGATTTTTTTATCATTTTTAAATAAGATAAAAAACAAATAAAATCATAGAAAATATTAATAAATATTTACAACTTAATCTATTTTTGGATTTTTAGTAATTAAGAAATAAAAGACATTAAATAAAATAAAGGGACATATGTACATTATAATGAGGGGCCCAAATCTCAAGTTTCACATATAAACTTCGATTCTTTTGAATTTAGTCTTGTTTTGAAGGTCAATGAACATACATTAATTCAAAATTGATTAGGGGTCCATAGGAGACTGTACGAGAGCGATATTCACGTTTTAAGGATCCTAGTCTCAAACTAGGCGTTGGGTTTTATTGGTTAATTTTACAAGTTAGTTTTTTTTAAATTTTTTGTTTATTAATGTTAGTAATATGTACATTATAGAGTTGATTTTATTCAATTTTTAGTTAAATAATTAAATAAAATACGGGAAATATGGTGAATATTTAGGTGATATTTACAAAGGAATTTGGCGTCTTATTTAATGCAAATATGCATGCTAAAATGCAGATATTAATTCTAAATGCATGAATGAGAATAATGTAAAACAAAAAGAGAAATGCTGCTAATTACCCTATAACAAAGCTTTATTTTTAACTTTTAGAGTGATGAATCAAAGATTCATCAACCCCATATACTTCGACCTCGCTAGTCCCTAGGAAACTAAGATGAAATGCAAAAGTGAAATGATTTTGGGTTTCATACCAAGGTCATGAACAAAAGGTAAAAATGGAGCTCGACTCGACCTTTGGATTAATAATGTGGTGGAACCTTGTTGGGAATAGGATGTAAGTGCTAACATCCTTTAAGTTCCACAAGTCTCTATTTGGGTCACCACACCAATAAGGTCAAAACAAATTCTCATATGCAAATTCTTATGATTATGAATCTTACTTGTACTGTGTAAGTGAAATATATTTCTCCATATCAGAAATGGCAAAGAAACAACCTCCTCTAATAAGGTAACCCTAATTCATCAATCTAGCAACTCTTTCCTTGAGGAGCGGTGTATTCCCTTCTAAGTTCAAATGCAACCAACTCACGAAGAGGTGGTAGAGAAGATAATGGACTGCGACCAGTTGATGAATCTCCATTTCATCACCTTTATTCTACCATTTAGTCCTTAAAAGCCTTAGTAAATGTGTGTAAATACCCTTAATTCATGCATTTTAGCATTCATGCATCATGGTGTAAATAGTGTATAAAATACTATTTTTAATGCTAAAATTATAGAATAAAGAAAACAAAAATAAAAATAAAATATGGAAGATATTTCTAACCTTAAACCTCGAGACCTAGGCATCTCAATGACCAGGTCGACAAAGAATAAAGTAGGGGGAGATAAGGGCCAAAATACAATAAAATTGTCATTTATTTATTAATTCTTAATTCATTTTGGGACCTATTTTTAATTTCACTTTTATTCCTCAAATAAAGAAACTATGAACATGAAAGTTGTATATAATTAAATATAGAAAAACATAAAATTGAGTTTACACAAAAATAATATACAATGTACAAATTACAATCTAAATAAGATTCCAAAATCCCAACTTCCCAAACCCATATCTCTCAAATGAAAAAAAATTAAAATATATAAAATCATCTTTAATTGTATATAACTTTATTAAGCTATTTAATGAATGCAGTTTCATATTTTTTTGGATTAAGATGTGAAAGTTAAGTTCGAGACCCCTATTATATAGTACACACGATTAAAATAATCATTTATTTATTATTTATTATTTTTATAATTTTATATTTTTGAAGATTTGCAAATATTATTTATAATATATATGTTTATTAAAACTAGAATAAAAAACAAAGAAAATAATAAAATAAAATGTGTATAGAAATACATAGATGAAATACCTATAACTATACCTATATAATTAATACACCTAATTATTTAAGTGTAAATAATATATCAGAAAAATATAATAAAATATATTTATGTGTACAACATAAGTTATAATTATATACAATAATCAATTACATTAGAGAAATAAAAATACAAAATAAAAATATAAGACATATATATATATATATATGAATATACCTATAATGTATCCCTAAAAAGTAACTTGTAATTACAAATCTCTAAAAAAATAAAATAATAAAACTCTACATAAAATAAGAAACATTTTTTATTTTATAATCTAAAATTTTAAAATCATTTATTATTTATTTTCAATTTTTAAATCTTTTTTAGGTTGATTTTTCCTGATTGGTCAACATGGACCAACTAGGTGAAGGGGAGGGTTGACCTCGATCAACTCCTCTGACCTGCCCTGCAACCTCTGGCACCCCTTGTTTCCTCCTCGTTTCGCCAAATTCTCTCCTTGCATTACTTCTACTTGAACTCTCCAGACATTTTTCTCCTCGATATGTGCTCTTATACGCCCAATGATTCCCTCGAGGAATGGATTATTGCGCCAACCGCAATGCCTCGATCTTGAACCCGCTACACCTCATTCTTTGGAGCATCTCGGTTAGCTATACAAAACCATGCCCACCTCTTTCCTCCGATTTTTGAATCTCATTTTGACCAAACTAGGCCTCCTCCGAGTGCTGGGATAGAGGGCGGTGACAGGGCCTTCTCCTACAGCTTCGAGTGGGGTCTGGCAGGGTCTAGGGTCAGTCTCCACCTCTAGAGAAGCCCACTGTCAAGGTACGTCTCTGATCTTCCAGGCCATCAAGGTTCATTTTTCTTGCATTTCCTTGATTAGCTTCAGCCCTAGGTTTAATTCTAGCATCTAGTTTATCATTTAATCGCATCTTTTAACCGTATTAGCCCTCTCAAAGTTTGTCGGAGCTAGCCTCAGGTGAACCTCTTCATCGTGAAACTCATCGTCTTCTGCCTCACTAAGACCTCACATCGTTTCCCCATTGCCTTCTCCGCAACCTAACGCGCTTCATTCACCTTTCTCCCACTCGGATCGAGATATGGGTGTCCTTACTCCTCCACCTCATCGGGACACCACTGCCCCGCCTCGCCATGCCTCCATATCACCCCCTAAGTGTCGAAGCACTTTGCCCTCGGCCCCCTAATCCTTTTTGCAGGTCCAGGGCTCTCGGTTGCAGCTGGTTTTGAAGGTCGGTGGAGGTACTTGGAATTTCATTGCTCCATCAGCTTCATGCATGCCCTCGGCCCATCGCCATAGATTTTTGGAGCTGCCAACACATAGAGAACCACCCCAAGAGTGCTTTTGGCATTTTGGAGCTTCAAGGACCGTTAGAGGAGAGAGAGCGAGACTTGAGATGCTTTCCTTACCAGAGACCTTTCCATGTTCGTCCACCTTGTCTCTCCATCATCAGATCTAGAACATCCGCAAAATGCCTCAACAACCATTGGATCTAGTGCACCTGAGCCGTTGATTGTCTCTGGCTGATCTAATCTGATCCGTTGGGTTGCGAAGGGGTATTGTGCGTTTTAGGCTCGAGACATGTCAAGTGGATCATCGCCACCATCGGATCGTGCCTTTGCTTGAGTATTTTGCATTTCAACTCAGTCAGTTTTTGTATTTACTATTTAGTATGCAAACTTCTATTGGATGTTCATTAATTTCTATATTATTTGCATATTTGGCCAAAACGTTTATGTAATTGCATATCAGTCCTCGACCACATCACCTCACTGCCTTGTGTACGTGAGGTGCGGGTATTTGCAACCAAGCCCTCGCAGGTTTGGTTATTTACTGTTTGGTCGGAATTTTTGGATATTCAGTTACATATTTTTGACAATTGTTGATTGGCTCCCATCTTTTCTATTATTTACAAAAGACCCGTACTACTAATGTACTTTCTCTTTGTTTCTTATATTTATTTAAAATAGCAATTAAACTCCAAAAATTCTACAAAAATACATGTATTCTCCTGATTGCAGACACTTTCACACATATATTTTATTTTGTAATTTTCGAATATTTTAATATTTATTGAAAATAAAAAAAGAGTCTATTTTCTTCAGTTTACAGTAGAAAACCCATAAAAATTATAAAAATATTTTGAAATATTTCCAAAAAAGTTATTTTTTATTTAAGTGTATTTGACCTTCACAAAAATCACTAAAATTATAAAAGAAAAGTCCAAATAATCCCTAAAACCATTATAAAAATGTATAAAATTACTAATAATACAAAAAATTGTGTTTTTTGATGGTAAAATTTCTTTATATTATTATTAATATATAAAAATTCATTTAGAGCAATTTTGATACTATATGGTATTTTTCCCCTCCATTTTAATTTTTCCTCTCAATTTAATCCTTGTTTTAGGGTGTTTTTGAATTTAAAAATAAATAAAAATTAGCAAAAATTCCTAAAAAACAAAAAAACAGTAAAAAATATTGAAAATCCAGAAAAAATTATTTTATTTATTTTGACTATTTTTATTATTATTTACATCTACCTTATAGTATATTATATATATATCCCATATATATCTCTATATATAAAAATTAAAAGAAAATTTATAAAAATATAAAATTTAAAAATAGAATATAAAAATAAAAAATTAAAAATAAAAATACAAAATATAAAACAAATAAAATAAAATAAAATAATTATAAATTAAAAACCCACAAAATGGAGAACATATAGGTAAATAGTCCACAATCACATTTTTGCATTAATTTGCCCGATTTATCCTACTTGTTCCCTGTGTTCGACTCTACATGCTTGCACACTATACACATCCATTGTAGAGTTATAATAGGTTTTAACCAGACATTCACATTTCATTGATTTATTTATTTGTTGTGTGTTAATTGTTGTTTGAAGTTGGGTTTCGTGAGCAGTCAACGCATCGATCGGAATTCTCACCTTGTGAGAGTTCTAAACCCTTGCAAAATTCACTTCAACACCAGTGTAACCACATGATGAATCCATGATTCTCACTCTTTATTCATTTATTTTTGCTCTTTTTCTTGGCAAAGCATCATGTAAAAACATGTATATATAATAACTTAGCAAATTGCATGATTTTGTTAATATTGCATAATTAGCATATTTTTGGAAATTGTATAAAGGAAAAGAAAAGGAAATGATGTATTTAGAATAAATACAGAGTGACCCAAACCCCAAGAGAAGGTCAAGCCTTGACTTGATCGCAAAAATAAATAAGTAGAGAGAGATAGGGTTCACTATGTGTTGTGCATATTATCTATACTTGTACATATTACTAATACATTTATTTTTATTTTTATTTTTTACTAAATAAAATTAAATTATTCTTTACACCTTTGTATATATTTTTATTAATAAGATAAAATAAAAATCAGAAAAAAAAGAAAAACCTCCATTCATTGTACAAAATACACACATACAACTCACTTCCATTATTTATTATGAACATTAAATAAATCATAAAAATAAAATAAAATTATTTTATATTATTAAAATTATAAAATATAAAATAAGGGTATTTGTGTAAAAATAATACAATAAAAATACTTGTATATAATACATAGGTATAATATACCTGTATATAAAACTATATATTCTATATACATTATTTTATTTTTCATAAAAATAATTAAAATTCACAAAAAAGTAGTTGAAAAATAGTAAACATTTTTTATTCTATACACTTATTATTTGAAATTCATTTGCTAATTTTTTATTAATTTTTAATTATTTTGTACATTCTATTTTCTTATTGGTCAAGGGGTTTTGTTGAATTTAGTCAGCGCCCCCTTCCGTCTCGGTTCAGGTGTAAGACTTTTCGTCAGAGCTTCTTCTCCGATTTTTCCCACCTGACTCCGATCTCCTCTTACCTAGAGATCCGGACTGGAGACTCCTTATATAATCGAGATTCTCGTGGATCCCTTACATCATCTGGATCCCCTTAGGATTTCATGCTCCATGCTGATCTTTCTGGACCCGTGCTTCGCCTATAAATCTTATCATCCACCCCCGTAGCTCGTTCCTCGCCCCTATTTCGACTGTTAGCCACCTCCAACTGAGCGACAACTTCCTGGAGTTCCCTTTGGAGCTCAATTTGGTGTAACAGTGACGCTGCTCAAGCTACGTGGCCGGAGACCTCCGCCGCGTGCAACCTCTCTCGCTTGTCACAGCAGATCGAGGTCAAGACCCGTCCACCCTCTTCTCCTGGAGCTTCTAAGCTCATTGGTAGCTTCAGGTACCCCTTTTATATTTCATAATACCTGTTTCGATTCTGATCTTTCATTTCTTCCTTCGCCGTGGTTACCTTTCTCCGACCACCCAGTTGGATCCCCGCTACCCATTCCCTTCCATTCCGATCGATGCTACACCTCATGCTCACTCTTCCCACACAACCTGATCACCCTGAATCATTCTCACAAGAGCGAGATTAGGCCCGACCTCCTTCCTCCCTATACGGTGGAGATTAATATCCCATTCCCCTGTCATTTCTCCTACATCCTTATGTAATAACCTCAACTGGAGCTACGTACCCGAGTCGCCATTCCTTTTGTAGGTGTTACACGTGTGGAAGACCCCATTTCAATCCTCTACTGCTCAGGCAGAGCAGCTCCAGGTCGGTCGGTGCCACCGAGCTCATCTAGCTGTCCGACACCCCATCAGCAGCCTCATCAGACGCGGAGCACCTCCATGATACAACGGGGCCAGTCCGATCTTCCGTCGAAGCATTGGAATCCATCTGATGCTTGATTGAAGTTCATCCAGGACCAGTTCTTCCTGCATCCTCAGCCGCCTTTTGATGGAGACCCCCTCGTCTAGATCACATCTCCATCGTCCATCCTCCCCCTTTTGTCAAAAGGGAATGAGATGCACGATTAACGACCATCAAGTCTGACATTCCCTGCATCATCGGATCTTATCAGCCATAATCAGATCGATAAGTTCCAGCCATGAGGCGATGGTGGGGGCGATGCATACTCGAAGGGGTGGAGGGTCAAGGCTCGACAGGAGGGGGTGGGGGGTTGGGCGACGCATGCTCGAGGGGGCGGGTGGGAGGAGGCAGGCTCGACTGAAGGGGCAGGAGGGGGGCGCAGGTTCAAAGCGGTGGTGGGGGTCAGGGCTCGACGGGGAGGGTGGGAGGGGGCACATGCTCGAAGGGGTGGACGATCGGGTGGGGGGGGGGGGGGTGGTGGGGGCGACCCAGGCTCGAGGGGGTGGGTGGAGAGATGCGGGCTCAAAGGAAGGGGCGGCAGGGGGCGCAAGCTCGAAGGGGTGGGGGGTTAGGGCTCGACGGGAGTGGGGTTGGGGCCAAGGAAGGGAGGTGGGGAGGCAGGCTTGACAGGAGGATGGGGGTGACTCGAGATCGAAGGGAGGGCAGGGGGGAAGGCGGGCTTGACGGGAGGGGGCACATGCTCGAAGGGAGGGAGGGGATTGATGTCCGCAGGCTCGGAGGGAGGGAGAGGTACGCTCGACGGGAGGGTGGGGGCGCATGCTTGAAGGGAGGGAGGTCCGGCCTAGGCAGGAGGAGGTAGGGGGGGGGGGGAGAGCCTGGTCTCTGTTTGTGGGGGGAGGGGCTGCCTTGGCTGCAGGAGGAGGGAGAGGAGTCGGCGACAGTGGGGGGGTCGGGGAGGAGGTGATGGACAAGGAGGGGGTGGCTGTCGAGGAGGAGGTGGTGGAGCGAGAGAGGAGGTAAGAGGGGGATTGTACTCATTTGTAAATATAAAACTTAAAGGGTAAAAATGTAAAATTATTTGACGGATACCGTTATAATTAACAGAATATTGGATGGAAGTTAACTCGAAGGTTATGGGTGTAAGAGTTAAGACTATTGAGAATTCTGGATGTAATTCACGATTATGTAAGATTATGATTGTAATTGCAGAATTACTCATGGTTATGAATGTAAAAATCCCTAATAATTATTGCAGTTAAATCAGCATTAGCAGCACTTTCTTTTAACCATTGCATTATATGTTGCTAAAGAATCTTGTTTGCATTAAATCCTAAAATGATCAAATGCTTTTGTAAATCTTTGAATGCTAATATTGTACGATTTATAACTATAGTCATCGGATCAACACAAAATTCAATAAAAATATAGAACAAAAATTTACAGTTTCACTCTATCTGCAATTTTAGGAACCAGTATTCTTTCTTTCTGTCAAGAAGCATGCATATGAATATCAATGTTCCTTGATGATCCTTTTGGTGGTTGTAGGCTCTCAGCAACACCAAGTACAAGAGTGCGTGGCACGTGTGATCGTGAACGCTCATCAGGCGAGGGTGTCTGTGGCGAGCTTCCTATGCCCCTTCACCAAGTCCGTGATCGCTGCCTCGAAGGAGCTCCTCGTCGACGAGGCACCAGTCTACCGGTCCTTCCTCTATGAGGAGTACAAGAAGAATTTCTTGAGCCGGAATGTCAACCAGAAGTGCTGCCTCGATTTCTTCAAGGTCGGAGCTGACGAGAATGGAGATCGAGCTGCATCAGCCTGATGGATACCATCCATTTTACCTCTTAGCGTCTTATGGATGCAGTAAGTTTGATTTCTGAGTATCATAGTCGTGTGTCGTTCTGTATTTTTATTCGAACCATGTGCACTGCTTTATTGTTTGCTCAGTTTCGAGTCACTATGCATTTCTTTGAAATAACAGGCTTTGTCAGGGATACTATAGTTGTTTTATATCAGCAATGGATTAAGGATTAAGAAAATTGCATTAGCAAACTTCGGATAATTTTTTCTATTCGTTGTCCCCCATACTAAACTCTTTATGGGCGTATATGAGAAGTTTCAAAAACTGAAAATATTTACCTAGAATAAGCACAGCACATTCAGAATGTGATGAAGCGAGGTTACGGGATTAACAACAGTATCAACACAACGATCCCAAATCCACGAAGAGGATACAGCTAAAGGTGAGGCCAACCATTCTACCAGTTTTATTGAAATTTGTACAACATATCTTAGTGAGTGGATTTGGTAGACTCAAAAATTGATCTGCATCTTTTTTTTGAGCAATACCGAAGTATGCAGTGCACCATTTTGTCCACGTGGGAGAAATAAATCTGTGTTGCTAAAAATACCCCTTCTGATTATCCCAGCGATTTTAGATGTATAGAAAAAGATGGGTGTCAAAAATACCCCTTATCATTATCCGAACCATTTTAAATGTATAAAAAACGATGGGTGTGAGTATTGGGTTCTCTTCGTACGAAGATTGATTATCGAAATATCAACCTTATCAAATCTTAACGGTGTTGGTAGATTTACAGAACAATCTTTGTTACCCTAACCCTACACTGCATTATAAAAGAGCCTTTAACGACAACTGCTCTTTTTACTTCAAGAATAATTTCGCGATAAAGGAGAAGAGTGACAAGTGTGAGTAGTATCAATAGACACATTGATGGATCTTTGTAAATCATTTGGTGTGTGTTCGTTCATGTTTTCTTTCTGATTTTCTACTTGTATACTAAAATTAAAATTTATTCTCAACAACATGGTATCAGAGTATGGTTCGAAAGTTAACCTTTATGTAGATGTCAAAAGAGCTAGAGCTAAAGATTGAGAAGTTCAAAAGATCAGACTTTACATTCTCAAGATGCAAATTAAAGACTTTGTGTTTCGGAAAGATCTCTGTCAACCAATCAAAGGAAGTAAACCCAGAGACATGATGGAGTAGTGGAAGGCCATGGATAAAAAGTTCATAGGAATGATACAACTCAAGGAAGCTGCATCAGTGGCTTCTAATATTACAAAGGAGATTATGATGATCAATCTTTTCAAATTCTTTAGCAGATGTAAGAGAAGCCATGATCATAAAATAAGATGTATTTAAATAACTAGCTTTTCAATTGAAGATGATATAGAACTTCATGATGACATACATTTGAATGACTTAAACAACATCATTAATTAGTTGGAGTTGGTGAAGATCTTACTGAACGATGATGTAAAACCCCTTGTTATTTCTCTTTAATTCACCTGATATTTTGAATGTATTGATTGTAGTTAATATATAAACTCCCCAATTCAACAAAAGTTGAAGTTGGAGGGTGTTAGCCTTCTTACAAGAGAGGATGCATGACAGAAGATGTCTAGAGAAGACTCAATGTAAGGATCCACCCTAAACACTAAAGGAAGGTATATGAAAAACTACGTGAACTAGAACAACTTCAAAAAAAAGTCACGAAAAAGGAGATTATATTGTAAGGATATGAAAAATGTGCTTTGGTAGAACTATAACCAAAAGGGATAATACAAGTGAGATTGCAGGGCTCCAAGAAAGCAAAAAGGAGAAAATATTAGTAAGTTCTATGCAACTGCAAGAAATGGTCTATTTACGAAAACAACATTGCAACTACATGTGATGGCATTGTAGTTGCATTGTCAACTATGAATATATTTGGACCACTTATGGTCGTAGTGTGGTCCATATTCAATGTGTTGCGATATATGATCACATTGTGGTACCAACTTCTAGGAACCACATTTCAACCACAAGTGGGTAGCAACTTGTAGTCACAATGTCTACTAAAATTTTA